>OY979453.1:7905664-8505664 GCA_963855545.1 Ethmia dodecea
AAATGATTTTATTAATGTATACTGCACAAGGAATAGCAAATTTGTTTATTTTGTACTTGATGTAATATTATTATTCTAGCAATAACACGTTAGGTTTATTTGAATGTAACCAATTACTATCTATACAATTATAAAATATTACAATTAGTAATGTTTATAATATAAGGTTCTGATTAAGTTAAGGATTCTTTATTTAAGTTTCAATATTGTTTTTGTAATAAAACTGAAAATATTTGATTGTATCCTGTCAAGGAAAAATAAAAAGATGTGAAACATATTTTTTCATTTATTTATTTACTTTATGATCACACCACATGTCTAAATCCTGCCTTAGTTTATCAGTCACATTGGCGTCGTCACTGTCCACCAGCCGATAACAAACAGGTCTCAAGTATTTAGGCTTCAAATAACGGTTCAAAGCTTAATATCGGCGTTTTACCTAACAATAAAACGCTTATTAAGCGATAACCTTATTTGAAGCCTAACATTTAAATACTGTCTGGTGCATTCTAAGGTGCAATACTATAATAAATATTAATACTTGAGATCCAATGAGCAAGGACCGACGAAGCTCGAACGGGCTTCGCGGCCCCCCACCTGGTGCACAGGACGTGACGTCATACGATGGTAGGGAGCATTCACGTTAAAACCGATCCGTTACCGGAAGTCAAGTTCGCTACTCTCAAGTATTTAAGTATTTAGGCTTCAAATAAGGTTATCGCTTAATAAGCGTTTTATTGTTAGGTAAAACGCCGATATTATTAGACGATTCACTTTTCTAAGTGTAAATAGAACCTACGGAAATAAATACATTTTCATTTTTCATTTATTTAATTTATTCGTGACATTTGCTTCGTCCCGAAACTCGAGTATAGTTACTTATATTATTCTACAGATGGCATCGCTAGCTGCTACGAATTGGCCGAAACCACTCGTCCTTGTCCCTTGCCTTTCATGGTCAACTGCTTCTGCTGTCTTTTTAGAGGTATGTCGTTCTTTTTATTTCTCCTTATACTTAATTCAATCCCATATGCAATCTCTTATGGGTTTGCATCGCATCGCTTTTGCACCATGATTGCACAAGGATAAATAAAGAAATTTGTTGGATTTGACACAAAACAATATTGAAACAAGCTTACTTTAAAATTACGTCATGGTACGAAGATAGAAATACTAATACAATAAGCTTGTTTTAAGCTACGCATTCGCATATATAGTATATTTATAATGGTACATTACAGGGTGTCATGTCGCACTCTATAAACTGGGACTTACTAGAAGACCAGTACCTCTCAGATGGAGTGTACCGAGAGAAACTATCAAAAATGGTCACTATAGTAGACGAGGCGTTTCTGGCCGGCAAAAAATTCGCTCGCAACTACGCACAAACGGTGGAAGCAAAGAAAGCACAGAAAACAATAGACATAAACTTAGATAGCAAACCCGAGGCGCCGAGTGAAACAAACGAAATAGTTGATGTCAGCAGAAACGTGCTCGAGTTAGAGAAGGTAAGCAAAAACGTGATTAGCCCCAAGTCGTTCGCGCAAATGGAAAATTTGAACGAAGAACTCAAAAAGTTGTTGGACGAAAGCAAAATTAGTTCGGCGCTATACGAAAAGTTGACGGCCAACGAGAAATTTGAGTTGGAGCCCCAAGACATCGAAGACATAAACAAATTGAATGAAGCGAAATTAAAAGAATTGCTGCTTAAATGCAAAGTTGGTAAGTCATTGTCTGTGGTATTAAAAAAGATGGTATTAGAAAAATAGACATAGCGGTTTGAAAGTGGTCTCGATTATAAGAAAATGTTACAAACTAGTGTATTTTTGAGCTGCATGCATTAAAAAGATTATCTCAAAACAAATCTGAAAATGTTTTTTGATTTTATCATTTTAGAATAATACATAATTTTAAATTAATAAAGCAATAAAAAAAACCCTCAATACATTTTTAGTAAATTTTTGTTTTGAAATAATAAAAAGTAGCTCATTTGAATAGGCAGTCAAATACCCTATTGACTGTATATTATTTTCTTTTTATAAGGAATATACAATACTTACTAAAATAACATCTTTTATTTGTGTTTTACAGCCGATATAAAAAGCGACGCGCCATCCGTCCCACTCCAAAGTGAACCAAAGAACAAGACGCCAGCGAGAACGGCAGCCGAAGAAATTGTCAAAGACGTAAAACCTTATGTAACTCAGGCGACGAAGACAGAAGTCACAGCCATAGCTCCAGTGCCCGAGAACAAGATAGCGGTCAAAAAAGAAAGGAAATCTTGGAATGTCTCAGATTTAACGTCAGACTTCTGGTTTAACCTCCCCTTCAAGAAGTCGGGTGGTGGAAAGAAGATAGACATAAGCAAGATACATTGGAGGGACAGAGAGGCATTACAGTTCATGAGGGGCATAATGGATGAATGCACACATTTGAGTAACTTTTCGGTGCCCTTTGACACGTCTTTGATCATTGGTGAGTTTTTTTCTTAACTTAAAATCCATCATGTACCAATGAGTTTTTCAAAAAATCACTCTCTCTATGGTGAAGGAAAACATCGCGAGGAAACCCGCAGGTCTCAGAATTAATTCTGAGACATGTGTAAATAGACCCGGTGCGGCGATGGGCTCACCACCTATCAAGTTTAGGGGTCCAATGTATCTCGTGAAATGTGGGTATATCCCGTAATGGAATACCTCTGCCTACCCCCTCGGGGATGAAAGGCGTGAGATTATATTATTATTAAAATCCATCATGAACATGATTACTAGATCATTTACTTCTTTATGAGGAGCCAGAATCTCACAAAAAAGCACGCCTGGCTGTACAGTTACTGCCTTTGAGTATTAAACCAACCGGAGACGCCACTGACAGGCGTTCCCCTCTGCCAAAAAAACGTGTCGGTCAATGAGCATACCGGTTAAATACAACTAGTTTGTTTGAGTTCACGGAGTGCTTATATTGGTGAATGTATTTGTGTGCACCTAGTTCAAGCTAGTGTTTAATTGTTTTGTCAAAAAATGCTTTTGTTTTAACATTGTTTGTGTTTGTTTCCTCGTCCCCCGCTCAGAAATTGGCAGACTTTTTTGCAAAGAAACTAGTGCGCGTGACGTCTCCTGTTGGTTTAATACTCAAAGGTTACTGCCCACGTTGATGTAGGGCAGTGAGTGTTGGGTATGGCAGAAGAAGCATGAATGTCGAATAAATGAAGTGGAAATTCAGAAGCATTAGTGTAGTTAAGAAGCATTAGTGTAGTAACATTGATAGATAGAGTGAAGTGTGATTCGAGATGATAATATAGAGACTAGGAATGCTGAAGTGGTTTGGTTACATTGAGCGGATGAATGAAAGACGCTTAACGAGCCAAATATGCAAGAGTGTTGTGAATTGGCGAGTCGGTAGAGGACGACCTACGCGTACTATCGCCGATCTGCTCGATGTAACCGGATCGGCGATGTTTTGAAGAAAAGCGATAAAGAGAACCCAAAACCGACAAGGGAGAACCAAAATAAACTGAAAAATTTTGAAACTGTAAAAGGTCTTCCTATAATAAACATACATAGTATGACAGGTCTACCGCTTAACCGGGTCTAGCAGTTTGACAAGCACTCCTTGATCATGAGAGTCAGAGTGGCGGGTGTACCTTAACGAATCCTTTTGAGATTATTACCAAAAAAATGTATCTAAATTGTACTATTTAGTACCTCTACTTAAAAAATTGTACTTGCTAAAAATAAAATAATTATAGCAATATCAAGGTACACCCGCCATATTGACAGTCAGAATGGCGGGTGTATCTCGGTTTCATAGTATATATTTATCAAGGAATAGGATTAATTATGCCAAAAAAATATACCTAAATTGTACCTGAAATCAAACAAAGAACCAACAAGATCGAGTGGTTAGTTCCAGAGAAATAAAGGTTTGTTTGTTTGGTACTAAAACGCCTATGAAAAAGTTGTGAGCAAACATTAAATCCTACTAATAGTGTAGTTTGTGAATATGGATGTACGGATGTTTGTTGCTCTTTCAAGCAAAAGCTAGGTACTGAACGAATTTTGATGAAATTTTACAGTAATATTGCACATATACAGGGTGACTTTTTTACCGTCTGGAAATAAATGTGGTGTGATAGGTAAGTGTAATAGATTCATTTGGCAATGTTACTTAAAAAAATTTTTTTCTCTTAACAAAATTTTTTCTTACTTAAACTAATATTCATTACTCAATTGTAGTCAATAATACACACTGAAATATTTGAAATAGTATTTTAAAAAGAAACAGGCTCGTAGCTTCCATTTATGCGCAAGCTACCTACAACCGCCAGCTGCGCTTAGTACTGTGCGTAGTTTTCTAGATTTTGTAAAATGCATTAAACATGACTATATTTAACAATTAATCTCGTGTATAACTTCGGCTCTGGATACTTTATACGTCATATTTTTTTCCAGACGGTATAAAAAAATTACTGGATGATTTTTTTTGGCTTATGTTTAACTTACCACCAGATAATATAGTAACATTTAGCAGACAAAAATAGTAAATGATCACCAAAATTAAACTCGCATTTCAATGTAGAACTATAACCAAAGTTTTAACATTTCGCTATCCTATTTAAGCAAAAGTACTCCAAATAAATCATTGTTAACCCAAAAGTAGTAAATGATCATCTAAATTTAAATAGCATTTTAATGTAAAATTATAACCAAGGGTTTTACATCTGGCCATCCTATCTAAACAATCTGACTCCAAAAAAATCATTGTTAACCCAAAAATAGTTAGTGAGCATCAAATTATTAATCACATTTTAATTTAAAATGACATACAAAAAATAATATCTCGTTATCCGATTAAAGTAAATTACCATCGGGAAAAGAATATTATTATATTATTATAAATAAACTCCTAACGTTTTCGTTTCGTTTATTCAACCAAATGCTATACTAAACCTAAGATAAAAAATTAAAATGTTACAATATCAAAAATTCTTTTTTTAATTATTTAAACAATCATAAAAAAGTTTGTGCCAAAGTTAGTCGCTGCAATATGAGGTAAAGATCTTTAAACTAAACTAATAATAAACATTTAAAAAATCTTAAGAAGTCTTCTGTAATAATTTATTGCATAATTAAGGCTAAGTTCATATGAGCGCGCGGTACCGAGCGTCACCGCGGTGAAAGCATTCACATGAATAGTAGATTGTTATGCAAGGGTCGGAAGGAATCAATTCCCATACGAGGTATTTAGACGCCCGAGCGTAGCAAGGGCGGATATAGTCTGAGTAGGAATTGATAACTTCCACCCGCGTTAAACACTCTACTTTTCATTTCGAATTCAAGGAAAGTAAACAAAAAAAATTACAATTTTACAAAAATTCAAACATGCAAAAACGCAATAACACCTACAAAAAAAAACAAAATTGTCAACAATACAACCAAAGAGGTTGAAAGAAAGGGAAACTTTTTCTTTTAAATGTCTTTGAAGACTACATCATAGAGTACTTACCTAACCTAAATAACATTACAAAAAAAATAAACAAATCCTTCCTCTTTATAATAATAATGTACCTACTTTTAGCCGAGTAATAGTGTTCTGTGCTTATTAGTGCCGATGAAAAACAAGATTTTGAATTTCGTAACAGCTTACCAAATTATTAATCTTTTTTTAATTTTAAATATGGAACGCGTACCGCCCCGCGCGCGGACTATTTTCTGTTGTTTATACCTACACCTCACAAGGCCGCACCTTTTTTTCTTATTCTAATTGATGTAAAAAGTTTCGTATCCCTACTAAGTACCCAAAGAGGTTGGAAGAAAGTCATTCTCTTTCCTAGAGAAACTTTTTCTTTAAACGTCTTTGCCAAATGTTTTTTTTTCAAATGTCTATTTTTTTTTAAATCATTCCCGCCCTAAGGCCGGAAGCAATTACTATGAGTCTTTCCCGACCGAGGGCGGGAATCACAGCCCTGAATCTCTCTGTTGTGGGAATCATCGCTTCCGACCCAGTACTCAGATCAAACATACACTACTTTCCGAGTATGAGATATGAAAAGAATATATACACCAGATCTTGCGCGAGAGTAGCAGCGCGCCACGCTGTGTCGCGCGGTGGTGCGCGGTCATGTAGACATTATGCAGTGTTTACTTTGAGTATTAAACCAACCGGAGACGCCACTGACAGGCGTTCCCCTCTGCCAAAAAAAAGTGTCGGTCAACGATCGTACCTGTTATATACAACTAGTTTTTTTGAGTTCACAGAGTGCTCGGATTGGTGAATATATTTGTGTGCATCTAGTTCAAGCCAGTGTTTAATTGTTTTGTCAAAAAATGCGTTTGTGTTAACATTATTTGTGTGCGTTTCCTCGTCCCCCGCGCAGAAATTGGCAGACTTTTTTGCAAAGAAACTAGTGCGCGTGACGTCTTCTGTTGATTTAATAATCAAACAGTGGGTTCGATTCTGCATTACAGCGACTAAACTTATTTTAGTTTATTCCTGTCTTTATTTTACCTCAAAAAAAGAAAAGGGATAGAAGATAACCTACCGAATTTAGTCCTGTCAGAGGCTGTATTTTAGTCGTGACTTATTTACTTATGCACTAAACACGTTATGAAATGCCTTAGTTGACAGGACTAATTTTAATTTGACAGGACTAAATATCACTCGTCTCTTTTCTTCTCTATAAGAAAGAAAATGACAGGACTAAACTAAAATAAGTTTAAGCGCTGTAATGCAGAATCGAACCCATTGTTTAGATTGATCTTGCACCGCGCGGCAAGCAGTTCCTCGCGGTTCCGCGCGGTCATATGAACTTAGCCTAATGCTTTCTTAGCTTTAGCTGGCCGTCCTCTTTTGCGCTTCATGACAATTATTTGGTACTAAGCCTACATTTTATGGCAATCATAGTGGTTTATTTAGGCAGAAATAGCGCATTAACTTGCTCGCTAAGATTTTGTGATCACTTACTACATTTGGTGTTCGAATACAATTTGAAGTGCGTCGTGACTAACATAGCTAGTATTATTGTAGTTTTAGACTTTATTTTTCTGGTGTTATGTATGTATATATTTTTGGTAAAAAAACTAAGGGTATCAAAGCATTTTATGGTGGTCATTATATTTATCCCCATTTTTTTTACCGTCTGTAGAAAAAAATATGGTGTGATAGGTAAGTGTAATAGATTCATTTGGCAGTTACTTCAAATTTCATTTTTGATTCCACTATGATTGCCATAAAATGTAGGCTTAGTACCACTAATATAAATTACTCAATTGTAGTCAATATTACACACTGAAATATTTGAAATAGTATTTTAAAAAGAAACAGCTCGTAGCTTCCATTCATGCGCAATCTACCTGCAAACGCCAGTTGCTACATGCATAGTAGTTTGCGTAGTGTTCTAGATTTTTAAATTGCATTAAACATGACTATATTTAACAATTAATCTCGTGTATAACTTCGGCTCTAGATACCTTATACGTCACATTTTTTCCAGACGGTAAAAAAAATCACCCTGTATATGTGCAATATTACTGTAAAATTTCATCAAAATTCGTTCAGTACCTAGCTTTTGCTTGAAAGAGCAACAAACATCCGTACATCCATATTCACAAACTACACTATTAGTAGGATTTAATGTTTGCTCACAACTTTTTCACAGGCGTTTTAGTACCAAACAAACAAACCTTTATTTCTCTGGAACTAACCACTCGATCTTGTTGGTTCTTTCTTTGATTTCAGGTACAATTTAGGTATATTTTTTTGGCATAATTAATCCTATTTCTTGATAAATATATACTATGAAACCGAGGTACACCCGCCATTCTGACTGTCAATATGGCGGGTGTACCTTGATATTGCTATAATTATTTTATTTTTAGCAAGTACAATTTTTTAAGTAGAGGTACTAAATAGTACAATTTAGGTACATTTTTTTGGTAATAATCTCAAAAGGATTCGTTAAGGTACACCCGCCACTCTGACTCATCCTTGATCGCCTGTTAGATTTTGAAACTAGAACTGCATTAAGCCCGCATGGTGTGTCTGAGGAGGTTTAGAAAGAGAAACAAAAAATTTCGTCACGACATACCAGGCGACTCAAGTATAGTTCTTACTGTGGTTCTTACCATACTAATGTATGAAAACGAAAGGCTCCTTGAGCCACACGACAAACCACGCTGATCCAATGTATTTGTAGCTTGATACTTGACACACACACACTACAAAAACGTTCCCAATTCAGCGGTGTGCGCGAAACACGACGCGTACGTTCCTCGCGAGGACGTGGGGACGCTGGAGGAGATCTGGCCGGGCGCAGAGGTGCGCTACGTGGACGCCGGGCACGTCTCCGCCTACATACTGCACCAGTCGCTTTTCAGGTACTATCTTGGTTTATTTACATCGACAAGCATCGGCGGATCCAGCCATCGAGTCAGGGTGTACTCACATTGTCGAGGTTCAATAAAAAATTTAAAAGACAGCACATAGTCCTATTATGCGTATTCGCGTGTGCTTGCCATCCTACGAAGTATTAATTTTATTCAAAAAAAGTAAATCATGTATCATTGGTCGACCTAAACCCAGGAAGAATAAAATAACCTGCTTCTGCCCTCGCTTCCTGACACTTAAGGAACACCGCGGATTGGGAAATGTTAGGCTAGTGGCTACTTGTTTTTCAAACCACCCAAGGGTATATGACATGGCTTAACGACTTCCGTTGTGGGTGAGCACAACGAAAACTTTGTTTATGACTAGGGTAAAATACTCAATTGTTGATACCCCAACAGCTTAATTCAAAATTTACGAACTTACAATACACAATTATATTTAGAATAATCAAATAAACACGGTGGTTTTATCTAATTATTCTAAATAAATAAAAATCATCTCGTTAACTTTTAAAAAAATCTTGTGCTGCGTCAATTAATTGGTAGGGTGAACTAGGGTGTCAATAATTGGGTGTTTTACCCTACTTATAATATTATAACGAGAACGTTATGTGCTGTGCCAATTAAAAAAAATATTTTACTAATTGTGAAGCTACATTATCTATCCCCGACTAATATAGGATATATTTTATTGTATTAAGTATAGAAAAAAGCGCCGCTGCTTTATCGGCGTGCTGTGTGCTACAGCTTCTAATAATTCGATTTAACGATTTTGATAAGACTACATATACATCAATATGATAAAAAAAAACTTTTTCCACAGAGCATGCATAATAGAAGCGTTCGAGCGTTCTAAGAAGAAATGGCAGGACGGAAAACATATCAACTGACGATCGCTTTTGTATAAGTAAATTATTGTTCCTAGCTATAAGTTCCCACTATGGCCTTGAAGTCTATTAATTTTAATTCGACTCAGTCATTCGCCATACGGTCATAATAACTTTGACTATAAATTTTTGTGATCGTTTGCAGTCTGAACCAGTGGCCATTTTAATGCCAAATGCTCAAATATAGTTTGGCTAGTTCGTACCCGGAGTTCTCTCCCGGGTTGTTTAAGTAAACTTACAGTATAATTTATGCAAGATTTTACTAAGAGAGGTGTAATTTTTTGATGAATTTCTCAGTTGGTTCTTTAGTAAAATCGGCAAATACTTATAGGTAGTCAGTTCATTTGGTAATTGAGTAGTCTAAAATTGAATATAACAGTTTTTATTTGTATGCTAATGTTAACTAATAAAATAAACAATCTATTTTTCAACAGATATACCCGTAGCAGAATATTTTTTTAATTAGAATTGTATTTTAGTGTCTATTATCAGAGAGCGCATTTTTGCGATACGTCTTCATATCAACACAGTATGTTATTTGCGTAATAAAAGAAATTTGTGAGTATTTATAATTTTAAGATTAGGATACAGAGGAACCTAACAACTTTGAGTTAATATTTCAGAGGCATCTCGAGTTTTTAAGAGTTATTTTAGGAATTTCTAGAATTTTCCGACGTTGACCGTAACGCTGGTTATAAAAATGGTTATTTTGTAATATTATAAATTTATCACATATAAAGATTAGCTTAATTTTTTGCCTACAGAGTACAAACTAGTTTTTGGTACTGTAAACATGGGTATTACTTTAGATAGCTAATTTACAGTGCAATGCTTTTAGGACGTTTATTGTAAACAGTTTGTGTGTACATAAGATTTATTCTCTATTGAGATTGTATAGTGTAAATTGTATTTTTTTAAATAAATATATATTATTTGATATTTTTATTCAACGTTTTATTAACAGACCGGACAAGTGTGGTCGCATTTCTTAAATAATGAATGGCTAAATGAGTTGCTCAGCGCAAAACTCGACACCGGCTCGACCGATATGGCTGCTTTTTTTTTGTGTTTAATTATTCGGACGAGGTTTGTAAAGGATTTTTGATTCCAGAGAAAGCTGATAAAGACAAATAAATATTAAATGTTTTGCGTTGGTTAACGCATCGCTTGAGAACGACTGGACCGATATGTCTAATATTTTTCTTACAATTAGGTTCGTCCAAAAATGGTTTCTGTTTTAGGTAAAGAAACAATACATAAATTGGCCAAACAATTCTGGAAATATGCTTTTTTTCAGACGGTCAGATAATCTATAATATGAACCCTTAATGGGTTAAAAGACCGCGGTAGAATTGATAAAAGTATCATTTCGCTGAATAACCGATAACGAACAGTTGATAAAAAATAAAAGCTGTCAATAAAACAAGTAATCATTTATTCGGAATCACCGATCACTCACACTTTATCAGAAACAAAATAAATATGGAGTTTCTTTAAAATGATGAAGACACGTGACAAAGTGGTAATCCATGCTTTGCATGACAATATGATGAAAACACGCTAGCTACTGCGTATGCGGCCATTTTGGTAGTGTGAAACGCTGAAATTATGCATCTCCCTGCCGCCTAGTAATAATATCAAAGCGGCTAGCGTGTTTACCTGAAGACATTTTGTAAATAAGTATATATGTATTTCTCTCAGTAGGTACACAAATTAAAGTTAGGTGAGTAAAAGATTTCAGTTACTGTTGGCTATAAGTGCCACAAGGATGAAGATATTTAATTTTACTTAACATATTTACAATAAAATAGTGCATTAAACTATAAAAAAGTACATAGTCCCAGGACTATCACTGATGTCCTGGGAAGGATCGTCCATCAGAATGGCTGGATCTTGGTAGATTTAACTTGTAACATAAGGTTTGCTTGAGCAGGGCGCTGACCAAAGTATAATTAGGTATAGCGATGTTGATAATCGATTAATCCATTACCATTGGATAAATATCTGTAATAAGAGCGAACAGTACCCAAACATTTCGACCAATTAAAAATGATGTTAGGTAAATAGCTGAAGGTCAGTCTTGGATACTAAAAAAACCATCGCATTTTTGACGTTTATTTCGAATAATCCATTTATCAATCGATATATTTCCGCCATCGATTTATCAACATCACTACTTTGTTCGGTGCCCTAAGCCTCTGTTACTAGTATTATTCTTAAAACTTGATATTTTTGTAATAAAGATTCATCACTAAAAGAGCCATGTGCGACTAAACCTCATACATCGAGAGTTCCGTAAATACGTTAAACGTTAGATAAGACATTTATTTTTCTAGAAAACTATAAAAGTATTACTCCTCCACTGATGGTTCCTGCAATATTGACCTAACAAAATAGCGGCGGCGACAGACGTACAGGTCCGTTAGGCTCAGCGCAGACCAAGAGGAGCGCAGCGGAGAGGATTTTATTAAGGAGCTCGAAAATCCACTTTTAAACTATTAGGTACTATGAAGTGCATACATGCTTGAACATGACAAAAAATTGGAACTAAATAACCGTGTGTAAACTGTGTCCCACAATTTATTATTATTATTATATCCCAATCCACCATCGTTGACGAACTTTCGCGGACGCGCGAGCATTTTTTGTCATGTTCAAGCATGTACGCACTTTATAATAATAGTTTTAAAGTTGATTTTCGAGTGCCTCAATAAAATCCTCTCCGCTGCGCTCCCCTTGGTCTGCGCTGAGCCTTAACGAAAGTTGGCAGGTTTATAACGTTTGTTCCCACTAGTTCGATTGATTAGTTTGATCATTGAATGGGACACCAATGCAATTTTGTTATACAGTGTATTTTAAAAGGCAATGTATATAAAATCGGTGAGTTAGATGGGTAAATGACGGACTCAAAAACCATGAGCCTGTATAGTAGTAGTAGTAGAAACAAAGCAATAATAATTTCTGTCACGCATAAACTAAGGCGCGTCCGAGTGAGACAGAGATACTTTTCGTCTCAGCTTTCGTTAACGGATCTGAACATGATCTTGTAAAGGTGCCATTAATAGGTAAATATTTAAAACAAACACATATTATCCAGAGCCACCTATCCTGAGTTTAAAATCACTGGAATCAGGGGCTAATCACAAAGTGGAGCAGCTTGTATGTTATGGTAATATTTTTCCATGACACCATACCTCGTGTCATTTCTACCAAATAAACACCACAAAACCCTGCATAGACTAAACACCCGTCTTATTATTTTTGGTGGTATATATACCCAAGTGATATATTTTTAATAACACTGCATTTTTTGTACGGAATATGTATGTTAGTATACTGTAAAGGGATTTGTTGTGTTTACATAACGCAATTTAACAATCGCAGTTTGCTATCTACGTATGGTATACGGCTGGGAATTGTAATACACGTACAGCACTGATGGAAGTCACAATGATTAACTGTTAGACATTATAAACTGGCAGCACTTTCGCTTTCCCCAAATTCTAAAACTCCTTACAAACGCTGGCCAAGCATCGACGAGTTACTGGTAAATAACTGCCTACTCTATTATAGTCCTTTTATTATGGAAATCTATAAATCAGTTCCAGTAGTTCCATACAACGCAAACTACTGTTCTATTAATCTATATAAGAAAAAACAATGTAAGTATACATTTTTATTCACTGCCTGATATACCAATAATAAAATTTAAGTGTATGTCTTTGATTTCAGAAAAATACCAAAATAAAAAAAATAAAAACAATAATCATATAAATTACTGTTTTTAGAATTTTTGTCTGTATAAAAATTTGTGAATATGAAATCACCGATGCTCGGCCTCCGTCAGTGTTTTGCAAAAGTCCTAATTTCTTTGTCAATTTTTTTTATAAAATCTATATCTAAGTTAACTGTACCTGTAAAACATACTACTATTATCATTATATATTAGCTTTTGCCCGCGACTTCGCCCGCGTTTCTGGATAAAAAGTATGGTTTATTCTGATTTTGTATTTCTATAAGCATCCATCAAATCCGTTCAGTCGTTTTAGGGAGAAAAAGTAACAAACTTTCACGCTTATAATTTTTGTAGGATGATAATCTTAGGGTGTTTATTCAGGTATGTTATTTATATCTAGAAATAAAAAAGACGGCGCTAAAGAAATTAGGATTTTATAAGGCCTTTTGGGCACTCCACATAGCTTATAGTTAAAAAAAAATAACGCCCTTATACTATGGAAACTCTTAATTACTTTTTCAGTAGCATATCTCTGAAATCGGTGTTGCTTAGCGGCCGCTTCTCGCCGTTGCTTTGCGCGCCGTTGGTCGCTTTGCTCGTCGACGCCTGCTGGAGGACCCTCGGGATGAAACTGCTCAGCTGAGTGCGTCGCCTGGCGATAAACATAAGTATAAATAAATGCTCACGCCCTGCGTTCCAGAAGCAAGGTACTCGAGAGATAATAAAAACCATTCTTAAAAGTAATAACATAGAACTCTAAAGAGAAAAAAACCGACTTCAACGAATTATACTAACAAAAATACAGTCGAATTTAGAACCTCTTCCTTTTATGAAGACGGTTAAAAAAAGAATAATCGAAATCGGTTGGCGTGATATTTAGTTGTTTGTTCATTTGTCGCTCACATACTTAATGCAAATTTAGTTATTCACTTAGGGATTTCTCATGGAAGCACCAGCTTTCAAATAAAAAAAAACAGTCGAATTGATAACCTCCTCCTATTTGAAGACGAATAGCACTAAAAATATTCAAATACCTAATAATTTTCTTTACTGTCAAACCAAAAGGCCGTGTGCCTGCGCTTTGTATTAATATCACAAAAGGGCGGTCTGTGATACAGAATTTTTTCTAGTACAGATTGCCAAAACCTACGTATCATTGGATTAGACCCACAATGCCACATTCGCAAAATGCCACATTGACGCAAAATGCCACATTCTTAAAATGCCACATAGCAAAATGCCATACTAACAAAGTGTCATACTTATTCAACTCCCTTTCTTGCAGTATGTTCGAGAGACATTTTGCGATGATGTGACATTTTGCGATGTGGCGTTTTGAGAATGCGGCGTTATGAGAATGTGACATGTTGCGAATGTGGCATTGTGCGCCTAATCCGTATCATTGTGTAACATGGTGTTAACAAATAAATTATTAATATTAAGTGACCCAATATGAGAAAAGCCACTCACATGCCCCCGCCCGCGTCCCGCTTAGGCAGCCCTAGGGAGGGCGCGTCCTTCTTCTGCGGCGGGGCACTGATCGCCACCTCCAGCCTCCTGCCGCCCACCTCGAGGCCGTTGGTCTTCTCTATCGCCTGCGCAGCCGCCGCTTCCTCCTCGTATTCCACGTACGCGAGCCCTTTAGGTTTGCCGTCCCTGGAAACACGGAGATGTATCCCGGATTTATTGACATGATAACGTCTTATAAATGGATGAACGCCGGCTGCACTCACGAAGAATTGTCACGTTCCGAATAAGCCGAGTGTATAAGCGATAGAGAGGCACGATCGGCCTAAGCGTTCGGCTTGTGATTTGTCTATCTCTCTTCCACTCCAGGGGGCCAATTCCACTAAATGTCAGCCATTGTCATCGAACTATCATTCCATTATGCTGCAACTGGCAACTATGACATCTAATTTGTATTCCACTAAAATCATAGTGGCATTGCAATGGAATGACTATGGACTACGTTAGGTGTTGCCTACCATATATAACTATTACTACCATGCGTGTCATTAGTTTTATTTCGGGTTTTCGGCACTAAAATCTTTAGATGATTGATTTTATTTATGGTACATGTGACATTTCGATAAGTTTTGAAGAAACTTGTGTATTTTTGTGCATAGACTCTGAAGCAGAGCTAAAATCTGAATTTCGTGTCGTGTTTAGGGCTGATGGCTAAATTGCCAATGCCTTAAAATAAGGGAAAAAAAGCAATCACTGGACAGCGCCATTCCATGGTAGGAATAGTAGAATACCAAAAGTGGTCAACAATGATAGTTGAATGATTGTGAAAACTGACAGATAACAGAATACGAAAAATGTCAAATATCACCATTGAGTGACCACAATCATGTAATTGTCATCCAACTATCACCGCTGTCATTTAGTAGAATTGGCCCCCAGTATGCAATGTTTCATCAATGTTTTCTTAAGACATTATGACGTAAAATTATCGTCCGTAGACCGACTTTACAGACAACCAATTTTTTGAAACTACTTTTCTATTTACTTTGCGATTTCATCCGCTTGATTTCCGTGGGTTGATTTCCGAACATAGGAAAATTATAGCACATATTACTCCCCGAAAAGTGAGATTTCGAAATCCTTTTCCAAATCGATTCGATCCAGTAGTACAAACTAAAATACAAAAAAAACTAATCTTTTCTCTTTATAATATTTGTAGGTTATATGACGATCCTCAAGCAAGAAACCAATGAAAAGTGAAGAGCACTAGTTAAGTCATTGTATACTATAAAAAATGAGGTCATAGTTCAGTACCTATTCAGAAGTCAAGTATTTTCGCTAATAATTTTAGGTTTTGACAGATGATAAAAAGTAACTGATTTTGTTTGGGGTGTGGCGACATACAGCCACGTTAAATTACGCGCCCTTCAGGCTCGGTCAGAACTGTGAGTGGCAACACCGCTCACACACACACACGAGCAGGAACAGAGCGCAATGGCGGCTAGCTCGATTCCATTGACTTTGTAGCATAGATGTTAATCTGATATAATCTGTACAATCACTGTCATAATAAACGTTTAATAAGGTCACAGAGACTGTTATTTCTGCTCGCCCCTCCAGGACCTTATAGGGTCAAAACAAAGAGATTAAAATATAATGAGGCATAGAGGGGACAAAGCGAGGAAAATTTGAAGCCAAAAGTTATTACAAGATGGAAAAAGTCTAGTGTGATTCGACCGAATCGACAGCTCGCGTTCATATTAACTGACATGACGCTTGAGCTTCCAAGTTTTTGTATGAAAATATTCCCAATGCCAATAATCGTGTTTGCAATGTGGGTAAATAGTAAATACTCACTTGAAAGTCACAGCCCTAACGTCCTTGAGCTTCCCATACTTGTCGAAGATCTTCTCCAGAGCGTCTTTAGTGCATTCCGAGTACGGCAGGTTCTTCACGAAGAGCTTGTTCTTCTCCGCAGTGGTCGCATACTTGAACGTGGGCTTGACCTTCTTCGCGGAGTAGTGTGAGAAGAACATAGGCCGCCCATTCAAAGGACTCCGGTCGTGTTTTACGGCTTCTTCCACTGATTCCTGGAGAAACAATTGAGTATTTAATCCTTAGCCAGGCATAACTTTTTAAAATTTCAATTGGTTTTGAATCTTATTGCAATTACATAGAGTTCTTAACACTTAGCCAGCTTAAAATTTCAATTGGTTTTGAATGTTATTGCAATTACATAGAGTTCATTTTAAAGTGGTACCTATTCGTCCACTGCCTGGCTAAGGCTTAAATCGATTTATTATCTTAGCTTTTGTCTGCGACTTCTTTCCTGTACTGACC
This sequence comes from Ethmia dodecea, assembly GCA_963855545.1. Lineage (NCBI taxonomy): Eukaryota > Metazoa > Arthropoda > Insecta > Lepidoptera > Depressariidae > Ethmia > Ethmia dodecea. Next base: position 7,922,479 of record OY979453.1, read on the forward strand.
CAGTTCAAAAACCACTGTATGCATTGCTAACTATATATCCTATGTACAGACATCAACCTCTTTCAATTTTATAACATGAAAAGACTAGTTTGAATCGTTTTTTTCGTATTGGCTTTATATTTCAAACAACGTGTTATCTTCCATACCATTTTTGATCCCGGAAAGCTTAGTGATGCGAGTACGGAACTCTAAACTAGAAAGGCCACTGACCGACGTCTTATACTGGCAGTAGCAGATGGAGCCGCCGAACGCTTTCACACCCGCCTTCACTCGCAGAGACACGATGTCGCCGTATTTCGATAACTCGTCTCGGAGTTTTTGCTCGTCGACTCTGCAAACATAATATATTGTTGTTATCCTTGTCAGCTTTCTAATATAGGGTATTTTACTGTCTAGTCAAATGAGTTACTTTTTATGAGCTGTCAAATCGAAAATTTACCATAGAAAATGTACTGAGTAGTACGGCCGTCTTAACTTGGCAGCTCTGAAGCTGCTCAAGTGGCTGCGCAATAACAATTTTTAGGGACCATTTGGAGGTATGAGGCGGTTTGCGCAGGCGAAGCCTATGTTGAGAGAAGCCAAGTTAAAACGGCCGTACTGTACTGACTTTGTGACGTCATCATTTTTACATTACTCAAACGAAATGCATTTTAGAGGTATTTTGGGATAAGTTTTTAAATTAAAGATTACTGTCATAGTTCGGTTTTTGGTACTCGATCCTCAGGTTTCCCTGAAAAATAACCCTAGATACGCCTTGTGTGCGCTTCTGAGGCATAATTGGAATCCGAATCGTCTATATTTGGCATTTATTACGCGGCTAACGCTTTGTCTATTGCCATCAGCGCCTCAGCGGTAATGACAGATGTATGCCAGAAGCAATGTACGTCAAAATGAAGCCGATTGCGATTAGGGTTGTAAATAGAAAATATGCCCCTTGACTTAGCCCTAGCGTGACTGTCTACCGAAGAGGTTAAAAAATAGTAAGGCATAGAGGGGACAAAGCGAGGAAAATTGGATGCCAAATGTTATTACAAGTGGAATAAATCTAGTACGATTTCGACTGAATGACAGCTGGCGTTCATACTAACTGACATGACACTTGAGCTTCAAATTTTGTATGAAAATTTTCCCAAAGCCCCCTCTATGTCCTATTATATTTTAATATCTTTGCTGTGTACGGATAATACCAACTTGAATTCGAGATTGCTGATGAACAGTGTGCAAGCTTCCCTGTCCGCGAACCGAGATCCGCTGGACTCACTCTCTGTCCTTTGCCGCTTCTTTTCTGTCGCTGCAAACGTTACAAAGGATGCTACATGATTTGATCAGGGGTAGAAAGTCACATTCGCAAAATGTCACTTTGGCAAATTGTCACTATTATTAGTTAACATCTATCTCCCTTTAATTTTTCCTTTTTCTTTATTTCCGAATGCAGGCTAAACCAGTGATATAAAAAAAGAAAACTAAATCAAGTTTTTATTGAATACAGGAACTTTCCACTATCAAAGGCTTATTTACTATGAAGACAAACTTGTGTGTTAAGTTATGGATAAGTAAGTACCTAAGTAAGACTTAGCACCATGTTTTAATTTTGTGTGAAGACGCGCTCCAGAATGGCAATTCCAAGAAAGAAATATTTAAAAGGGCTACATACGTTCACTGTCTTCTTCGTCATGAGATCTCTTCACTCCTCCCCCACTATCTGCATCTTTGTCTCTCTTCTCCCCCTCCTTATCGTCTTCTCGCTTCCTCTTAACGCCGCTCCCTTCCTGCTGCTCATCAGACTTTCTCTTTCCTTTCTTTGGTTTATCTTCTGTTTTCTTCTTTTTGTCGAATTTCGACTTTTTAATCTGTGCTTGTTTCCCTTTTTGCTTTTGTCCGGTCATTTTGTCCTTCATAGCTTGGTAGTTGTCTTTCCATTCTTTTAATTTAGCCTATAAATATATCTGAGTTATTAAGGTAAAGAACAATTATTTGAGACAAGGGGTTTCTGGGTGGCCATTGAGGAGTTTTTTTTTTAACCTCCTGGCTCCATCATCAGATCGGCTCGATGATATCAAATTATTGTGTTTTCATGCAAACTACATACACATGCAAAAGTTTCAAGTCTGGATTTAAAATTCCCCGTCACGTGAAGCTATAAATTAAGTACATCAACAAACTTCTACTGAGTTACGTAGTAACAATCATGAAATAACCAAATCCAATCGACCTCAATTAATATACGGATAATACGAAACTCACAAGAATTTTTATTAGTCGGGTTACATTTTAGCGATACGATTCACGACAGTATATTATGTGAAATGTTTTGTGGTACAGGGACGCGTCCGACTCCTGGATTGTAAACATTTAGTCCGCTATTTTAAAGTAGACATATCATGCTTTTTTTTAAATTCCTGAATGTTTGTTTACATAATTTATAGCTTCTCGTGCCTGAGACTTTAGATGTTTGCATATCTTTCCCGGCTTTTTGGCGGGAATCCAAAAAGAATCGTTATGGTTTCAAATTTTAACTATAAGTACATACATATTTCGGGTTTTGTCTCATAATAGTGCTAGTATATTATGTGGCAAATATCCGTGAAAGTGTGCAGTGAATGGGAAATTCGATAAAATGCGTGGAATAGACGTTTTTGGATGGCCTCTAGAAATCACAATGAAGTCTTCAGTAAAAGTACTATCATTTTACTGTCGCTGACCAAAAAAGGTATAAAGAAAGTGATATGGACACTGTATTTTTGTAAATTGATTCTGGAGCAGAGCTATTTATCTAATATACTGTAAGCATAATAATAAAAAATAAAGACTAAGTTTATCTCCGGCAACTTTGTCAACATCATTTAGTCGATACTTTCATTGGAAGTCAATCTTCATTGTCAAAAATAACGTAAGGTATCTAGAGCCGAAGTTATACACGAGATTAATTTTTAAATATAGTCATGTTTAGTGCAATTTACAAAATCTAGAAAACTACGCACAGTACTACGCGCAGCTGGCGGTTGTAGGTAGATTGCGCATAAATGGGAGCTACGAGCCTGTTTCTTTTTAAAATACTATTTCAAATATCTCAGTGTGTATTATTGACTACAATTGAGTAATGTAAGTATATTAGTCTAAGCAAGAAAAAAAAATTTTTTCTCAAAAAATTTAAGTATTAGTATTTAAGTAACATTGCCAAATGAATCTATTACACTTACATATCACACCACATTTTTTTCCAGACGGTAAAAAAAGTCACCTTGTATATTTTTTCCAATCCAATCCATTAACTCCTAAACAAAATATCTTTCATGGCCCACCTCGCACAGATCGGTACACTCGCGCATGGTGTCCAGGTGCCCGTAGTCGCGCTCGTAGTCGGTCCACAGCCTCGCCACCGCTGGAGGGTAGTCGGCGACGAACTTGAGTGCGCGCCTGTACACGTCACGCAGTTTGTTCTCCGATAGCGGCGGTTCCCTGGTCGCCTCGAGCGCTATGAGCGCCTCCCAGTACTTCGACATCGTTTTGTTTTCGCCGTATTCTGTAAGGAATACTATGTGAGCTGTGGAGTTTATGCTAACCTTTATTTACAAAGAAAAAGTGCATTAATTACAGTATTTAAAGATAGCCACTTCTCATCCGTGAAGCTCCGATTTAGAATTCTGGCGAGGGCATGTACCAATGAGTTATTTAAAAAGTTACATACACTAGCTCGATGGTAAAGGAAAATATCGTAGGGACACCAGCGGGTCCTAGAATTGATTCCGAGGCAATTGTCACAGCACCCGGTCCGGCGATGGGCTCACCATCTATCATCTTAAGGGGTCCAAAGAATAAACTGGTGAAACTTGGATATTTTTAGATAGTGAACCTCTGCCTACCCCCCGTAGGGTAAAAGACGTGAGTTTTAGTTTTATTTTTATGTAAGACTGGTTGATTTGCTGACTGAGCGATCAACGCACAGCCGAAACCGCTGGGTCTAGAAGCAATTGTACACAAAAGTTCTTAAATGACATAAGTGAGCTCTATGATAGGATTTTTGGAAATTTCTGTAGGAACGGGAACTAGTATATCTATAAATTACTAACTGAATATCTCCTCGAAGATGTCCTTGCCCTGCCGCGGGTCTCGCATGCGGCGGTACTCGAGCCGCGCCCAGAACAGAGGCACTTCGCAGTCGTTCGCTTCCTCACCCCACGCCTGTCGACAAGTTAAATTTTTACCCGACTGCACTCGAAGCTGAGCTATGTATACACTATAAAAAGACAATCATACGTCCTTTTAGCTGAAAAAAGACAGTTGGGTTTGTTTGGAAGTATGAATCTGAGCAATTTATTTCTAAGCCCATGCGAAACGGTACGGAACCTATGCGAGTCCGACTCGCACTTGGCGGGTTTTTTACAAGTTGGTGGTAGGTCGCATCAAGTTACCTCTGCGAAAGAAAGAGCGCTGATAGCCTCAGGTTCAATCCTGGCATGTACCAATGAGTTTTTCAAACTTACGTACATATTTATCACTAGCTCGACGGTAAAGGAAGCCATCGTGAGGAAACCCGCAGGTTTCAGAATTAATTGAGGCATGTGTAACAGTCCAGGGCCCGTATTCACGGAGATTCGATATTCGACTCGGAATCGGAAAATCTGTCGAATCCTTATGTCAAAAAGACATCTGTAAATAGCCCATCTCGAAACCTTTCGACAGATTTTCCGATTCCGAGTTGAATATCTAATCTCCGTGAATACGGGCCCGGATCTGGCGATGGGCTCACCACCTATCACGTCTAGGGGTCGAATATTTTCGTGAAGAGTGGGTATTTCCAGAAATGGAATACGCCTACCCCCTCGGAGATAAAAGGCCGAGTTTTTTTTTACCTCTGCGAGAGAGTCCCAGGCGAGCCGGAAAGTGCGCCTTAGCCGCTCCACGTCGGCCTCTTTGTCGAACGCGGTGCACCGCCTGATGTACTCCAGGTAGCTCAGCCACAGACTCTCGGCCTGCTTGTACGACTCCATGCCCTTCCCCAGGGCAGTCTCGAATATTGATTTCACCTGCAATAGGGTAGCATCCTGCATAGTCAAGTTAGTTTTTTTTTCCTTTATTTAACATAATAACAATTGGCAAGACATTATGATACATAGCATTTATAGACCACTAAGGTTTGCTTAATGCTATCAACAGTCTACATCGGCAGTAACCCTTTGAACCTCTAACCTACTATTTCAGCTAGTTACTAAACAACGGTTTTTATGGCACCAAAGATATTATATATAGAAAGACGTATGGCACACAGTTTTTCTTTTAAAAATTACATCATTTTTCAATAAGTGACTACTCGCAATTTAATTTCGATACTGTGAACTACCCTATTTGTGTATAATTTGGACTTGGTCTTCCAGACACAAGTGAAGAGTTCGCTATTAAAATGTTGTGCCATCTTTGTTCGTGTACCTAAGTGGCAACTATAGAGGTGGAGGTAGAGTAAAAGGAGAAATATCTTATATGGAGGACTGGTTCAAAAAGGCGTGAAAGCGTAACAAACAAAGTCACTTTTGCATTTATAATATTTGAGACGGCCGTTTTAACTTATCTGCTCTGAACATAGGCCCCTGCGCAAACCGCCAAATGGTCTCTAAAAAAATATATTGCGCCGCCACTTGCGCAACTTCAGAACTATCAAGTTATAACGGCCGCACTGTAAGTGCCTTTTCACACGTACCGGTTGCCGGCAACCGGCTTTGAAGTGTATGGCCGATTGCTCGATTGCCGCCGGGACGTATGTACCGGCGGGCAATCGAGCGAGAAAGCGAACGTACAGTCAACAAAGTTGTTAGGGTTACATGGCCAGAAACTAAGATTCAGTTTTCTCTTAAAGCCTTAAATGTATGTTTTTTTTGGTATGTAGGGATCAAAGATACCTTTTCAAATAAACATTAATCAATAAGATTTATTTATGACTACAACAGAAAAATTAGTTCTTACTTACTGACCATGTAACCCTAACAACTTTGTTGACTGTACATGGCCATATACTACCGGTACGTGTGAAAAGGCACTTTGGAAGAATACAGATTCGTTGTCTAACCTCGTCGAAGCCCTTTCCCTCGTGCTCGGCCTGCTGCAGCTGCAGCGTCCAGGCGGCGGCGTGCCGGGGGCAGCGGCGCGTGGCGGCGTGCAGCACGCGCGCGTAAGTGCCGCGCGAGCACGTGCCACGTGCCAGACGTGCCCACGCGCACGCCAGCGACGGCACGGCGGGGCATGAGACGCACTCTGACGTCACCCGGTCGTACAGCACCTGGGGAATATTCAAATTGAATATAGCAACAATACTATATACCTAATTCAAATCATGCCATAACACGTTTAGAGTTGCCACTTAGATCATAAGCTAAAAGAATAAGTTTGTACTTTTTGTGACTGCCCTGACTTAAAAACGTTCGAAACGGTCGTCCTCATCACTTCCAATTCACCAAATGATATGTTCTGAATGCAAATGCTTTAAATGTTGCTAAAAATATTAAAATCACTTTTGAGGAGTTCGTTCAATTCCTCATGGATCCCATCATCAGAACTGGATTTTGATAAAAACGGGAGCATAAGGTTATCTTTTCATATAAAAAATGTATTTTCGAAATCCTACTAATATTAAAAACGCGAAAGTTTGTGAGTATGTTTGTTGAATGGATTTTGATGAAACTTTACAGTGATATTGATCATATATATCAGAATAACACATAGGCTATATTTTATCCCCGTATTCCATTAGACTTTGTATTGTTCTTATTACAATAGCCTTAGAGGTCAGACTCACGCACTAAAAGTAAAAAGCTTTATGTGCTCTTGACAGTACCTAAATAAAATGATAGAATAAGACTGACTTTGAGTATTCCGTTGCTGTCGCACTCGGCATACTTCTCGTCCAGCGACAACTCCTTCACCTTGTCTATGTACTCCTGGTACACGGTGCATTTCTCTTCGGCATTCCTGGAGAGAATAGGGAACATGCACTTGACTCCAAAATTTGCTCCTAAATGAACAAAATATTTTTAGTACAATATCAGTATGTATTTATTTAGAGAGTTATTATTACTATTATTATTTATTTATTTCTTTTTTAAATAACTGATGGGGTTAGCCTATGGAATTTACCCAGCATATCTTTTAGTGTAGTTATTAGTTCAATTGAGCAGTGATAGCCCGGACGGTTAAAGAGCCGGTCGAAAATCAGTGAGGCTCGGGTTCGAATCCTGGCATGTACCAATGAGTTTTTCAAAACTTACGTACATATTTATCACTAGCTCGACGGTGAAGGAAAACATCGTGAGGAAACCCGCAGGTCCCAGAATTAATTCTGAGACATGTGTAAACAGACCCGGTCCGGCGATGGGCTCACCACCTATCACGTTTAGGGGTCCAATAAATCTCGTGAAATGTGGGTATATCCAGTAATGGAATACCTCTGCCTACCCCCTCGGGGATAAAAGGCGTGAGATTATATTATTATTATATATTATTATATTAGTACAATTAAATATTCCTCATCTTATTCTAAACCTAAACTTTTTGTTTGTTTATAAATTTCAGTCAATACATATTTCACTTAATTATAATTTCTCAATATCTTTAAGAATTTTAAATACTCTAACATAAGAATCTACCGTTAAAATATTTAAGTAAGGTTTAATTTTACTTACTCTATAGTAAGTAACCTGTCTTCAAAGGGCGTTATTTTCTGTAAGTAATCTGTAGCTGCCTCTTGTTGTTTCTTAACCTGTAAAAGAGACATTTTATTTTGAAACACAAGGTTTTAGGGATATTAAGAAGTCAAATTTTACTTTCTGGTCCTACTTTCATCCAGGAACGCAGAAGAAGTTGCTGACGAAAGCCTTTAACAGGTTTACAGGTTAAATAATACGGCAGGAGGGATGGCGGATAACGTAACAGCATGTAAATTTTAATCAATTCACGCTGCGCGACAATGCTGTGACGTCATCCATGCCCATCTCGTCCCGCTCATCTTCCTCAGGATCCGTTTCAATTAAGTCCTGATAAAAACCTGTCACCTTCTAAAGTCCACGTCAAGCAAAGCTATAAATTATGTAAACAAACATTCAGGAGTTTGCAACATTTAGATAGGTACTATTTTCAACCGACTTCTTCTCAATTCGACTGTGTTTTGTTGTTCACTAAATTTATACCTTCTTGTGACGGGGACTTTAGTTTGCCACTTTACTGTTCGGCTAGTAAGACGCAGTCTTTCTGTTAAAGAAGTACGGTGTGACGTCACAAGACGCATCCTAAGCATTTTATTTTGTATTTATGTACACTAAATCATTTTCTACATTTAAATAAACTGGTGTCATTGAAGAGCACCTGGCGATCCCATACCCACACAAACACGAAGAGTTAATTTATTGACCTTATCGATGTACTGGGCGTCCCTGAGGGAGGCGGCTAGTTCCTGTAGCAGCGGCATTGCCTCGTCGCCTCGAAGCAGCGGCCGCGACACAGCCTCCTCTAGGCAGAAGAGCACGCGCTCTTGCTGCGCACCGTACTCGGGGTCAGCCGCGCTAACGCACACAACACGCCGTTACACATGGAAACTGTTACAATAACTACTAATAATAATAATAATAATATAGCCTTTTATTCAGACCTTAGTATGTTACATATAAAATTAAAAACTTAATCTAATAATTGCTTCTTGCAAATTTTCTGTAGGTCTGTTTGCCATTCGGCAAAGGCCTCCTCCAACCTTTTCCACTCTTGTCTTTCCAGAGCCACTCTGTTCCATGTTACTCCTGGTACTTGTCTGATGTCATCATCCCATCTTTTTGGTGGTCTGGTCTACCTCTTTTCCTTTTTCCTTCTCTGATGAGAGGACATGATAAATCGAGTAAAATTGTAACACGGTGGTACCCTAGAGAAGGAAAAGAGGTAGACCACAATAACTACTAATGTAAATCAAAAACAATACAAAAGAGATACTAAAATAAAGTAAAATGACCGGTTACGGTAACTAGATAAAAAGTTGGTACTACTTCTAGCTCGACGGTGTAGGAAAAAATCTGGAAAAAATTAGGATACCCACAGGTCCCAGAATTATTTCTGAGGCATGTGTAACAGACTCGGTCCGCCGATGGGCTCACCACCTTTCACGTTAAGGGTTCCAAAGATTATACTGGTGAAATATGGATATTTCCAGAAATTAAATACCTACCCTCTAGCTAGGGGATTCAAGGCGTAAATATTTTTTTTACTATAATAATTAAATATTTCGCATTTTTTTGTTGTGTTATGTAGACATTTTTATCTTACTTTTAAATACATGCAAAGTAATGTGTGCACATATTGTACATGCTTGCCGTTAACCGACTAGCCCCATTCTCGTTATTTCTAAGTTGATAACTATATACCTGTCTTGGAGATTCGATATAGAGAAAACTGAAATAACACAACAGTTTCGTATGGAAATAACGTGTAGAAAGAACGCGAATCAGTGGGCAGTACACCCAGTTGTTTCTGTCCAGCTCGCGCTGCTATTAGGACTCACTTCATGGTTTCTAACTGCGCCTTCTCGAACTCCAGTTTGGCGTCCCAGAAGAGCTTCCCGGAGAGCGGGTCTGCGCCCGCGCGTCGCAGCACGTCGTCAAGGTGTGCGCGTGCGCCGGCTGCGTCCGTTTCGCTCGCCAGCGCCCAGGAGCACCACTCGCTCAAGATCGGGACCGCTGCACACGTCACATTACTTTAAAACCTTTTGGAAAACGAAATATTTGAAGGATCCCTAAAATTGTCAGTGTATTTTTTTCCACATATTATAAAGTCGATTTCCGCAAATATTTATTACTATGCCTTTACGTACATATTTATCACTAGCTCGTAGGTGAAGGAGAACATCGTGAGGATACCCGCAGGTCTTAAAATTAATTCAGAGACATGTGTAACAGACCCATTATCAATGGGCTCACCACCTATCGCGTTAAGAGGTCTAAAGAATAAACATGTGAATACGTGGGCACATTAAACCGTTGGTCCCGGTTTTCGTTCTGTTTACGCACAATGAAAGTCTTTAAGCACGCATAATGGATTATGGAACATGTTTCCTCAGGTGTAAGTAAAGGCCCTTAGCTCAGCAGTGGGTTGTTACGGGTTGATGATGATGATTATGACAAACCCAAAATAATTTGTCAGTGACTCACAATAACAATCCAGTGCTGCCTGCTGGAAAAGATCGGCGATTCGTTCGCGGGATTCTGCGGAGTGTGCCAAAGGGATCTCGGTCTGCAGCCTGAGCAACCACTGCTCGGAGCGCAGCACCGTCAGCTGTTGCAACCGCTCAAACGCTGCGCGCCACCGGTCCAGTTCTGACAGACCCCTAAGTTACGGAGAAAATCAGATGGTAACCATAACAAGCTACTTTTGTGTCTTAAAAGATTTATTACTAGGTCGAAGGTGCAGAAAAACATCGTTAGGAAACCGACATGCCCAAAATTGATTCTAAGGCATCTGGAACAGCATCCCAGTCCGGCGATCGACTCACCACCCATCATGTGAAGGGGTCCGTAAAGTGAAAACTAGGTATTTCCAGGAATAGGATACCTCTGCCGACATTTGGAAATTATTTTGACAGGTACCTATCGTACATGTTTCCTATTCTACCATCGATAATAGGTCATGCATTTGCAACTACCCTTTAAGTCTATATTACGGATGTTACGGAGCTTCGACTCCGACTCCGATATGTCGGAAGTTCCGATTGATCTAACACATCTTTCTAATGCCACCATCTCCGACTCTGTCTCCAACTTCGACTCCGAAAAACCAAATTTAAAAACTCTGACTTCGATTCCTATAAAATCACCTCCGTAACATCCCTAGTCTATACATATATTGAATCTATAGTATATATAATTATATAGTATATATCCTGAGCATAAATTACTATAGATAATAACTTTCATGTTAATTAGGAGAACAAATTGACTGGTTTACCAATGCACAGACGAAACATTATAAACATATGGTTCCTTAAATTATGTAAATGAGCACTAAGAAGGGACTTTTAGAAATTTCCCCAGGAACAAACAGACTTACCATAAAGCCTGGATCAAGTCAATGTGATCATCATAGTGGTATGGGTCCTCTGCAATGCGACGCTCCAGCTCTGCCACCTTCCTCTCCAGAACCTCTTCATCATCATCATCCTGATACGGAAAAGACTATGGAATAGATATTTTATTTTATTTATAGCCTTATAACAGAAAAAAATATATATGGAATAGATATACAAAATAACAAAACTTTACACTCACACATCATCAAAAAGGTCTGCAGGTTTCCTACCATTTATTTATTTATGACCATGTTTACATTCACTGTCAAGCTAGTGATAAATTTGGAATACATACAGCATACGCCTTGTCAGTAGTGAGGCTAGGATTCGAATACTGGTGAGGATATGTAATGAGTTTTTAAAAAACATACATATTTATCATTAGCTTGACAGTAACTGAAAAATTCATGAAAATTCGAGAAACTGCAGGTCCCAGAATTGATTCAGCACCTCTGTTTGCCGATTGGCACCCTGTCACATTTGGCCATTAAAAAAAAAATACTGGTGAGTATGTACATATATTGTTTTTTATACAGATCTGTAAGGGAAAGTATGTTAAAAACATAAATAAATAAATAATAAATTGTGGGACACGATTCACACACGGTTATTTAGTCCCAAACTAGGCAGGGCCTGTACTATGGGTACTAAACAACTGATAAACATACTTAAATAAATATTAAACGACCAGACACGAAGCCAACAGACATGTTCATGCACACAAATGTTGGCTTCGAGCGGGGATCGAACCCGCGACCTCCGACTCAGAAGGCAGGGTCACTACCAACTGAGCCAACAGGCCCATCAAATGAAAATGTGTACCTACTGGACTGGAAATGAAATGCCACAAAACTAATTATAAACAGAAAAAGACATCATTCAAAACCCATTTGTTTATAGTCATCTGGCTGATCCCAAGGCCCATCCCAATATCTACAAAAAAGAGGTACATAAGAGGATACCTATTACCAAAATATCAAAACCGGAGTTTGAGCAGCATACCATTTAGGGGATAGAAAGATATACAAAAAGTGGATACATACAGTAGTGGTAGACCTCTGATAAGGCATGAGCATTTAAAATGTTTTCTTTAATAATGGACTTCGTGAGTTTAGGAAATACTCAACAATATGGAGTTGAATAATTCCACTGCAGTTTGCTCAAATCAAAAGTAAAAGTGTCTGTTTTCGACAATGTTTTCCTTAGTCACTCATTCCTTTCATATTTTAAGAGATCCGTTGAGGTTTTGGTTCTAAAAAAATATCATTGACCCCATGCGGAATACTAAGAAACATACAATAAATAAGACTACAATACTATATATGAACGAAAGAATCTTGTATCATAGTATGCGTTAACTAATCAAAGGTGATAAATTACTAACACAATTGATTCTACTGTGATTTACATTACGAAATCAAATTAGAAAATATGCGCGCTACTCACGTCAGAGTCATCTGAATCTTGCTCGGCATCGTCCTCCTCTACGACCACTTCTATCTCATTTTCTTCCTCAGATTCATTCCTCACCTCGTCTTCTACGATAGCCATCGTAATTTCACAGTAAAACTTACACAGACGACCGTTTTATTGTAAAAATTGTTTGATAACAAAATCAGAACAAACGCTATGGCGGACTTGCCATGTCAAGTTTGACTTTAGTTTTTTTAATTGTACTTTTTATGGCTTTGGAGATATGGGGAGCAGCGTTTAGTTTCATTTTTAGTAGTTGATTTGATTGCGACGCACCAGGCTCCTAATAAAATTATTAAGCCTTAATGGGCCATTTATACGAGGCCATTCCACTAAGAAACTAGCAGGGCTAGCCCACTAATCGACGTAGTATATGTATAAATAGCCCCCCTCATAAGCATTACACTAGTAGTGCGAGTCTGACCTCTACGGCGATTGTAATAAGAACGTTACAAACAAAGACGTTTAAAGAAAAAGTTTCTCTCTCCTATGAGAATGGAATGGAAAGAGAATGATTTTCTTCCAACCTCTTTGGTTACAAAGTCCAATGTGTCAAGCTCCAAGTGCTCTTGACTGTACCTACCTATTAAATTAGGTACTTACATTTACATTTTTCAAAATTGCATACATGACCGTATTTAACTTTGAAGGAAAAGAGAGTGCGAAAAATACCGCTATGCGTAATACATAAAGGTTTAGAAGAAGGCCATTAGAAAAAAGTTCCAATGCACTAGTAATGAAGCAATACTACCCCTGCCCCCCTAGCCAAGTGGCATTATACAATCTAATCGAATGTTCTTTCAGATTGTCATGTATGGGATTGAAATAAGCACTTGCCAAAGAGCGCTAACGCTAATGTAAATCCCATACATATCAATCTGAAAGAACATTCGATTAGATTGTGCAATGCCACTTGGCTAGCGGGGCTGTTCTTATAAACCGCTACTGTTTTCAATAAAGAAACCGTTTCCACAAAATTATTCATTCAATGGTTTTCTAATACTTCAATGATTATTATTTAAATAAATATACATAGTTCCGTGTTTCGGAAGGCAAGTAAAATTGTTAGTCGAGGTTTTCATTGTTTTTACGCACAATGGAAGTCGTTAAGCCATGTCAGATACCCTTGGGTGGCTTGAAAAATTCTGACTTAAGTGACCACCATCTCCCAATCCGCGGTGGGCTCGCGTGGGAGATTATAGACCATATTTCCTGATGTGTGAGAAAATACTCTTAGCTCAGCAGTGGGCTGTTCCGGGTTGATGATAATAAATAGTTCAGAAGCGACGTAATGCTAATGAGAACCTGCTTCTTATTCACTCTAAAGGTAGATGTACACTTAGCCCACGTCGTGTGCTCTGATTCATATATTTACTTTGAATCACAACAGGGGTTTACAGATAAATACACTTTCGTCACGACACACCACGTAGTAATCTTAGTAAATGTATAAAACCGATAGGTTTCTGTCGCGTCGCGACACACCACGCGGGCTTAGTGAGCATTAGGCCTTTACATTAGCCATGTAATATGTTAGGTGATGAAGCACGGCGACACATACTGCGAGCTGATATGCACCGTTAGCAAAGTCTACACTGCTTCATTCGACTAGCAGCCAGTGTGTTACTGTGTACACTAAGATAAATAAATAAATAAAAACGTTAGTTGGGTCTTCAGAAATAAAATCAATGTTCAATACATAGTTCATTTATTATAAAAATATAGTGATTACATTGGAATATCTATTACGTACAATAAATCTTAACTTTGCAACCATGCCTGGAAACTACACTTCGTTGGTATAATATTACAGATCTAATATTCGGTTATAACGTTAGTAAAGAACTTTGGCACCAATTTAAAATCTATAATTTGTTCTACTTCTAGCCAATGTTATTTATAAAGTATCATTTTGTCATGAATTTATTAATTATTTTATTTCGATAATGTATCTAAGTATATCTAACAAAAATAAATGCACCTATGTCGGAATATTTTAAATGCTTATTTGAATAGGTAGTTATATCTTTAAGTACTACAATTAGGTTTTAAGATTACTGAAGTTAATACAATAATGTTATTATGTAGTTAGTAAATATATGCGTTTTTCCAGTTACAAGCTTGTCATCGTCAGCCTTTCATGTCCTACCATCATTGAAATAGATCCTTACAAGTTCTCACAGTACAATAGTAATATCTACTAATAAAACAATACAAAAAAAGTTAAAATAAATGGAAAACTTGAAATCAGTCATCAAATAAAAATTTAATATTAATCAGAAATAATACTTTTATATTCAGATATAAGATAATTGATATGACTCATCTACATCTAGTGAAGATTCAATTAAATAGAGTGAGATTTAAATAATATTGAAATGGCACAAGGTTGTAATACAAATAATATCAGATCAACGAGGCTACGTTTAACAACCTACTACTGTCCGTTCACGTCCAAGTAATGTACACATCTGACAAAAGTTGCAACTTTTTTTTAATATGATTTAATTGTGCTATCAATCTATTCAATATTTTTTTCACTACATTACGCCTATTATTATATTATATAAACTGACGTATATAGAGCTCATATTATTATGACCAAAACATCCACCATAAAGAATTTGTTTCATTATTAATATAGTTTCAATAAACTTTTTTACCCTACTTTGCGAAAGTAATGTTTTGTTTTTCGAGAAAATTGCCTAAATAGCTTGAGAGATTTAATTAATGAGGTATTATTCGATTAGTCATCATCTCAGAAGTGTCATTCATTAGCTACATTTTTACCCAGACTGCACCAGAAAGAGAGAAAAGTTTTCAGTGCAATCTACACGCAAGCGGTTTTTTGGTGAATTCAGATGCAACCAGTCAGATGTGTCCTAAATAAATTCTGAAGAATACTTGAATTTATTTCATATACTAGAATACTAAACTTGTGCATAGACAAGCCTTATTAGAAAACTAGTGGCAATAGAAATAAACGGAATATTTCGCATTACTCGTGAACGCGACATACTATGTTGTATTTACTTATCAACTAGAGAATAAGAAAAATCTATTTTTAATTACATTTCAATTAATATATCATTATTTATCTAATAAATGTATAGCGATACAAAAATAATATAATAAAATAAAATGTTCGCCACCTCGCTAGGTAGTAGTAATTATTGTCAAAAATATTTTTAAATAATTATAAAGCAGATTATTAATATTCTTCAAGCCAGGGTGATCTTTCTGCAGTATTTGGAAATCCAGTATTACGACTTTATTGCTGCCAACTTCGTTAAAGATGACCTAGGAACTCTCATGCCTTTTATCCCCGAGGGGATAAACTGGGTATTTCCAAAAATGGAATACATCTTCCTAAGATGTATTCCATTTTTGGAAATACCCAGTTTTCACGAAAACTTTGAAATGTTACTATAAAATCTTGATAAAATAAAATGTATATATTTAATACATATTAAGCAAACTTTAATGCTCAAAGACGTTTAAAGAAAAAGTTTCAGAGAAATTTCTTCCAACCACTTTAGCTATATTATTCAATTAACATTTTCCAATCGCCGTATCCTATTGTAATATTGAATTATTGCCTTTTGGCGAGAAGTTTTAGGGTGAGCTTTCTCACATTAGCATTATATATTAAAGAGAGATTTTATTTGTAAAAAATTGCAGAAAAACCACAAGGCGTAGACAGATTGTAGACATTTCACTTACACTATGTCTGGTTAGGTGGAAGTGACGCAGTAAGGAATCACGCGCAGGATCGACGTGACCACGTCGCACGTATCTGGCAGCTGAACGGCGGTGCATGTGCCCAGCTGTAAACATATTACATCACTAGCTTTTGAGCGCGACTTCGCCCGCGTTCCGGGATTAAAATTAGTCAATGGGCTTGATTCTGCTTTACAGCGACTACACTTATTTTAATTTAGTCCTGTCACTTTTTTTTCCTAGGAAAGAAAAGAGACAAGAGATATTTAGTCCTGTCAAATTAAAATTAGTCCTGTCAACTAAGGCGTGTTTGGCAATCTTAGCGATAAAAGTGACAGACAAGCACGTTCATAAGGTTCAAATTAGTTGGTTTTTACATGTTTTACATTACTGTAGAATCTATGGTTTGTTTCTGTCCTTTTTCTTCCGTATTCTATGGAGAAGGATAGGCTAACTTAAAATTAGGAATTTTAGCTGGTCTGCAGAATCAAGTCCACTGTGTTATTCTGATGTATAAGCTATATTACAGAATTAGACACAGACCCGGTCCGGCGATGGGCTCACCACTTAACAGGTTTAGGGGTTGAATATACTCGTGAGAGTGGCGTATTTTGAGAAATGTAATAACTCTGCCTAACCCCTCTGGGATAAAAGGCGTGAGATTATTTATTTTAAACTATATTACTGTAACGTTTCATCAAAATCCGTTCAGTAGTTACAAACATCCTCACGTTAGCGTTTATATTAGTAGGATATAGTGGCAGAGCCATATTGACTAGATACAGTCAAGAGCACATGAACCTTTACACGTGTAGTAGGAGTCTGACCTCTATGGCGATTGTAATAAGAACGTTGCAAAGTCCAATGTGTCAAGCTCCACATGCTTGTGACTGTACCTTACGTAAATAGTCAGTCATAGCATAGTTGAAGATTGTGATTGAACATAAAAAGCCCTTTTCATTAACAATACTAATTGGATTTCAGTATTGTAGAAAATAGGGATGACCGTAAAACCCCTTTAAATTATAACAAGCTTTATAGCAACCTGTATTTGTACTAGCTTGGTTTAATATTATTTTGTAGACACGACAAGACATAAAAACACTTCTAAAATTGTAGCATTTTAGTGCAGAAATGTGAATATGGTAAGTTAAGGTGACTAAAACACTCTGCAGATGCTGTGAAACATCATTTACTAACCACATTCCAGTCCAAACGAATAGTTCGATGCTCGGCCAGTTTTCAATGGAATTATAGATACTAAATTAATAGAGATGGTAGTTCAGT
The DNA here is from genome assembly GCA_963855545.1 of Ethmia dodecea. Classification (NCBI taxonomy): domain Eukaryota; kingdom Metazoa; phylum Arthropoda; class Insecta; order Lepidoptera; family Depressariidae; genus Ethmia; species Ethmia dodecea. Next base: position 7,940,048 of record OY979453.1, read on the forward strand.
TCAGATAATTGGGTAGTTGACTACCTAATAAAAGCATTTACTTTTTATCATTTGTCAAACCGTCAATTTACTATGGACAATGTTTTAATAACGTCGTCATTTTACTTTACAATATCATATTTTTTTCAATGATATGATGATGATACTAAAGTTTTTAATCATAGAAAGAAGATTAATAAAAGAAAAAAAAATACATGCTTATAACCACATGTATAGTTAAAAGACAAGTTCCATACATTCATTCATTCTATACAATATATTTTTACAGGTGTTTTAAGATAATATTTTCGAATTTTAATATGGATGTAGTCAACTGCCTAATTAAAGTTGGACAAGAGCAGGTCGAAAAAAGACCGTGATACACATACTTGTAACAGCCTGAACTGCGAAACTGTCGTTTGGGACTTGCCCGTACGAACGTCAGCCTTTCCGCTACAAAAGGCGATGGACACCTATATCGTGAGACTGCGGTACAACAGAGTAGTGTCCTACCTAGTCAAATCAGTTACTTTTTATGATCTGTCGAAGCAAAATTTTACTATGGAAAAAAGTTCTGAAATAGCTAGGCGTGACGTCATAGTTTCTAGTACTTACTTGCAAAACTTTACTTGATTGTTTTATTATTTTTAATTGTAAATTGAAAATCGAAATACACATTTTGAGGTGTTTTGGGATAATATTTTTAATGAATGACTACTCGCACTATCAACTACCCTACTGTATCGCATTAAGTCAGACCTGTGCTCGCTGCAAGCACTATGCAGTGGTGGTAGTGCCGGATGCCTGCAACTGCATCTGGCGCTGCATCTGCTCCAGCATCTCCTGCATGCGTCGCAGCTCTGCTTCCTGGACCATATCGTACGATGCGTCAAATAACGAGCGTCAATCTTGCGTAGCCCGTAGTCTCAATCAACAAAAGTATTGGTCCGTTAACTAAACCTATGGCACGTTCACCGTACTCACCAATAATTTTATTACATTGCATGTTTTTTTAAGAGGAATTTAAAAAAACTTCACTTCATTTTATAATAATAGTTGAAAAACAGCTATTACTATCTCTGTCACGCGCTTGAGCCTTGACGTGTGGGTCAGAGACAGCGATACTTATGATGACACAAACATTCGCATGTGTGCATGTGGAATGGAAGTAATATAGTAAAAAGATTGAATGAAAGTGAATTAATATAAGAAAATGGTCATCAAGTGATATTAAAACCTTTTTAGCGGTACTAGGGCGCTCGGGCGTAGTGCTCTCGTACGAGTCAATAGAGCACCGTCTGACCCACTAATTGGATGCCAGAGTACACTCGGACCTCGTATTTACATCATAAGAGTTGCTTCCAAATTGACATCTAAGCAGCAGCAGGGGCCTTATTGTCTATTTATAATTGTAATCGCAAAATCGTCTTCGTTTTGACATACGTTGCTTCTTCCGTAAATCTGTCAATACAGTCAGTGAAAGAAGAGCAAGCACTGATGGCGTAACAAATGTCAAATAATGACGATTACAATTATAAATAGGCAATAAGGCCCCTGGTCCGAGCGTGCGTGTACCGAAAAAATGCGGCTTAAAAATCTAATTACACTGTCTGATTTTAAGGGCGCTATTTGGCATTGCGACACATAAATAAAGTCTTATAAATAAAGTCCCCGTCAGGAGGTATAATTTTAGTACATACATCAACGAATTTCTACCGAGTTACGTAGCGAAAATTATGAGTTAACCAAATTCAATCAATTTAAATTAATATACATAATTATTATGTTTATACTATAACAAAAATTTTAATTAGTCGCATTATATTTTAACGATATAAGACGCGCTATCATTCAATATTTTGTGGTACAGGCTCGCAGGATTGTTAACTCTGCCATTTTTAAAGCAAAAATTAATTACTAAAATAGTATTCATTTATTTCAAATGTTGAACGGGGACTTTAGTCGATGATCGTGTTACAAAAGCAGTAGTCTGTGCCAAATCAGGCCCTTGAAATCGGGTAGTATAAACACATTAAAAACTGTGGAAAAAGTGAGAGTGCGAAACAATGTCAAGTTTAAACTTCAAATTGATATAGATTTGACGTTTGGATCTCACCGCTCTCACCCATCTCATTCTACGGCAGCTACAGTCATAGCGCATAACTGAGTAGGTTCTTGCGGTAGTAGAGCTCTTTTACGTACCGCTCCACTACCGAATTAAGGTGTCTACCCACTACACCGTATCATACTGTGACCGTGCTATGAACGTATCAGGATCGGAAAGTTACACGATACGCTCTGCTTTGCCCACAAGAACGCCCAAAATATTCTCACCGACAATTATTGACGCTCCGCGCTTGGCACGCGATGGTACTGGTCGGTGACGGGACGGTCTAGTGGGCGTAGTCTCATACGTTAATAGCACGGTCATAGTATGATACGGTGTATAGGGTAGACGCTTTCACCAATTAAGATATGCACTATGTGATAATATGCCGTGGATGGAGAATGAATCACCTTTTCACGAAGAGCTCGGTCACGGTCAGGCGCGTCCTCGGAGTTGTTGCTCACGCCATTGGAGTCTGCCTCGCTCAGTCCACTTTCCGTAGACCTAATGTGAGATGAACATTTTTGGGTAATTGACTGCCTAGTCAAATCAGTTAATTTTTATCATTTGTCAAAACGCAAATCTATGTGGTTAAGTAAGTCACACAGCTAACCGTGCATTGTCATTCAAACTAAACATGTATACAGAATTTTAGCATAATCGGTTAAAGATATCTGCTTCAAAATGGAGTTGCAAGATTCCACCCGAACAAACATACAAAATACAAAATAATTTATTTCGGTAAATTACAGGATAAAACAACTAGTTGTAGAGGCCTTCTTTTAAGTATAATAATACCTGTGTCAGAAGACCTCACTCTTCCATAGCCATCTTTATTTAGTTACCAAAATACATTGCAAGTTAAATAAAAACTTGTAAGATTATGACGTCACAGTGGAATATTTAGTATATTTTCCATAATACATTTTCATTTTGACATATGATAAAAAGCACCTGACTTGACTAGGCAGTCAACTACCCCATTGAGCTGCTGTATACGTCATGGCTCACTATAATATTGGGCGTTCACTCACGTGTGTCTCTTGGGAATCTGCCCGTTGCGCGCGAGTCGCTCCGAGCGGTAGTTCTCGTAATGCACCTCCTGCGTCACCTCCTGCAGGTCTTGCATGTGCGTGCTGGAATAAATAAATTATTAAGCGTATAGGCGCTCGGAGCGTTTATAGTGCGTTTGTAACGATCCATTGGCTATAATTGGGTAGTTGACAGAATCGAAATTAAATTGCGAGTAGTCATACATTAAAAAGCTTATCCCAAAACACCTCAAAATATGTATTTCGATTTTCAATTTACAATTATAGCAAATTTAAAAATATTAAAACAATCAAAAAAAGTGCTGCAATTGAGTACTAGAAACTATGACGTCACGGTTTGCTATTTCAGTACATTTTCCATAGTAAAATTTCGTTTTGACAGCTCATAAAAAGTACCTCATTTGACTAGGTAGGACACAACCCAATTTTCACACTGGATCGGGATTGTAATGTCAGTTTAGTATCTTATAAGTTTCTATATGATCTTCTCTGTTCCAGAGTCGTCAGGTAAAGTTGCTGTAAGTTTATACAATATGTAACAGAATAAGCGCAATTCCTGAAAGTAGTTTGTTCAGTATCGACTACTTAATCGATTTCAGCAATTTTTAATGTGTTAAATTTTTCCCAAAAATTAATTAGCGTAGCTGAATTTAGTGCTATCTATGGAAATCGTGCAATTATTGCTCTTTATTTAAGGCGAAGGGGTAAGAGAAAACACGTAAACGAGGTGTGTTTCAGCAAGTGTCCTAGCTAAGTTATAGAATGTGGGACTTTGGAAACAAAACATGCTGTAAAGCATATCTTGAATATTTGCCTAATGGTTTAAAATGCTTGTTTTTCGTTTTAATTAGCATTCAAAACTTATTTGAAAAGCCAAGTTATGAATTTAACTAGACAGATCGTGTAACGGTATGTCAAATCCGTTTCGAATGAAACTCGATATACATATTTCTATAGTTCATACCTGGTCCCTGATGGTCAGTTAGTAACGAACATTAATACAAATATGGATTTTAAGCGTATAAACTATTTGTGCCTACTAAAACTGTAACTACGCATTTGCACGCAAAAAGTCATCAGGCGTTTAGCTGTCCGGGATGCGACGTTGCCGCGCCGCGGCCGGCCCGTCCGCCGCGATCGCGCGACGTTGCCAGTTGGTTCAGCCTCACAGAGTACTTTTTTATTATAATAATAGTTAGTCAGCCTCATTCATTCGCGCGTGCTGTTTATGTAGTTTTTGATGAAAATGGGTAATAAAAAAGGACGGAAACCACGATTATCAATGAAATCATAAAAAAACGGATATCACGTCTTGCTAATGATAAAAAAGCACAAAAAGCAGGACTACCGGTGCGCCATCTCACTGAAAAGCTCGGTAGCACGATAGGGTAACAGTGACGCACGCTACCTCATACCGCCGCGGCCCCGATAGATGGCCTAAAAAGGGATGGCTCTAAATGTTCAAACCTCCAAGGTCATTTGCCTCACCCTTCGCCTTAAGAAAATTGGTTAGACACAACTAAAGTTCGATTGCATCATATTTTTTTTATATTAATATTCTAATTGGGGTGTATGAGGAATTGCGCTTTTTCTGTTACGCGTTGTATATCCGTAGATTCTAGTGACTAACATGAGCATAGTGCGCAGCTTGATGAAGTCGCAGTGTTCGGGGTTCTCGACCTCGACCACGCCCCAGGGGTAGAGGCGGCCCCGCACTCGTCGCCCGCGCACCTCCAGCTGCTGCGCCGCGCCGCACACCGCGAACGGGACAGCCGCCTTCAGCTGGCGGACCTGCAGAGACACACCGCTTTACTAGACTACCTACTTATACTAATATTACAAAGAGGAAACATTTGTATTTTTGTATGTTTCTTACGAATAAACTCAAAAAATACTGAACCGATAATAAATTCTTTCACCAATAGAAAGCTAGAAGATCCCCGAGTAACATAAAACACTTTTTTTTTCTGTCGCTCTGTATTTTGTTGGTGCACGCATCACGTGCAACGGGAGAATGTGTCATTCCCACGAGAAAATTAAAAATTATGTTAAAGGTGACAACCAATTTGTAGTATTTTAAGATTTTTTTGTGATTTTCTTGAAGTCAGTATTTATTAATTTTTGCTAAAAAAAAATAAGGTATAAGCTTCCAAATTTAATTGCGAGTAAATAATTTAAAATGTGCAACAGTTTGCATGTTATTATACACACACCGGCACAATTAGCGGAACAGAAAAAAAAGGGAGTATTTACGCATTTTTGCGTGTTACTGGCCGGCTAAACAAGCTTTTTTTAAATTTGGGTTTTAATTTAAAAATGGAATACTAAGCGACTGCCCTTTTTTTCATTCTTTTGTTTTAATTTTCATTGATTCATTTTTTCCACCGCTTGTCCGTTTTTAGAAGGTTCGTGAATTCCATTTGAAAAGCTTTGAATTGCAGTTTTTGAGGCTTTTGAGTTTTTTCGCATATTGATAATTTACGAGCATCTAATTATGCCTGATTTAACGCCATCAGAAATCATTAGGGCAGATCAAATGAGGAGAAATGGTCAAACCTACAGATCGATTGCCAGAAGCCTTCGTCGATCGTTATCAACGATTTATCGTAGCATCCAACGATACAGATTGACGAATGCTCTAGTGAGAAGGAGAGGACAAGGCCGGAAAAGGTGTACTTCAAGGAGGGATGACCGTTTTCTCCAACTTCAAGTCCGACGGAACACGAGACTAACGGCGGTGCAGGCTCGAAATTTACTGGAAGAGGTACGAGCAGTAAGGATGAGTGAGCGGACAGTTCGTAGAAGATTCGAAGAAGTGGTTATAGGCTCGTATGTGCCCGCCAAAGCCCCAAAACTTGAGAGACATCATCGCACAAACCGTCTACACTTTGGTCGTGAACATCGTGATTGGGACTTCGACGACTGGGGACAGGTTCTTTTTACTGATGAATGCAGAGTTATGTTAAATCAAATTGATGGAAGGCAGCGAGTATGGAGACGCAAAGGAGAACGGTATATCCAGTCTAATTTTGAAAATACAGTTGCATATGGCGGCGGTTCAATTATGGTCTGGGGAGGAATATGTTTAGGAGCTCGTACGGAGTTAGTAGTGGTCGATGGCGGGAATCTGAATGCTGATCGGTATATCAGGGAGATTTTAGAAGAACATGTTGTGCCATTTGCCCCCTTTATTGGTAACAACTTCATTCTAATGCAGGATAATGCTCGGGCTCACAGTGCTCGCACAGTACAGACATACCTAAACCATGTTGGTATAACGGTGATGGAGTGGCCAGCACGGTCCCCCGATATGAACCCTATAGAACACGTCTGGGACTTGCTAAAGAGGAGTGTAAAGTCAAGAATGCCCCCTCCCAATAATCTCAACGAGTTGCGAAACGCATTACTTGAAGAATGGCAGAGGTTGCCCCAAGAAACCATTGATAACATCATCCGCAGCATGCCCAGACGGATGGAAACCCTCATCAGAGCACGAGGAGGAAACACTCGATATTGAACAGTCATTGAAATTGTTGTTAAACTTTGGAAAATCTTGAATTTTCTGCTGTTTCTCTATAATTAAAAATCGAAGAAAAATGCATTTTGTTTAATTTAATTTTTATTTTTATAAAATTTTAAGTATGGTGTTACAAATGAATGTCAAAACATGTTAATTTAATTGTTGTTTCATTTTAAATAATATATTGTTTAAAAATTACATTCATTGTTCTAAATTCCCTCTTTTTTCTCCTTTTTTTTTCTGTTCCGCTAATTGTGCCGGTGTGTGTACTATACTATAAATGAAAGCTTGTAAAATCAACACACCTGTTCCTTGTAGTCTTCATCCTCGTCACTGTCACAATCGGGCAGAGGATAGATCTTGATTCCTTCCCTCTCAATTTCTTCCATAACCTTGAAAAAAAATTATCAGTATGTTATGTCCATTGAATGCGAATATATCGCTCGGCGAGTTCGACCAACGCATATTAATTTTTGTTCGCAATTTCACACCGTATCGTAACAACGCCTTGCCTAAGGTAGTGGATAATTCCTTACCCTGGACTTGAGGCGATGCATCTCCTTCTTGGTGAGGCAGTCAGCCTTCGCGATGACGGGCACGATGTTGACTTTATTGTGGAGCTGTTTCATAAACTCAATATCCAAGGGCTTCAACCTACATCAAATTTTTTTTTATTAGTTTGATAGGTGAAATTAAAACACAACCAAGGAAATATATAGCCAAAGACGTTTAAAGAAAAACTTTCTCTCCTAAGAAAATAATTTTCTTTCTTCTTCTTTGTATATAGCCTATGTAGCAATTATAATAACGAATCGGTTTACACCTCGGGGTCTATCGTCGTATTCCGATTTACCATATTCTGGGCGTTACTTGAGACCAACCGGTGTTAAAAAGTGACGCGGGCCATAGTAAAAGTAACACAGCGCAAGGTTGAGTTACAAAAATCATAAATCGGAGTACGACGAACACCTCTCATTGAGCAACATCGGAATGACATCGGATGAGTAGTTAGTCACATCGCCTATGATGATTATTATTATTATTTATACAATTTTATACATATAGACTGCTAAAAACAAAAGCTTTTCAATTTCATTTATTTGCTTATCACATGGTACCTAAAAGATATTACAAATAATTTAGACCTATGACATGTGACTCCCTGTAAGGGCACTGCAAAGCTGATGGTGAGATTGGCTTTCCATTTGGTTTTGCCATAGTCATATAAAATGGAAATAAATTTGACATTTTATTGTCTGGTACCTACGACATTGGGGCTTCATTATCAGATTTTATTGAGTATTTTAGTTATTTCTTTTGTTTAATTATATTTTTCTTGAAGAGCTATGGATTGTTTGCCTAAAAGACAATGGGGGAGGGCCATGTTCAGCAATGAACATCCTGTGGCTGAAATAATAATGATAAGTGTGACAAACAACACATGGTTTTTAGGCAGAGCCTGTACTATGGGTAGTTATTTCCATCACCCTCCAAGCTATAAAATCCTTATTGCCCATTAAAATTGTTTCACTAATATTAATTTAGAAGGATGAGAGTTTATCTTCTAAATGCATTGTTATGTGTTCAGTCCGACCTTTAGGCGGAATAAATGTTTACTATAGGCATATGTAGGTATGTTGCTATGAGTTCTATGAAGTCGCAGCTAAGTCCCATGGGCGGACGAAATCGAACCTGTGATTGCTTGTCTCATAAAGCAAGGACACTACTAACCGAACCAATGAGTATATTTTATCAAATGTGGACCACATACACTAGTCCAGGCAATGAAGCGGATTTTTGTATGAAGACCCCAACATTAATTCCTCAGTCGATGAAACTTTGCAGGATTGTAGTATAGTATGAGACAATACTTGCATAAAAAAATCCAAAAAAAAAACCTAACCGAAGTAAGGTATTTTTAGTGAAATACTTATTTATTTGATATCTTTGTTGGGAAAAATGCTCAGTCAAAATTTTCTTCTCCAGCAATATTCATGTGTGTTAAGAAAGCTATATGCGAAATATCCAAAAAAATCTCCTGGTAGAAACAACAAAACTCAGACGTCTTATGCACCTTGCACGGGAAAATTGCTCAGTACATTTTTTAACTGGAATGTCATTTAATAGTCGGTGTGAACTTACAATAGGAAAATCCAAGATAAAAACCGTCTCGCTACATAATTTTCAGAAAATATCAAATTATTAACCAAAAAAAAATATTTTTTTAAGTATAAAATCCTAACTTCGGTTAGGTTTTTTTTTTGGATTTTTTTATGCAAGTATTATCTCATCCTATACTACAATCCTGCAAAGTTTCATCGACTGAGGAATTAATGTTGGGGTCCACTACCTTTATTGCCTAGACTACACATTCCTAACGGTAAATAGACGTGATTACAGTGTCAATAAAATACCTCTTATTGTAGTCTACTTCCGAATCAAAGAACAAAGTTTATTTAAATATTTGCATTTCTGGTCTCAGAATTAATTCTGAGACATGTGTAAACAGACCCAGACCGGCGATGGGCTCACCACCTATCACGTTTAGGGGTCCAATATATCTCGTGAAATGTGGGTATATCCAGTAATGGAATACCTCTGCCTACCCCCTCGGGGATAAAAAAAGGCGTGAGATTATATTATTATACAGTGGTGGTCAGATAATTAGAAACACTTCTTATGAATAAGAAAAGTGTAACTTCAACGTACAAATGTTCGTAAAAAATATACACATTCAATAATTAATAATCATGCAATAATATAGCCACTCCAAAAAAAAACTCATTAAATGCATAAAATATAAAACATATCTTAATTTAATTACAAAATGAGTCTTACACATGTAGGAGTTTATTTTCTGTTACTTTCCGCTTGGACGCCTAATTAGAAACATTTAAAAAAAGCATACATAGCTAATTATTTTTTTGGAAATTGGAGAATAACATTACTTTTTTGGCTTTTTCTATTATTCTAGCGGCAATTCAAAATTTAATACGAATTTTATTTTGTTCAAAATGGGCCAAAAAAAAGATGTGACGCGTCAACTAGGCAAATCATTATTAAATTTCGTGTAGATCATATTATGTGGGCGTACAGAAGAATAGCTGAGCATTTAAATTGTTCTGTTAAGAAAGTTTTTAATGCCATTGATCATTATAAAACACATGGAACTGTTGAAAATGTTCTTAGAACGGCTCGGCCAAGAAAAACCTCTCCCAGAGAAGATAAGTTGTTGTTCGTGTTTCTAAAAATGACCGAAATAAAGGCTCCAACCAGATTTAAAATGAAGTTTTTTCGCCTGATGACCCGAGAAACATCTTGTCAAGATTGATACGCAGAAGATTAGTGGAAGCTAAATTGTTTGGAAGAATTTTTCGAAAGGTACCGCTTCTTACCAAGCAACACCGAGAGAAGCGATTATTATTCTCTAAAAAATATGTTAATTGGACAGTACGAGAATGGAAAAAAGTGTTATTTTCAGATGAAACAATTTTTTTTATGGTATATTTGGATGCAAAGCGCTATGTTAGACGTCCTGTAAACAATGCTTTTAATTATAAATACACAAGGAGTATAGTCAAGGACGGTGGCGGTAACATTAAAGTTTGGGGGTGTTTTTCTGGATATGGAGTTGGACCCGTTCGGAAGATTAAAGGTACAATGGATCAATGGCAATACAAAAATATCTTAGAGCACACAATGATTCCCTACTCGGACGATCATTTGCCTGTAACCTGGATCTTTCAGCATGACAATGACCCTAAACACACGGCCAATAGCGTCAAATGTTTCCTTAGCGAACAGCGTATATCCATTTTAGACTGGCCAGAAAATAGTCCGGATTTGAACCCGATAGAAAATCTCTGGTTTATTGTTAAAAAGAAAGTCTCAAATAAACGTAACACCAGTCAAAACGAACTACATGAAGCATTTGTTGAAGCATGGAGTTCAATCCCCCTAGAAAAATAGATGAAATTGATTGAATCAATGCCACGTCGTTGCAGTGCTGTTATTAACAATAAGGGCAAGCCACTAAATATTAATTATAACTATTGGTAGGTTGTGGATAGTATCTATTTCTTAAATGACAATACTAATTACTAATACTTAAAAAATATTGTTTTTTATACTTTTTTGGTGGTTGTTTCTAATTAGTTGACCATTATTGTTCATACCTTAAAACTGATTTAAGTGTTTGTCCGTAATGTAATATTGAAACTGCACTTGTGTAATGGAATTTATATTGTTTTTCTAATCAATGATAAATCGTTGAACATATTGTTGTCCTATTTATTGTTTAATTTCCAAATAAAAACGATTGCGGTGAAGTATCTTACATAATGTCAAGGACCGTTGGCAGTGTTTCTAATTATCTGACCACCACTGTATATATAGATTATTGCATTTCTGGTTTCTTACCCATGTCCAAAAGGTGAGATGAAGTAGAAACAGCAGTGTATGCGATTGTCGACGATGTTACGACGATTGAGGCCGCTTTCATCGCGAAGGAATCGCTCGAATTGCTCGTCAATGTATTGGATGATTGACTGTAAACAAAAATTGTTTATTTTGTATCAATGTTCATTTACAGCATATTTCAAGAAATGTTTCTTGTTAGCAATGATAATCCTGGGGCCTCTCGTGTGGCTTGGATTCGAATCCTGGTACCAATAAGTTTAAAAAACTTATATATTTATTATTATTAAAAACGTCTGTTTGGGCACTCCTCCACGATGTGTGAAACTGTTTGTTGAGGTGCACCACAGTCACACGCCGGCGACTCTTTAATGCCCCGCGCGGATGCGGTTTAGGGTCGTCCAGTTTTTACGGCTAGCTTTGAAGCCAGGCAGCTGGACGAACGGGTCACCCACGAGGCCACCCGTTAAGCACTCCTGGGACTCCCAATCAGCCAACCAAGAAGTCCGCATGCTAAAGGGCTGGCTGACAGCAGGGTCAGACCAGAGCGGCATTTGCGAGGGTAGTCGCTCCTGTATATTCCTGTCTAAGGTTTTGGTTATTGGCAACCTGTGTGGGAGTTGGATGTTAGCCGCCTTGCCCCATTCAGCTGCCGCGGCTTGAGAGGGTGCGTGCGTATATTTATGACGAGTGTACAATAGCAGATTGTGTCATAAGGGAGCAAAACTATATTTTTACGGCGAGGGCGTTTTTTTAAATCACGAACATAGTGAATGATTCTAGGATGTAGAATCATGAACGAAGTGAGGGGTTTAAAGTACGTAGCCCAAGGTAAAAATAATTTTGCGACCGAATGATACACTCTGCTTTTCATACCTCTCTATGAGAAAAATTGTTGATGACATTGTTTGCTTCTTTTTAAATATTTTCCGGTGTTTAACTATCACTGCAGTCACTGCTACTTGAATACATTTTAAAATATAAAATACACAAACAATTCGATGTCGGATCTCACTAGTGGCCCCTGTGCCTTTGCTATGTCTGCTTGCTAGACATAAATAGTGCAATTGCACATTAAATTTAGGAAACAGATTTAAGAGATTAGGAGAATCGATGGTGTCATGGTTTTTGGTAGATCCCATTTCGATGCTAGACTATAAAAGCTTGGTTATAGTTTTGTTAAGGACTATTTCATGTGTCTGATGGAGCATACTTTGCAACACAGACTTATAACCAGTTGTTAGTCTTGCAACAAAAGCAATCTGTGCCAAATTGGGTCCTGTAACAAATGCTTTAAAAGAAAGATTAGCTAAACAGCTACTCACTCTGAAGCAGTCAGTATTGTCAATAGCATCTCCATAGCCAGGAGTATCAACCACAGTCAGTCTCAGCTTGACACCTCGTTCTTCAATCTCTACAGTGGATGCATCCAGTTTCACTGTTTGATTTGTTTTCTCTGAAATCATTTTATTTATTTATTTAGGGAAGCATAATTTATACCTAACTAGCAACCTGTAGTTCTATGTTCCCACTCAAGGCCAACATTTGTGTGCATGAACATGTGTTTTGTCTAAGTGTTTTATATTTATTTAAGTATGTCTATCAGTTATTTAGTTTAGTATCCATAGTCCAGGCCCTTTTTTTTTGGGACTTAATAACTCACAATTTATTTATTTATTTTGACTTACCAGTAGCATCAGGGATAACTCTCTCAGGATAAAGGTCGGTCAAGAACAGAGAGTTAACAAGTGTGGACTTCCCCAGCCCGCTCTCGCCAACAACCATGAGAGTGAACTCAAAACCCTTCTTAACTGACTTTCGGTGCACCTGATTTGGTAAGTTGGCAAAACCAACATACCCTGGAGTTTCCAGGTTGGAGAACTGTCACAGAAAAAACATAAGAAAAATTGCTATATCTTGGTACTTTACTTTTTTTGTGTAAGTAGGTAGCTAGTAGTTTACCATAATAATAAAAATTTTAAACCAAAGTACAAAACAACTTCAAAAAATATAATTAAAAACACTATTCATTGTATTAATGACATTACTGTTACAAAACCTATTATGCTGATAGTAAGTGATTTCCTGATGTTCATTGAGGAGTTCCATTCTGCACCTGAAGTTCTCCCCCTGAAGTTCTTCACCTGATTTTCACTAAAATTTTATGGGACCGCCCTTGAGGTAAACCATTTCAATAAAAAAAGTAATTAGTTCACATTTGATGAAAATTTTTATAAAAATAAATGTGACGAACTTACTTTTCTGAAGTTGGTTGAAAATACCATTAATATATTACATATATAGGTATTTACATTACATGTGTTACCCAAATCAATAAGTATAGTAATTATGATAAATTATTTTTAACATAAACAAACATAGGCTAGGATTGGTTTGTGTTTTATCTTTATTTGACTTGTTTTAATTAAAGACAGGAAATTAGAAATAATCGTAATCATCATTAATAAAGAGAAAAGATTTGTAATTTTGTATGTTTGTAACAAATAAACTCAAAAATAACTGGACCAATTTCAAAAGTTCTTTCCACTACATTTCATCCCTGTATTCCCACGGAAACGGGAATTACGCCGGTGAAACCGCGAGGCGCTGCTAGTATATTCTCTAATTAACATACATCCTTCAAAAGATAAGTTGAATAAATTGATAAGTAAATGCCTACCACCAAACTGCCATGCTTTAGTGAACGCATTGATATCCGTTCAGACGAATAGTGGCTGTTGGAACATTCCATAATGATAATACAACACATATAACCTTTTATCATGGTACAAAGAACAATTTGTAGTCCACCACAATATAAATATCCATGATGTGGTATTAATAAGTTGTTTGGACATCTACATCTAATATGGAAGATTATTGCAGTTATTTAAACACTTTCCAAAAATGTATTTGAATTTAGTACCACTTTCAAAAGGAACAAAATCTGTATCGTAGTTTTAAAGATTTAGGTATACATGGGGCATAGAGGTATAGGGACAGAGCAAGGGACTTTGTTTTATACTGTGTAGTGATATCAGGGTAGGTAGGTCTGTACCTCACCCTAAATTTGCTGTCCATTCAAGGAAAATCCATCTGATTAATATTCCATGTTTATTATATGCTAAGTTCAAGAATCAAATAAGAAGTATAATCCAGAAATCACATCCATTTATATTCAGTTAATATATTACCTTGTTTTTTGTACCACGATTTGAGGCATTGGACAATAAAAAAGTATCTCTTTAAACTTTAGAAAAGAACATCCGAGTTAACGCAAGGTCGAAAGTGACCTGAATGATATCCCAGGGAAGTGGGCTTGTAGAAAAATATGCAGTAAGCACGAGCAAACATTGACACACATCCGTCGATAACTGTATCGAGAGCCACTGCGCCGGTATGCATAACAAACAATCGGCTTATAAATAACTACGAAACAAGGGTGAATGTTTCCCTATGACTCACGAAACTCGACAATCATCATACATTGGCTGTACTTTCAGTTCTGAACGTGAAAGGAGTAAATATGCACTTTTTCCTTACTCTTGTAAACCTATAACTCAAAATCCAATGGTAAACTATTTAACTTACATTTTTTGCTGTGTCGTTAGCCATAGTTAAATTTCCAACTATTTAATTGTCCAAAAGCTCAGAACGACTTGTATTGTAAATATTTAATAAATAACTGTATGTAACTATAATGAAATAATACTATCAGATAATATACAACAGATCTGGGCAGTACCTTTCTGCCAAAAAGTAGGTACAATCTTCTCCGTTCGTTGACGTTGTTGACGTCAGGCAGGTCAGACCATAGAGTAACTTATATGCAAAGAGAAAACCTATATGTCAGACAGACCAAAGCGCTGTCTACGGACCAAAGAGCAATATACAGCCAAAGAGTATGGACAGAACTCAGACGTAAGTGGCCATTTACACGACGCCATTCCACTAATGGCTTCGTGTAAATAGAGAGGAGTGTCCTCAAGTTTTTTTTTGTATGCGCTGGATTGTCTCAGTGGAATGGCCTCGTATAAATGGCCAATAATATGGCAAATGTCCAGTGTAGTGTGGTGTAGGGGAAGTTTGATAGGATGCGTAGGATGGACGTTTTCGGGTTACCTCAAGAAACCGCTTCAATCTCGTTTTTCTGTGGATTTATAAGTGATATTTCAAAAAGTTTTATGAAAACTGTATTTTTGTGAATAGATTCTAAAGCAGAGCTACAAATCTTTAATTTTGTGTCATGTTTAGTGCTGATGGCTAAATGGCCAATGCCTTAAAATAAGAAAAAAAAATGAACTAGTCAACTGTCACCACTGACCTATAGTTTCTTTACTCATTGACTGTCACCGAACAACCGATGAAGTATGAAGTTTCTAATGTTTATTGGCCTTTGGATTCTAGTCCTTACAGCGATGAAGTTTCTATTGCGATCAGTGTTGCCAACTTAGCACTTTCGGTGCTAGATTTAGCACTATTTTCGCAATTCTAGCACTGTCATTTAACATTCAGCACCTAGCACTAAATTTAGCACTAAACAGACATCATTCGGATTTTCTCTGGTAGCCGTAACAAAACGCAGCCGAGCAAGGAGTAGTAACAAAACGCTACTACAGTCTTTAAATCGAACGCGCCCATATCTATCTAATCTATCTTAGGGGAATTCCCGGAAATCCCCGAAGCGAATTGTGTAGGTACTGATATGTATATGGATGTCTCTCTCTCCCTTACTAATACGATAATCCCTTCTTTGTCTTAGTCAGTTTACTGAACTGAGTAATTCGAAGCGAATGTTTTTAGTTGTGAATTTGTCAATTATCGCTATTAGTGAACTATAAAACCTACAAAAATGGATATTCCTTTAAGAAAAAAAGTAAGTTATGTTCAAAATTACAGAAAAGAGTGGGAGAACAATCCAAATTACAAAAAGTGGCTTAGACCTGTGTTTGGAAATAATTTGAAAGCAATGTGTGCATTTTGCAAAACAGAATTTAATGCGAGATTATTTGAAATTAAGCGGCATTTGGAATCAAAAAAACACATTGAAAAACTTAAACCGTTTTCCTCGGGACAGGCAATACTTTCTATAGAAAAAGTTGATACATCTGAGAAACCAGAAGTACATCGTGCTGAGGCTCTTCTGTCAATGTTTGTGGCTGAACACACTGCAGTTTTACCCATAGACCACCTAAGCTCACTGTGTGCAAAAGCTTTCGCAGACTCAAAAGCAGTTTGCGAATTAAAACTACATCGTACAAAGTGTGGTGAAATTATTAAAAATGTTCTGGCGCCACATTTTAAATCAACCTTGAAACAGGATATTGGTGACAGTAAATATAGTCTAATAATTGATGAATCGACGGACATAACTGTACACAAGTACTTAGGTATTGTTGTAAGGTATTTCAGTTCTTCAATGAAGAAAATAACGTCTACATTTTTAGCGTTGAGCCAATTAGAGACGTGCGATGCTAGTGGTATTGTAACTGCCATTGTTAAGACAGTGCAGGATGAGATGGGCTTGAACATTGAAAATTTAGTGGGACTGGGCACCGATAATGCCAGTGTTATGATTGGAATTAATAAAGGAGTTTATAAAATTTTGAAAGAAGAGTACGGTTTGCAGCATCTGATTTTAGTCAAATGTGTTTGTCACTCGCTCCAATTGGCTGTTGCTCACGCGTCCGAAGGAACAATTCCGCGGAATATTGAATTTATCCTAAGAGAAACTTATAATTGGTTCTCCATGTCAGCGACTCGACGACAAGAGTATGCAAATATTTTCTCAACCATTAATTGCGGTCAACAGCCATTAAAAATTTTACAGAAATGTGCTACTAGATGGCTCTCAATTGAACCAGTTGTGCAAAGAATTCTGGATCAATGGCAAGAGCTGAAACTATTTTTTGAGATTGCCAGAACCAAAAACAATTGTTATACAGCTGAACTGTTATACAATTCGTACAAAGATCCACAAAATAAAGTTTATTTAATGTATATCAAATCAATACTTTGTCAAGTACAATCTGCGCTAAAAGCGTTTGAAGGCGAAAATACTGATCCAACAAAGCTGATACAAACTTTGATCAAATTGCTGGAATCACTTTGTGACAAAGTTGTGATCCCGGGAAGACGTCCTTCCTTCGATATTTTTGAAGACAATGTGGTAAATTACTTGGACCCGTCGCCATACCTCGGCTACAGCTTTGAAAACGCTGTCGAATCCTTCACAGATTCGGAAAAACGGATATTAAAAAAACGTTGCATCGATTTTACAGTAAAACTAATAAATGAATTGCAACAACGGCTTCCTGACAATGTTAAAATTCTTAAAGATATGAATGTGATGAGTGTCGCACAGGTTTTAAAATCGAACAAAAGCATTGTCGAGGTTATAAAGTTGGCAGAGCACTTTGGGCAGAATCCAGAAACCATTGATAAAATAGTTTCCCAATGGAAAAGTATTAACAATAATAAATGGGAAAATGTAACTGACACATTGAAGTTTTGGGTAGAGGTATCTGAATATAAAGATGCA
The DNA here is from genome assembly GCA_963855545.1 of Ethmia dodecea. Classification (NCBI taxonomy): domain Eukaryota; kingdom Metazoa; phylum Arthropoda; class Insecta; order Lepidoptera; family Depressariidae; genus Ethmia; species Ethmia dodecea. The sequence continues at coordinate 7,957,663 of OY979453.1, forward strand.
AACAACGAAAATCCCTATAATGAACTAGTTTCATTGGTATTTATATTACTATCATTGCCGCATTCTAACGCCGATGTTGAGAGGGTGTTCAGTTCAATGAACATTTTAAAAAATAAACTGAGGAATAAAATGAATTTGGACACTTTGAATTCACTTCTTCATATCCGAACAGGGCTCAAAAGCTTTAATAAAACCTGCCATACATATGAAATTCCCCAAGATATTCTTAAAAAAATAGGCAAAAAAGATATGTACTCATTTAAATTGAAAAAGTTCGAAAGCGAACCTTCTACTTCCACGGCGGCTTCAGCGTCAGTACAACGAGAAGCAGACACAGCAGTAGAGACAGATGATAGTGAAGATGATTGGATGTAGTGTAAAATACTTGTTATAATTATTGGCTGATTCAAACAATTATTATCTTAAAATAATTAAACAATTATTAAATTAAACAATTTTCTTTTTTTTGTCATGTTTAAAAAAATAGCACTGTTTTAGATTTTTTTTATCAATCTAGCACTATTTGAGATGTAATTTAGCACCTACCTAAGATATCGAGTTGGCAACACTGATTGCGATGGAAAATGAGCGCTGTAAGGACTAGAATCCAAAGGCCAATAAACAATTTAAAAAAAATGGAAAATGAGCTTTTTACCTACGTTCTCTGTGAGTTTCGCGTTATTTTTTCTTGGTTATGTGTTTTATTTGTGTTGAAAATAATGATAGAGTGAAATTTGCGAATACCAAACAATGCCTGATAAAAGTAAGTGTACATACATACATTCCTTTTTTGATAGATTTGATATTTATTTAGAGACCGATACATTTGAAGCCTTGCCTAGTCGCATAGTCATATCTATATTATATACCTACTAGCTTTTATCAGTGGCTTGCGCATGTTTATTTCACCCCCTTACGGGTTGAAGTTTGCAAAATCCTATCTTAGTGGATCCCCACACTGTATAAGCTATTGTTGTGTAAAATTTCAAGTCGAGACCCAGTGGTGTAGGCTCTGTGTTGATATATCACCAATCAGTCAGTTTATCATTTTATATATACACTCGTTAAACCCCTACTGAGCCGTCTAGCTCTGGGTTGACTATTAGGAGCGAGATAAGATGCTCTAAAATCCGAAAATCGTAAATTTGTAGGTACATCTCTAAATAAAAATGTGATTATAAACTTGCAGTTGGTTCGTGTGTCAGTGACCAGTGTGTAACTAAAATCTTTAATTTTGTTTTGATTTCAGTATTAGAATCCTTAAACCATCTGGTTGCAAAGGGACTTCGAATTATCATAGCAGGTGGCTGTCTTTTCGTAGTATTAGGAATAGTACTGTTATCGCTTAAGAGTTCTACACAATCTTGGAAGAAAATGGTAAAATCTATATAATAATTTTAGGGTTCTATGCCATTGGTCAAATTTGACTTTGATCAAAGAAATTAGATGCATTCATAATATGTCTTACAGTGGTATTCCACCGGTATTTCTCTGTCCAATTTAATATAAGTTGTTGCTAAGAAATTCAATGAATTTATCAAATTTCTTTGATTAAAGCCGCATGGGAGGAAGAAATTTAATAAGTGAAATAACATCCTAAGCTATGCTGTATATTATAAAAATATTAGATTCAATCCGAAAAATTCCACCAGTGGCGTACTACCCCTATAGTAATTGTGGTGACAGTGTATAACCCCTGATGGATGATGATCTGAAAACGTAAAAAATATAATTTTTCTACCAATGGAATACCACATGTAGCTGGTATAAGGTACAGTTACACAGGGGATAAAATGAAATCTATATTAATGGTTCATGCTCTTCTCCAAAGCTGAAATGTGTCGGAAAATAATAAATAATACAAAAATTGTTCCAGGATTTTGAGAATGCTTTCACGATAGATTACACAAACTGCACGAATGACAACGGGATCAGATGTTTTGATATACAAAAACCAGATGACCTATGTGTTTGTTATTGGTTTTTCAACTTAACATCTCCCTTCGAAGGAGAAATCTCAGTGTATTATGAATTAGAGTCGTTCAATATGTCAGAAGTGGCCAAACAGCCTGGCTACTTCCAGTCAAGGTGTAGTATTATTTATATATTTAATTTATTTATTACATACATTATATGGATACATATTATGTACAAGTTTAATTAGCAACATAAGTTTTTAATTAAATAATAGATACACCCATATATTAGATATATATAATATTTTTGTGCTTTAAAGTTGTTTTTGTTTTTTAATAATTTTATTTATATTTGTCATATTATTATGTTATCAAAAAACGAAAAGTAATTATATTCCCACAGTCCATTCGGGAGTGACTAATTGAACCCAATTAATCTTTATTTCGATTAAACAGAGATGACAATCAATTAAAAGGCAACATAACTGAACATGTGTCTGATGCCTGCGGATCTTACGCGTACAGTAACGAAAGGCCTATCGCTCCATGTGGTGCTATTGCAGATGCCATGTTTAATGGTAAGTTTAAAAATAGTTTTTTAATGCGATTGACTTATACTCTTACTATTAAGTCGTGCAATTTTGTGTAGTAGGTACAAGTAATTTTAAATTTGTGTATTAAAGCGATTCTAAGATATTCGCTTTTCGTTTATCTCAAAAGCCGAACGCGAAAAAAATGGTATCAGGAACTAAGAGTCCTACCTATCTGAATCAGGGTGCTTCGGGCACCCCTAGGGGTGCTCTACCTTTCGACTTCCGCTTGACACTACTTTCTGGGACAGCCTCTATTCATGTAGTAAGTTAAATAATAATGAAAAAAGTTTATTAGGAAGGTTTCTGAAAAAAAACGAATTTCCATGGGAACGGGAATAAACACATACCTATCGCATGCTTTGTTACTCAATTGGGTAAACAGGCCAACACATCAGTGACATTATAACCTTGAGACGGGTAGAATAAAATTAGTCATCGCGCGTGTATGTATGTGAGCTGTGTTTGAGTACCTACTGTGACTGTACTAGTTACTGTAATTGTTTATTTTGTAATAAAGTGCAACTAAACCTCACCACCGGCATTTTATAACCCCCGCATTCATAATATTATGTTTCATTCATTATTTTTATAATTTGCAGCCAATTCTGCCAAATTATTTCTGCTTGATGGTTGACTTCGTAAATAATGACTTTAGGCATTAAGTTCGCCATGTGTACATTTTCTTGGTACATGAAGTTAAATAAATAAATAATAGAAGTATAAGATTTAAAATAGAGTTTACATTAACAGTAGGTAGGTACTTAGAGACAGACATGATAATAGTGACACAGAATTATAATTTTGAATTTTATATAAGTAATTAAAAAAGGAAAGATAAAGATTATAAAAAAGACTATTTAAAAATACCTGTCCGCCACAACAATAATCCGACAAAATTATGACTATCAGACATTTTGCGTGGGAGTACGGTATATTGTCGACTGCACGCGTGCTTCACACATTCAACACACATCCAACATTTTTATATTTCAATGCCATGTGATCCGACACGCACTTGACCGATTTCATGTAAGTAGGTAGGTACTTGTATTTTTGTAATTTTACATTGCTGCGCCCTTAGAGGGTTAATATGGGTGTACTACTTACCTACCATAATAGTAATATTTACCTACCATCTGTATAACCACGTTGTGCAATGAATGATATGACTATGACTAGGTACTTACTTTATTTTTAATTAGCTACCTACTCATTTTGATATGTACTCGTACCTACATTACACAATTCAACCTTGAATTTGGTTTCAGATACCATATCCTTTCTAGAACCAAATGTTCCCTTGCTATCATCCGGGATGATAAACCCTGAAGACAAAGCTGGCTTTCACAACCCTGACAACAGTGACTTGGATATTGGTAAGAATTTTATGTCTTAAAGGTTTTTGTGGTTGAACTCCTCCCAAACGGCTCGACCGATTGGAATGTTTTTTTTTTTGTATTATTGTTAGGCAGGAGAATAGGTTGTAACTTAGATAAAAGCTATTTATCTTAGGGTTGTAAAGTATTTTCCACGTCCTGCCCCTGGCGCCCGATATGGCAGAACAACGTTTGCCGGGTCAGCTAGTATTGTGTAAATCTTGATAGCAATTAGAATACCACACACACAAACGAATACCACATTGAAATACCAATGGTATTTCTTTTTAATTTAATTAACCGACTTCAAAAAAGGAGGAGGTCCTCGATTCGTCGCTTATTTTTTTTTACCTTTTTTTCTGTTAATGCATAACTCCGATTTTGAAATTATTTTTTTCGTTTGATCGGAGAGACTTCGAGATTGATCCCATAGTTTTGTGAAAATCGTGGAGAACCGAACTCACCGTGTATGCAAATAATAGTCGTCATAATTTAACAATTTCAGTAATAAGTAATCGTATTTTTTTTATTAGTGCTATTCGTTGAAGTTGACTTCTTACTCTTTAGGGTTCTTTGTTGTATTTAATATTTTATTCAACATTTAAGTAGAAATCTACATAATCATATTGCATATTTTTTCTTATTATGACAAGACAATTACTCAGGGGGCCAATTCTACTAAATATCACCGGTTATAGTTGGATGACAATGACATATCAATGGTCAGATAATGGTGTTATTTTGACACTTTTCAGTGCAAATAACACCATCGACTGACCATGTCATTGTCATTGTCATCCAACTGTAACCGTTGACATTTAGTAGAATTGGCCCCCAGTACATTTTCCATAGTAACTTTTGCGGTTTGAGATCAGAAAAAGAAAATTTTATTTGACTAGGAAGTCTAGAATAGTAGAGTAATCACTCTATTATCGAATGTTAAGTCACTTCTGATTATCCGATGGAGCTGAAATTTGGTACACATGATATAAACTATGATCATGCAATATAATTATACAAGTAGTTGTTTTTTTTTAATTACATTTTTTTTTTTACTAAAATATCATTTAATTTCAAACTTTAGGTAATTATTATCAAATGACAACTTTATTATAATATGGTGCATAAAAAAATTTGCATAATTATAAATAAATTATAAATAAAAGATTTCTTTCAGCGCATCACACCGAGGCAGGGTTCCCAATAAGCTGGCAGCATTTCCTCTTTGTATTGCCAAGCCATTTTATTTAATTATAATTTCAGCGTTCCAGAACTTTAGTAAACCAATCAATTGGATAGCAAACGTAACGCAACTGGACCCGGGCGATTCAGATAACAATGCTTTTCAGGTATTTACGCTTATCAGAATACACAGTTATTTTAATGTGTGCAATCAGACAAAATGCACTTTGGTAGATCTTGTTTAAAATACAAAGACAGAGACTCTTTTATAATTTCTTTAATATAATAATTTCTACCTACTTATTTTATTTACAAAAAAATGATTTTTATTTTCTTTTGTGTAGGTACCTAAAAAATAAATAAACACGTAAGTGTATTTTTATTCGTTTTATTTCCCAAGAAGTTGGCTGAGGTATCTTATTTATCTAAGTACCCACTCCTTATAAATGTGACAGATGGTGAGGTCATCGCCGGACTGGGGTGTTGCTACACATTTCTCAGAACCAATCCTTTAACATGATGATTCATTCATTCGACGTTTTCCTTTATCTTCAGTCTAATGATAAAGATTATAAAAAAACTCATAGGCGAAAGTATTAACCGGGAATCGAACCTCATGCATGTTCTTCTTACATACTGTCACTATACCATATTGCTATTATTACATAGCCATTCAATAAAAAATAATAGTGTAAGCATTACAAACGAAAATAATATGTAGAAGGAAACATTTACCTAATGACGAATAATGCACGATGAATTTCCTTAATGGCACAGGAAAACAGGCGCATAAATTACACACAAACCACGAACTAAAAAGCATTGCAAAAAAAAACCATTATCCTCTTTCTGATGCAGTAGATAAAAATGTTGCCACTGATAACAATGACACTTGATAAAGACGATTTAACAAACCTTAATTTATTATTTTTCTAATGAAATTACCTACTATATAAGTAGGTATTAGCAGTGATAGCCCGGACGGGACCCTTAGTCAGTGGAGGACCTGTTGCTTCTTCGGTGTTGGCGTATATGGACCCTCCCGGAAACGGTGGGCCCACTGACAAGGGATTATAGAGCCGGCCGAAAATCAGTGAGGCTCGGGTTCGAATCCTGGCATGTACCAATGAGTTTTTCAAAAACTTACGTAGGTTCGTAGCAAGTGGCGGTCTGTTGTCTCTGCCTACCCCAATGGGAAATAGGCGTGAGATTATGTATGTATGTATGTTACGTAGGTACATATTTATCACTAGCTTGACGGTAAAGGAAAACATCGTGAGGAAACCCGCAGGTCTCAGAATTACCTAATTCTGATACATGTGTAAACAGACCCGGTCCGGCGATGGGCTCACCACCTATCACGTTTAGGGGTCTAATATATCTCGTGAAATGTGTGTATATCCAGTAATGGAATACCTCTGCCTACCCCCTCGGGGATAAAAAAAAGGCGTGAGATTATATTTTATTATTATTGTTATTAAGTAGGTACCTACTTGCTAACGCATTGCGGCACGCTATCAGCATGGTAAGCATAAAGTTGCGTACCAAAAATTGTACCATGTGCCCGCTCTCTCTGTCATAGCTGTTTGTCTTAAAAATGTACAAAATTTTACTTAACACGTTCACTGTCCAATAGACACTTTGTAACAAAAACCCCAAGTCCAACTTTTTTTTCCCTTTTAAAATATCAACTTTGCTAAGTACTTGGATGGAATAAACATGTCTTTTTGGTACTGAAATAATGAGTTTTTTCCCCACACGTCCAAAACAAATTGAAATCTTAACTCACAAGTCCAACGAAGTTATTAGCTATGGAAGACACAAGAAGAACACGACTCCAACAGTAGGCGTGAACTGGTAATAAAAGTCAACTTGCGACTCAAAATGGGGTCGTGGACAGTGAACGTGTTAATTATGATAATTTTTTTGTATTTTCAGAACGAACGCTTTATAGGGTGGATGAAGACAGAGTGGACACGCAAACCATGGTGCCGCATCAACCATTCTCAACCCACCTACAGAAACGGCCTGCCACAGGGAAATTATACTTTGCGCATTGAGTACTGTAAGAATTTTTATTGTTAATATAAATTTATAGTTGAGTAGCAGATGACCAGCGGCGTTGCAGGCGTTGAAACGGTTTTCCCCTTCCCCCGTTCCCGTAAGTATTTCCAAAAATCCCTTCTCAGTGCTCAGTCCTGTCCTATAAGAAACCTTTGTGCAACGCTCAGCCGAAACCTCTGGGTCTAGAAGACTCAGAGGTTTCGGCAGAGCGTTGATCGATCAGTCAGTCAGCTAGTCAGTTTCTTCTTTTATTTCATGGTAGATGGATTCAAAACTACAGAAAACTGCATAAGCTCGCGACAGAAACTATTGCGCACGGCAACGAAAAAAAACGACAGAAAACCTCGACTTAGTTAATAGCGACTTTTTTACTAGGCGTCCGCCCGCGACTTCGTTCATCGTGGTGTGACCCGTATTTTACACAATATCTTCATAAATTTGCCTATTCATGTTTCTATGACGTATAAGCTATATAACTGTAGTTTCATAAAAAAAGCCAGATAAAGACCCGAAACCGACAAGCATGAGTCGTTTTATGGATGAAGCACGAGAGATCTTCCAGGTTCGTAGGAAGTGGCAGTCTATTGTCGCTGCCTACCCCAATGGTAAAACGGCGTGAGTTTATGTATGTAGACTATGTAGTTCATCTAAATATTTCCACTAGTTTTTGCTTATATAATGATAACAAACAATTCCTGTCATCCCTCGGAAAATTTCGCGAATACTTTAGTATTACTCCATTAGGGGGATATTACACTATCATATATCTCTGATCATTTAAATGATCATATATTTGATCCAATATAATTGACTATTTGAGTCATATCTCTGTATTACACTATCAAAGATCTTTGATGCTATTTTACGTCATATGTGGTAAGCAGTGATAGCCCGGACGGTTAAAGAGCCGGCCGAAAAATCAGTGAGGCTCGGGTTCGAATCCTGGCATGTACCAATGAGTTTTTCAAAAACTTACGTACTATATTTATCACTAGCTCGACGGTGAAGGAAAACATCGTGAGGAAACCCGCAGGTCTTAGAATTAATTCTGAGACATGTATAAACAGACCCGGTCCGGCGATGGGCTCACCACCTATCACGTTTAGGGGTCCAATATATCTCGTGAAATGTGGGGATATCCAGTAATGGAAGACCTCTGCCTACCCCCTTTGGGATAAAAAAGGCGTGAGATTATGTTTATTATGTTTATGTGGTTGCAAGTCGGTGGTGTGCGCTACTATTGCTTCATGAGAGTCAGAGTGTCGGGTGTACCTTAACGAATCCTTTTGAGATTATTACCAAAAAAATGTACCTAAATTGTACTATTTAGTACCTCTACTTAAAAAATTGTACTTGCTAAAAAACAAAAATTATAGCAATGTATGCAAGGTACACCCGCCATATTGACAGTCAGAATGGCGGGTGTACCTCGGTTTCATAGTATATATTTATCAAGGACTAGAATTAATTATGCCAAAAAAATGTACCTAAATTGTACCTGAAATCAAAGAAAGAACCAACAAGATCGAGTGGTTAGTTCCAGAGAAATAAAGGTTTGTTTGTTTGGTACTAAAACGCCTGTGCAAAAGTTGTGAGCAAACATTCAATCCTACTAATAGTGTAGTTTGTGAATATGGATGTATGGATGTTTGTTGCTCTTTCAAGCAAAAACTAGCTACTGAACGAATTTTGATGAAATTTGACAGTAATATTTCACATATATACTGGATGATTTTTTTACCGTCTGTGAAAAAAAATATGACGTATAAGGTATCTAGAGCCGAAGTTATACACGAGATTAATTGTTAAATATAGTCATGTTTAATGCAATTTAAAAAATCTAGAACAATACGCAAACTACTATGCATGTAGCACAGGTAGATTGCGCATGAATGAAAGCTAGGAGCATGTTTCTTTTTAAAATACTATTTCAAATATTTCAGTGTGTAATATTGACTACAATTGAGTAATTTATATTAGTTAAAAAAGAAAAAAAAATTTTTTAAGTAATACTGCCAAATGAATCTATTAGACTTACCTATCACATCATATTTTTTTCCACAGACGGTAAAAAAAGTCATCCTGTATATCAGAACACATATGCTATATTTTATCCCCGTATTCCCACGGGATCGGGAACTACGCGGGTGAAACCGCGGGGCGCTGCTATTATTATTATATTTGTTAATCTATAATAAATTTAAAAGAGGTAGCCCCTTTTCACAGGTACCGGTTTCCGCCGAGCCGGCGGGTGGCGAAGTTTATGGCTATGTACGTTCGCTTTCATATGTACCGGCGGGCAACCAGCAATCGGCCATGAAAAGGCACTTAAGCGTGTAATTTTATGATAAAACTAAGCGATAGGTACATTACTTTGCAATAAATTACATTATTTTAAATTATTATATGAGGTGATCCTGCTGGATAGGAAGTTGCCAGTAATGGGAAGAAAACCGGCCAAGTGCGAGTCCGTACCATTATCTATAAAAACGGCAAAAAAAAACACGTTTGTTGTATGGGAGAGTATTTGAGAAAAAATTCCTGTGTTCGGTTTAATTCAAAAGCTACCGTGTTACTTAACTCATAATAGTAAGTATGTATGCCTTTGCAATCATTACGTCGGCACTGGTCAATATTATTTTCCTCACAAATCATGGAATTTGCCGATTGATTTAATTTTGATATATGTTTCATAATATTATAGTTAATTGGTAAAAAAGCTACTTTTCTATGGATGGTATTAATTACACATGCTTCAGTCGTGCAAGATTGTTGTCAAAGAGGTTAGAAGAAAATCATTCTCTTTCCTACTTTTCCTTAAACGTCTTTGATTGTTGTACTTTGGCGCTATAAATGTCATGAGCCATTAATATACAGGGTGACTTTTTTTACCGTCTGGAAAAAAATGTGGTGTGATAGGTAAGTGTAATAGATTCATTTGGCAATGTTACTTAAAAATTTTATTTTTTTTCAAAATATTTTTTTCTTTCCTAAACTAATATACATTACTCAATTGTAGTCAATAATACACACTGAGATATTTGAAATAGTATTTTAAAAAGAAACATGCTCCTAGCTTTCATTCCTGCGCAATCTACCTGTGCTACATGCGTAGTAGTTTGCGTAGTGTTCTAGATTTTTTAAATTGCATTAACATGACTATATATTTTAACAATTAATCTCGTGTATAACTTCGGCTCTAGATACCTTATACGTCATATTTTTTTCCACAGACGGTAAAAAAATCATCCAGTATATATTATGTGCAATATTACTGTAAAATTTCATCAAAATTCGTTCAGTAGCTAGTTTTTGCTTGAAAGAGCAACAAACATCCATACATCCATATTCACAAACTACACTATTAGTAGGATTGAATGTTGCTCACAACTTTTGCACAGGCGTTTTAGTACCAAACAAACAAACCTTTATTTCTCTGGAACTTTCTTTGATTTCAGGTACAATTTAGGTACATTTTTTTGGCATAATTAATTCTAGTCCTTGATAAATACAGGATCACTTTTTTTACCGTCTGGAAAAAAATGTGGTGTGATAGGTAAGTGTAATAGATTCATTTGGGAATGTACTTAAAATTTTTTTTTTTTCAAAATTTTTTTTTCTTGCTTAAACCAATATACATTACTCAATTGTACTCAATAATACACACTGAGATATTTGAAATAGTATTTTGTTAAGAAAGAGGCTCGTAGCTTCCATTTATGCGCAATATACCTACAACCGCTAGCTGCGCGTAGTACTGTGCGTAGTTTTCTAGATTTTGTAAATTGCACTAAACATGACAGTATTGAACAATTAATCTCGTGTATAACTTCGGCTCTAGATACCTTATACGTCATATTTTTTTCCAGACGGTAACAAAAATCATCCAGTATATACTATGAAACCGAGGTACACCCGCCATTCTGACTGTCAATATGGCGGGTGTACCTTGATATTGCTATAATTTTTGTTTTTTAGCAAGTACAATTTTTTAAGTAGAGGTACTAAATAGTACAATTTAGGTACATTTTTTTGGTAATAATCTCAAAAGGATTCGTTAAGGTACACCCGACACTCTGACTCTCATATTGCTTCGGCAGGTTTTGACGTCAGGGTTACCAGATCTCAGAAAATTCGATTTGCCAAAAGGCATCGTCATTTTTAGTATGGCTTGTTTTTTGTTATTTCAGCAAGATTATGCAAGTATATAATTAGAAAAAGAACCACATTACATTATTTGAAACATATTGACGAACAAGAAATCAAAAACTGTCTTTAAATATTTGATTTTAAATACCTAGTAGAAAAAAATAACTGGCAACACCTGTTTCTATGACCGTATTGGATCCATTCTCAGCAAATGTCAAATATCTATGATCAAGGAGAAAATGAATCATATGTCTATATTACATAGGGGTGTCCACTTAAAAAATACATCGATGTTTTTTTTCGATGCAATACATCGAGACTGTGCATCGATGTTTTCCGATATATCGGATAGAAACATCGATGTTTTTTCAAAATCGAGTATTTTTACTTGTTACTAATAAAAAAAATACTTTTCATGCAAACCCGCCTATAAACTAGTACCTACACCTACAGTAACACCCATGCCACACATTAAAAAACGAGAAGTTGACATATTGATAGTAAATATATAGGTATTTACACTGACAATTTTTTTCGAAAAAAAAGGTTAACACGACTTGCAGTGACTACGATATCAATTATGTTGTTACTTTTAAAATGTGTACATGTGCCATTGACGGAAGCGTTTATACATATTTAACTGATGAGACCATAAGACAACAGTAGATTAGATCTACCGATAGATGTTCAACGCAAAATCGGTTGAAATCTGAGTAAATACCTATTCCTGTGTTTGTTCGAACCACTTTAAACCTAGTGTAAAGCAGGAGAAAACACACCAACGAAATTAGAAATTTGATATCACAACACGTCTGTCAGCGTCCAAAGCTGTACATTTTCATGACCCCATTCATTTCAACAAAAAAAAAGGTGATGGCGATGTCATCATTAGATTTTATTTTATTTATCTTCCTGGTTGTCGACAGTAAAATGATAGTAACTTTTACCGAAGACTTTATTGAGACTTCTTGAGGCAATACAAAATGTCCATTCCACGCATTTTATTGAATTTCCCTTATTCGATGTTTTATGAAAATACATCGATACATCGAGTAAATCAGTATCTTTTCAAAACATCGGATTTATTCGATGTATCGTATTGTAAACATCGAGTGAATTCGATGCATCGATGTATATCGAATATCCCTAATATTACATAGATAAATGATAGTGTAATATGCCCCTTATTACTGTAGCTGTGGTTTCATCAAAATCTGTTCTTTACTTTTTTCTTGAAAGAGTAACAATCTCACAAACTTTCGCGTTTTTAATATCAGTAGGATTTACCAATTTCACCACAATGCACAATCTCGAACAGCGTTTATTTCCTGAAAAGGAATACCTGTGCCCTTGGAGACAAGGCGTCAGGACTATTGAATTGAATAGGCTCCGAAACTATTAGATTGATTTAAAAATTCTTTCACCAATGGAAATCTTACTTTTCACACATAGTAGCTATGGCTATAATTTTCTCATGGAAACGGGACTTACGACGATAAAATCGCGCATAACAGCAGATTTTCTAGAAAGAGAAACTTGTGTGTTTAGTTAGGGGCGCCGTTTTCGAAATACAATCTAAGTTTTCGTTTATATCCATGTTTTAATTTTGTATGCTGGTTGGCAAGCAGACTGGGCGGGCAAAGTGCGCCCTCCTGAAACCTCCTGAAGCCAAACCCTGTTACCGCGCTGCAAGAAGTAAGCCTTTTTTTATTAATATTACTTTTTGGTTTCAGTTTACCCCTTATCACGGTACAATGGCTCAAGAAAGGCGTTGCTGGTGAAATCTCTTCAGATGGAGGGATCTTCGGCTTTTTTTGGCTGGGGACTGGCGGTGTTAATTATAGGATTGATACTCCTGCTCGTAGCAGCCGGCACGCTTGTTGTTAATAAAGTAAAAAGTACGTTGTTTCAAAGCTTTTGAATAACAACATGTCATTATTTTTTTACATCCGTCTGTGTAGTAAGTCGGACGGTCAATGTCTTTCAATGTTTTAACTTTTCATAATGCTTTTATGGTTTCGTACCAAAATTGTATTCCACACCTAATTCGAAACTACATAAATAATTTATGTTACACGGGTATTTATAAAAAAACACAAAATGTTCGGTTGATTTGTTTAAACTTTGAGAAAATTTACCTACTTAGTTTACGTTTATCAAAAGGGCCCGTGACCTGACAAGATATGGCGTGCGAAACCCAAACACCAAGTGACAGAGTTAGGTACCTATGTACTTCTGATAAAAAAAAGGTAAAATGAATGGTGCAAGTTATCTATTTTATAACTATATCTCCAAAACTAGTCATTATTTTCATTTCAGTCCTGAAATGCTTTTGATAAACCCATTAGGAACTATAATTTATAAAAGACTAGCTGACCCGACAGACGCTGTCCTGTAAAAATGTGGTAAATGAAGAACCACTCGACAGATTTTAAGCAAACTTCACATAAACCATCTGCTAAATAGTCCGAATAAAGCCTAAAAAGGTTTGGATAGGTGCGCCCGTTCTTGAGTTATAAAATAACAACGAAAAGTAGCATTGATTTTTATATGTATAGACTAAACAATATCGATGAATGGCATTTTACGTTGTGCGGTGTTCTTCATTATTAGGACGTAACAATGTATGTATGTACTTTGAATGCGAAAAGGGTCTAGTAAAAGCTATCGAGAACATTTCATGTTTAACAGCACCCCGATCCGGCGATGGGCTCACCATCTATCACATTTAGGGGTTCAAAGAATATACTGGTGAAACGTGTCTATTTCCAGAAATGGAATACTTCTGCCCACCCCCTCGGGTATAAAAGGCGTGAGATTATTAATTAATTTAATTTTAAACTACATACCGCTATTTGCTTATTTTTAACTTAGATGTAAAAATATTTCATGTACTTATGTAATGTACTTACCTTATTTGTATCTAAAGTTTACTTTTACTACTCAATCATCAAGTAATCTCGTAGGAATGTTATTTAATCACATGCTTAGTTAGCCTATGATGTGGAGCATTCACATCAAATACTAAAAGGCTGTTCATTACTTAAGTATTTACTTACATAATAAATATCAATTCAAATTTTTATTATTATTTATTAGTTGACCCGTCATTCAGCGGCGTTGCCAGCGCATGCCCCGTTTTTTCCCTTTCCCTTTTAAGTCGTTCCCGTACGAATTTCAATAACAAATTACAACTATCAAATCTTGCTAGATAATTATTATTTTAGACCACTTACTGAAGATCGACTGAGTTGAAATTTGGCATACTTATGTAACTCTGATGATAATGCATCAATCTGGTATACCACCGTACTGATCTGATGTTAGAGCCAGGTGGTAGATATCGGCTCCTACTCCTCGATTTATACTCGGAAACTCCTCAAGTTCTGGTTGATTTGATTTCTTTCGACCACGAGTTTCAAATGTCATACATTAGACTTTGTGACGAGGGTTTGGTAATTGAGCCAGGAGGTGTAGCTAGATTGTTTGTTGTAATTAAGTCAGTAAGATTCTGAAACTTGATAGTTTTTGCAGCATATTATAATGTATCTTGCCTCAAGCTTGTATTATTTAGTTACTATTCCCTGCCTCAACAAGGCTTTTTACAAAACTACAATTACCAATTAGACATGATTGAATATTTTTTTAATTTGGTAGGTTCATCAACTGTTATTTACACTTATCTTGCTTACATTTTAAGTGTAATAATTACTTACAGATGAACTCTACATGCATTGCACGTGAGTCGATTACAGTACTACAGTCATTTAGAATTTTGCACATTCTTGGGATTGGGGAATTGCTACCGAGCACGGTGGTTCTTAACGGAGGACTGAGAGGTGTTCTCGGATCTTAAAAGATCAACAAAATCGTTTGCATTGTTTAAAATTTTCATGTTATTTACAGGTAAATTTGACGCGAATAACGTTTCTGAAACCAGTACATCAGTAGTCGTCCCTAGAAACAAAGACTCTCCGCTGAAAGGTAATATGGTTTGATTTACTCAACATCATA
Source organism: Ethmia dodecea (assembly GCA_963855545.1). Taxonomy (NCBI): domain Eukaryota; kingdom Metazoa; phylum Arthropoda; class Insecta; order Lepidoptera; family Depressariidae; genus Ethmia; species Ethmia dodecea. The sequence continues at coordinate 7,972,957 of OY979453.1, forward strand.
TCAGTTGTCGTGCCCCATGCGCCCGGCACAGTCAATTGAAAAAAAAAACATCTTTCTTATACTATACGGCGTAATTGATTAAAAATCTGATTAAACGATATGGGGTAGTTGGTCGTATATACATATATGCCGCCTGGCGAAATTGACACGAAAATATTTGTATGATTTATCCGACATTAGCTTAACAATGGGTTAACAAGTATAACGTAGCCATTACATTTGCGTAGTAAAACGAACTTTCGGTTGATTTCAACCAACCGAAACTATGTTAGTCTGACCCACAGATATGCACTGATTTATTTTTCGGAACATAATAGAATACAAAAAAAACTTATAAATTACATGTGTAATATTAGACGGCCTTTTATAAATCTATCTAAGGTTGATAATAGCCCTTGAAACCGGGAAACCGGTGTGCACTGGCTAAAGTATACGTTTTCAGGTTCTACAGTTAATATAATTATTCATTGAGAGAACGCATGGATGGTATGAATGTAGCAGTTGTTGACGGATTGAAGTGTCCGGAGTTAGAAAATTTAATATTTATGGTGACTAGAGTACCTAGTTAATGATAGTCCAGTATATAAATCCACCTATCACGTTTAGGGGTCCAATGTATCTCGTGAAATGTGTACCTCATACCTCTGCCTACCCCCTCGGGGATGAAAGGCGTGAGATTATTTTATTTTTATTTTATAAATCCTCAACTATTTCGTATTTTTATGTATTTATATTTATGTAGTCCGAAATATTTTATTAAAATATATCCTATGTACTCTAATAACTTTTGGCGCTTTCTTTGAAACACGGTATTGGCTCTTTCGTTGAAATTTACCGTGTTGCTACTGTGGCGCGACCATAATTTAACGCAGTTTGACGGACACTTTTTACAACAGAGACAGATCTTCTTTCCTCTATCCTCCATATCTAGACCTAATATGGAACAGTTTTAATCGAAACTAGTGGAAAACGTTCTTCTCTAGATAACTAGCTAACATTTGAGTAAACTATTAAAGTTATAAATTTAATTCGTAGATAAACTTGACGCTTCAAGCAGCAACACTCCAGCGGAGACATCAGAACCACAAGAAGAGGATCCTCACGCAGAAAAGAATCCGCTTAATGCTAAATAAGTACTAGCGCTTGCCAAGGCTTTGATCACAAACACACATCACAACGCATCACACCAAACTGCATAATTTATTAAGCTATTCCATAGCTTCTATCGAGGGCCTTGAGCGCGGGGACCGAATCCAGAAATTCCGTAACGAAAAAAAACCTCACGCTCCCCACTCCGACGGGCACGGAGGTGTGGCTTGAAGGCCGTGCATTGTCTAACGTCGTTTCTTTTCGGCAGTCTTGTTGATACAAAATGCTATGCAATAGCTTTACCGCGGCCGTCCCCGAGTGCCACACGTCTTTTTATTTAAAAATATATACTTATGCACGGGGCTCAAGCAGCGCCGAATTCGGTTGAGGTTAGAGGTGCTTTGGGATAAGCCTTTTTGATTAATTAAAACATGCAAGTTAATGTCGAGTCATTATTAGTTGCTCGAGTAGTTATTAAAAACTTAGGTACCTATTTATCACTAGGTCAGGTACCTACAATGAGTTATTCAAAAACTTATATACCTATTTATCACTAGCTCTACGATGAAGGAAAACATCGTGAGAAAACCCGCACATCCCAGAATTAATTCTGGGACATGTGTAACAGCACCCGGGTTCTTTAATTTCCTCACCACCTATAACTTTTAGGGGTCCAAAGAATATACTGGTGAAACGTGGGTATTTTCAGAAATGGTAACCTATACGCCTACCGCCTCGGGTATAAAAGAAGATTATTTAGGTATTTTACTATTATTGTCACAACACGAGCCCTTTACCTAGAATTGGTGCACAACCTGTCTGCCGATTCTGCAATAATGGATCTCAGGTGTTTCCTATGAGAGGGATCCCTGACACATTTTATTCTGATTATGAGACCGCCTTCGTTGGTACCAACTGTACTCGACGCGAATTTTACACTAAGGTTATATACAGAAACATACATAATCTCACGCCTATTTCCCGTTAGGGTAGGCAGAGACAACAAACCGCCATGGCGGTTTGTTGTGCAAGCAAGTGCACTTGCTACGAACCTGGCAGATCACTCGTGCTTCCTCCACATCCATCAAACGACTCATGCATGCTCGTCGGTTTCGTGTATTCTTTATCTGGCATTTGTTCAACACATCGCCGATCTGTGGATGTGGGTACGCCTACGTCGTCGTCTACCGACTCGCCCATTCACAACACCCTTGTATATTTGTCTCGTTAGACGACTTTCATTCATCCGCTCAATGTAACCAAACCACTTCAGCATTCCTCTTTCAATCCTAGTCACTACATCATCTTTCAAGCCGCAACGCTCTCGAATCACACTATTCTTCACTCTATCTATCAATCTTACTCCACTAATGCTTCTTAACGAACGCATTTCGACTGCATTTATTCTACTTTTATGCTTCTTCTGCCATACATCAACGTAGGTACTAACACACCCTCATGTACAGCCAGACGTGCTTTTTTTGTCACATTCTGGCTCTTCACGAAGGAGACACTAAGGTAATGGAGCAGTATATAGCTCTAAGGAAAAGAAAATGGAGCTTCAATCGAGTGCCAGCACCGACCTTCGAGGATGCTTTCGTCGCTTGGTCAGGACAATGTACCAAAGATTTCAAAAAAATATACTTACATTCTGTCAAAAAGGTATCGGGAATTGATATTTTTTTTATGGTTCAAAATTCAATTTTTATTTTTTTGTTGCTAGTTTGGCACAACTGTTTTCCATTTTTTTTTTTTTTTTTTTTTTTTTGGCGTTTGCACATTTTGTGCTTTATGCCAGTGTCGAGTAAAAACGGGGAAACGAAATAAATTGAAAAAAAGAAAGGAGAATTTGGAATTTGGGTTGGAAAAAGGATCGGTTGAGTAATAAGATAATATAACTTACATAAAATATGATATAGATACAAACAAAAAATATAATAATGTGCTTGCTATAATAAATAAATTTGTTATATTTTGATATTATTAAACAAAATAAAACGAGCTATAATTTTATAAATACACATATCTAAATTATATAGCAGACAGGATACGGATGAGGGTAAAGGAACTTCAAGGAGTATGAGTTCTGTATAAAAGGAAGAATGATCGTATAGGGGACAGGAAAACAAAATGTGATTCAAATTTCCCACGTCAGTACCACAAGCACAGGCAGGACTGTCCAGTATATTCAGCTTAGCAAGGTGGACTGGAGTGCAAGTATGTCCCAAACGCATACGGATTAAAATTGAGGTGGCAATCTTACAAAATTTTACCCTATGGAACCAAGGTTTTACCGGAATAGTTGGTTGAATATTCCGGTAAAATTTCCCCTTAGAAATATTTCCCTCCCACAATCTATTCCAGGACTCTTGTAAATAAATTCTGGGTAAGGTAGCCAGATCATGCCAAAAGTTCTTATACGGAAAAATGTCACCACATCTCACTGCGTCCTTTGCCAGAAGGTCAGCTCTTTCATTACCCGAAATGCCACAGTGGGCCGGTACCCAAACAAAGCTTATTGAAAAGCCCCTTAACGAACATTTGTGAAGTAACTGGCGAATATGAAAAATTATTGGTTGGTTTTGACAATAAAAAGGAAACTTTGCCAATGACTGTAAAGAACTCTTTGAGTCCGTTATAATTAATGATCTTTGTAAGCCCATTAACAAAATATATTCTACAGCTTTATATAATCCGTAACACTCCCCGGTAAAAACCGAAGACTCTGGAGGAAGTTTAATTTTTTGAACAATATTATATTGGAGGTGCACCACTCCAACACCCACGCAACTAGAACCCTGCGTAGAGGCGTCGGTAAATAAGTAGTGCCACCCCTGCCAATCTTTGTCTATGATATAATTGAAGTTATGGTTTTGACATATGTCATCTTTAAAAATGCCAAGGTTATATTGAATGTTGGGGGACAAAATTAATTCTTTATAATTGCAATGGAAAATAGGCAATAGCTCGGATTGATGAGCTGGAGCTTCAATAGCTTTCCATTTTGAGAAGCTCTCAACTAGACAAGGGACAGTTTTTCTAGACCAGTAACCAGGCAAGGTAACTTCTTCAGAGAGGCGAGCTATTCTATTCGTTAAAGGGTGATTTAGGAACTGCTGGCATCGAAATAAAAACCTATCGGACAAATATTGGCGTCTTAAATGGAGTGGAGGGTCTCCACATTCCACTTGTAAGCAGTTAATAGGACTTGACTTCATTGCACCTGAAATGACTCTCAGAGCCTTCGACTGCACTCCATCCAATTTCCCGAACCCAGCAATACTACCAGGCTCCAACAAAAAGGTTCCGTAGTCAAGAACACTTCGTATCAGGGCATTGTAAAGCAACTTCATTGAAAATGGATGGGCACCCCACCAAACCCCCGAGAGACATCTCAAAATGTTTATATTCCGTTCACATTTAGCTGCTATATATTCACAGTGAGGGAGTCCTGTAAGATGTGAATCTAAAATTACACCCAAAAACTTGACTTGATTTTGAACAGGTATTGGTTTGTTATCATACTGTACATTAATTTCTGGTGGTTTACGCATTCTAGTAAATAATACAACATTACTTTTACTTACAGATAAATCCAAACCATTTCTAAATAACCATGACTTTAATAACGAAAGGGATGAAGATAAATTATCACAAATACTGTTGACAGAATGCCCACAGCAGTATAATACTAAATCATCAGCATACTGAAGCACCTGCACCGTTTCATTGAGAGAAGATTCTAAGTCATGAGTGTATATGTTATAGAGAAGTGGACTTAGAACAGATCCCTGAGGAAGACCCCTCCATACCAGTCTGGTTATCCTAGTGTCATTGATAAGAAGACTAATAGACCTTTCAGATAACATATTTATTATAAAGTTAGAAAGCATAGTGGGAACTTTCAATGCATGAAGTTTCTGTTTCAGTACCGACAGTAAAACACTGTCGTATGCTGAACTAATGTCCAAAAAAGCTGCAATTACAGATTCATTTCCAGAAAAGGCCAAACGCACATCAGTAACAAATACACTTAAGCTATCCAGAGTACCCTTTCCCTTTCTGAAGCCAAATTGGGAGGGAGCCATTAGTTTTCTACTTTCTATAAACCATTCTAAACGGATTTTAATGAGATGTTCTGCAATCTTGGCAAGAACAGATGAAAGAGCAATAGGGCGATAAGAAGAAGCTTCACAAGAAGGTTTATTTGGTTTTAATATTGGGATAATAGTCTGAAATTTCCAAGAATAAGGTATGTTACCAGAAGTCATGACAGAATTAATAAGATCAAGATATTTTTTCAGAACTGAATCACTCAAATTTGCTATGAAAGAATAAGGAATGCCGTCTTCACCTGGAGCAGAATCTTTAACATGTGTTAGAACTCCCTTTAATTCTTGCATTGAGAAAGGAGAATTAAGTCCTGTGATACCATCATCCAATGAGAGGCACAATGATGAAACAGAACTATATTCAGGAACAGAAGGGGGAGCAAGACGGTCCATAAACTGGTTAGCCAATTCTAGTGGAATTTTATTAGATGAGGAGTCGTTAAAAGCAGATCTAAATCGCCTTATATTCCGCCAAACAACAGATGGGCTCACATCAGGGCAAATTGAGGCACAAAATTTTTGCCAGCCATCAAATTTCTTTTTTTTAAGAAGTTTCCTTGTATCGCGTGAAATTTGCAGGAATATTTCGAAATTTTCTGCAGTCATCATAATGCTGTAATTCCTTTCTGCCTCCTTTCTGCTCCTGACAGCCTGTGTGCATTCAGCATCCCACCATGGTGGAGAAGGTATTTTGCCAGAAGCTCCGTTTTTGATGGGGAATGTTTCATCCGCAGCATCTATTAAAATCTTTGTCAAAGCATCAGAACACTGTGTCTCATGACCTTGACAAATATCAGGTATGGCATGCACTTTTTGTTCCACACACTGTCTATAAGCATCCCAATCTGCATTTGAGAGTCTATGTCTAAGGCGGGGGGCAGAAATGATACTTCTTGCTTTATTGTAGGGAAATGAAATTATCAGAGGGAAATGATCACTACCGTGAGAGGAGGATAAGGGCGACCATGACAAAGATGATGCCAGATCGGGTGTGCAGATGGATAAGTCTGGGGCACTTATACCTTCATCAGGATTTGTGTGACGAGTGGGAAGGCAAGTGTTTAAAATACACAAATTATTTGAATCTAAGATTTCTAAAAGGCGTTCTCCATAATAATTTGTACTGGAGCTACCCCAGGATTGGTGCTGAGAGTTGAAGTCTCCCATCACCAGAAATGGTTTAGGTAATACAGAAAAAATTTGATTTATTTCAGAAAAAATATTTACAGAAGGACGAGAAAAATATACAGATACTATACACAGATTATTTACAACAGCAGCAACGACAGACATGTCATCGCCATGGGGTGGAACAGACAGAGATTTAAAAGAGAGGGTATTTTTAATGAGTATGGCGACACCACCATACCCATCAGCTCTGTCATCTCTTAAACAGGCATAGCCAGGGATTCTAAAGGAGAATCCTGGTTTTAGCCATGTTTCCGACAGGGCAAATGCAAAAGGTTCAAATTTATTTAATAAATGTATCAATTCACTTTTCTTGTTGACTATGCTTCTGCAGTTCCATTGCATGATCTTTGCTAGATCCATTATTGTAAAATAATTGAATAAAAGTTTCAAAAAATGAAGCAACGTTGGACGGTAATTGGTTTGTTTCCGAGAGGGATTTAAATAAAGCTATTATAACTTCTAATATTTGGTCATTATTATTCCTTGTATCATTATTTTGTAAGGCACATCCATTAGAAGGAGATGGACCATCATAATCTTTTATGAGAGACTGATGAGCCTCCACATCATAACCTTTTGTGACTTTTGGGGGTGTTCGTGGCTTTAAAAAGACAGTTTTTTTATAGGATTTGGTGTTTGGTGGAGAAGAAAGTGTTGATAAATTTGGTGGTGATCTTACATGATTAGATGAGTTTGTAGGAGTGGAAATTAACACATCTGCAAATGATTTGGATGGAGTGGGGTGTAGTTTTAAGGCTTCAATGTAGGACACACAATTTTGGGCCATATATGCTTTTATTCTAGTCTGCCTTTCAAATTCTTGGCAAGTTCTCCTGTTAGCAAAATGAGAGCCACCACATAAGAAACAGGATGCACTGTCTTCCTCAATATCACAAGTGTCAGCAGAATGACTCTGCCCGCACTTGTAGCAACGAGGAGCAGACCTACACTGTGTTTTAGTGTGACCGAATCTACAGCAATTAAAACACTGAATCGTTGGAAAGGTGTATAATTCAACAGAAAGAGAATTGTAACATAAAAAGACTCGCTTAGGTAGCACTTGTCCATCAAAGGTCAGAACAACTGTTTGTGATGGTTTCCAAGTAGGAGTTGTACTGTGTACTTTATAGTTTAACCTCCTCGCTTTAATCACTTTTCCACATCCTATGGGAACAGAGATGTTCTCAAGTAAATCCTCCATGGACCATTCGGTAGGCACACCACGGACTAGACCCATCCGTGTTATGCTAAATGTAGGGATGAAAGCCTTGAAACTTTGCTTTGTCAAACAAGGATCATTAATAAAAGAATTTGCATCTAGATAGTTGTTGAAAGACAGTGTCAGACGATTCCTTCCTATACGCTTCAATCTACCATTAATAATGTTTTTAAAGGAGCTTTTCTTTAAGAAGTGGCCAAAAGCAACTGGGTGAAGTGTGGTAGCATTATCAATGGATTCTCTTTGAATGTGCACAATGAATGGGGAAATATCAGTTGATTCATATAGAGTCCTGCCTACATGGGATGACTGGTTGGAATTTGGATCAATGTTGGGAATTTTTGATTGAGAAATCTCATTAAAAAGCGGAATAGGGGATCTATCCCTAAGAACGTTGCGACTTTCAATATCACAATGACAGTCCGACTGTTTAAGTTTTCCTGAATCATGAGAATGTTGTTTCCTTCTTTTATTACAGTGTTTACATATCTTCCGGGGAGCCCGAATTCTCTTTCTATCTCCTCTTATAGAGCCTTCGGTATCCATACTGGAGTCATTAGCAGAAAAAATAGTAACATTTTCACCGACCGGGGGGACTGTGCCCCCCGGGTCGGGCGGCTCGTCCATCAATCAACAGATAAAAATTGAAAAACTTACCGAATATGTGAAAATATATCTACAAAAACAAATAATATAAACAAAACTACCAATATATACACAAATTTACACAACTGATCTCTATTTATCCAATATTAAATAAATTAAATTTCCAAAACACGAAAAAATACTCCCGCCAAACTCAACGTTTCCCGCGCTTTTTTCCTGTTTTCCATTTTTTTTTTTTTTTTTTTTTTTTTTTTTTGGCGTTTGCACATTTTGTGCTTTATGCCAGTGTCGAGTAAAAACGGGGAAACGAAATAAATTGAAAAAAAGAAAGGAGAATTTGGAATTTGGGTTGGAAAAAGGATCGGTTGAGTAATAAGATAATATAACTTACATAAAATATGATATAGATACAAACAAAAAATATAATAATGTGCTTGCTATAATAAGTAAATTTGTTATATTTTGATATTATTAAACAAAATAAAACGAGCTATAATTTTATAAATACACATATCTAAATTATATAGCAGACAGGATACGGATGAGGGTAAAGGAACTTCAAGGAGTATGAGTTCTGTATAAAAGGAAGAATGATCGTATAGGGGACAGGAAAACAAAATGTGATTCAAATTTCCCACGTCAGTACCACAAGCACAGGCAGGACTGTCCAGTATATTCAGCTTAGCAAGGTGGACTGGAGTGCAAGTATGTCCCAAACGCATACGGATTAAAATTGAGGTGGCAATCTTACAAAATTTTACCCTATGGAACCAAGGTTTTACCGGAATAGTTGGTTGAATATTCCGGTAAAATTTCCCCTTAGAAATATTTCCCTCCCACAATCTATTCCAGGACTCCTGTAAATAAATTCTGGGTAAGGTAGCCAGATCATGCCAAAAGTTCTTATACGGAAAAATGTCACCACATCTCACTGCGTCCTTTGCCAGAAGGTCAGCTCTTTCATTACCCGAAATGCCACAGTGGGCCGGTACCCAAACAAAGCTTATTGAAAAGCCCCTTAACGAACATTTGTGAAGTAACTGGCGAATATGAAAAATTATTGGTTGGTTTTGACAATAAAAAGGAAACTTTGCCAATGACTGTAAAGAACTCTTTGAGTCCGTTATAATTAATGATCTTTGTAAGCCCATTAACAAAATATATTCTACAGCTTTATATAATCCGTAACACTCCCCGGTAAAAACCGAAGACTCTGGAGGAAGTTTAATTTTTTGAACAATATTATATTGGAGGTGCACCACTCCAACACCCACGCAACTAGAACCCTGCTTAGAGGCGTCGGTAAATAAGTAGTGCCACCCCTGCCAATCTTTGTCTATGATATAATTGAAGTTATGGTTTTGACATATGTCATCTTTAAAAATGCCAAGGTTATATTGAATGTTGGGGGACAAAATTAATTCTATATAATTGCAATGGAAAATAGGCAATAGCTCGGATTGATGAGCTGGAGCTTCAATAGCTTTCCATTTTGAGAAGCTCTCAACTAGACAAGGGACAGTTTTTCTAGACCAGTAACCAGGCAAGGTAACTTCTTCAGAGAGGCGAGCTATTCTATTCGTTAAAGGGTGATTTAGGAACTGCTGGCATCGAAATAAAAACCTATCGGACAAATATTGGCGTCTTAAATGGAGTGGAGGGTCTCCACATTCCACTTGTAAGCAGTTAATAGGACTTGACTTCATTGCACCTGAAATGACTCTCAGAGCCTTCGACTGCACTCCATCCAATTTCCCGAACCCAGCAATACTACCAGGCTCCAACAAAAAGGTTCCGTAGTCAAGAACACTTCGTATCAGGGCATTGTAAAGCAACTTCATTGAAAATGGATGGGCACCCCACCAAACCCCCGAGAGACATCTCAAAATGTTTATATTCCGTTCACATTTAGCTGCTATATATTCACAGTGAGGGAGTCCTGTAAGATGTGAATCTAAAATTACACCCAAAAACTTGACTTGATTTTGAACAGGTATTGGTTTGTTATCATACTGTACATTAATTTCTGGTGGTTTACGCATTCTAGTAAATAATACAACATTACTTTTACTTACAGATAAATCCAAACCATTTCTAAATAACCATGACTTTAATAACGAAAGGGATGAAGATAAATTATCACAAATACTGTTGACAGAATGCCCACAGCAGTATAATACTAAATCATCAGCATACTGAAGCACCTGCACCGTTTCATTGAGAGAAGATTCTAAGTCATGAGTGTATATGTTATAGAGAAGTGGACTTAGAACAGATCCCTGAGGAAGACCCCTCCATACCAGTCTGGTTATCCTAGTGTCATTGATAAGAAGACTAATAGACCTTTCAGATAACATATTTATTATAAAGTTAGAAAGCATAGTGGGAACTTTCAATGCATGAAGTTTCTGTTTCAGTACCGACAGTAAAACACTGTCGTATGCTGAACTAATGTCCAAAAAAGCTGCAATTACAGATTCATTTCCAGAAAAGGCCAAACGCACATCAGTAACAAATACACTTAAGCTATCCAGAGTACCCTTTCCCTTTCTGAAGCCAAATTGGGAGGGAGCCATTAGTTTTCTACTTTCTATAAACCATTCTAAACGGATTTTAATGAGATGTTCTGCAATCTTGGCAAGAACAGATGAAAGAGCAATAGGGCGATAAGAAGAAGCTTCACAAGAAGGTTTATTTGGTTTTAATATTGGGATAATAGTCTGAAATTTCCAAGAATAAGGTATGTTACCAGAAGTCATGACAGAATTAATAAGATCAAGATATTTTTTCAGAACTGAATCACTCAAATTTGCTATGAAAGAATAAGGAATGCCGTCTTCACCTGGAGCAGAATCTTTAACATGTGTTAGAACTCCCTTTAATTCTTGCATTGAGAAAGGAGAATTAAGTCCTGTGATACCATCATCCAATGAGAGGCACAATGATGAAACAGAACTATATTCAGGAACAGAAGGGGGAGCAAGACGGTCCATAAACTGGTTAGCCAATTCTAGTGGAATTTTATTAGATGAGGAGTCGTTAAAAGCAGATCTAAATCGCCTTATATTCCGCCAAACAACAGATGGGCTCACATCAGGGCAAATTGAGGCACAAAATTTTTGCCAGCCATCAAATTTCTTTTTTTTAAGAAGTTTCCTTGTATCGCGTGAAATTTGCAGGAATATTTCGAAATTTTCTGCAGTCATCATAATGCTGTAATTCCTTTCTGCCTCCTTTCTGCTCCTGACAGCCTGTGTGCATTCAGCATCCCACCATGGTGGAGAAGGTATTTTGCCAGAAGCTCCGTTTTTGATGGGGAATGTTTCATCCGCAGCATCTATTAAAATCTTTGTCAAAGCATCAGAACACTGTGTCTCATGACCTTGACAAATATCAGGTATGGCATGCACTTTTTGTTCCACACACTGTCTATAAGCATCCCAATCTGCATTTGAGAGTCTATGTCTAAGGCGGGGGGCAGAAATGATACTTCTTGCTTTATTGTAGGGAAATGAAATTATCAGAGGGAAATGATCACTACCGTGAGAGGAGGATAAGGGCGACCATGACAAAGATGATGCCAGATCGGGTGTGCAGATGGATAAGTCTGGGGCACTTATACCTTCATCAGGATTTGTGTGACGAGTGGGAAGGCAAGTGTTTAAAATACACAAATTATTTGAATCTAAGATTTCTAAAAGGCGTTCTCCATAATAATTTGTACTGGAGCTACCCCAGGATTGGTGCTGAGAGTTGAAGTCTCCCATCACCAGAAATGGTTTAGGTAATACAGAAAAAATTTGATTTATTTCAGAAAAAATATTTACAGAAGGACGAGAAAAATATACAGATACTATACACAGATTATTTACAACAGCAGCAACGACAGACATGTCATCGCCATGGGGTGGAACAGACAGAGATTTAAAAGAGAGGGTATTTTTAATGAGTATGGCGACACCACCATACCCATCAGCTCTGTCATCTCTTAAACAGGCATAGCCAGGGATTCTAAAGGAGAATCCTGGTTTTAGCCATGTTTCCGACAGGGCAAATGCAAAAGGTTCAAATTTATTTAATAAATGTATCAATTCACTTTTCTTGTTGACTATGCTTCTGCAGTTCCATTGCATGATCTTTGCTAGATCCATTATTGTAAAATAATTGAATAAAAGTTTCAAAAAATGAAGCAACGTTGGACGGTAATTGGTTTGTTTCCGAGAGGGATTTAAATAAAGCTATTATAACTTCTAATATTTGGTCATTATTATTCCTTGTATCATTATTTTGTAAGGCACATCCATTAGAAGGAGATGGACCATCATAATCTTTTATGAGAGACTGATGAGCCTCCACATCATAACCTTTTGTGACTTTTGGGGGTGTTCGTGGCTTTAAAAAGACAGTTTTTTTATAGGATTTGGTGTTTGGTGGAGAAGAAAGTGTTGATAAATTTGGTGGTGATCTTACATGATTAGATGAGTTTGTAGGAGTGGAAATTAACACATCTGCAAATGATTTGGATGGAGCGGGGTGTAGTTTTAAGGCTTCAATGTAGGACACACAATTTTGGGCCATATATGCTTTTATTCTAGTCTGCCTTTCAAATTCTTGGCAAGTTCTCCTGTTAGCAAAATGAGAGCCACCACATAAGAAACAGGATGCACTGTCTTCCTCAATATCACAAGTGTCAGCAGAATGACTCTGCCCGCACTTGTAGCAACGAGGAGCAGACCTACACTGTGTTTTAGTGTGACCGAATCTACAGCAATTAAAACACTGAATCGTTGGAAAGGTGTATAATTCAACAGGAAGAGAATTGTAACATAAAAAGACTCGCTTAGGTAGCACTTGTCCATCAAAGGTCAGAACAACTGTTTGTGATGGTTTCCAAGTAGGAGTTGTACCGTGTACTTTATAGTTTAACCTCCTCGCTTTAATCACTTTTCCACATCCTATGGGAACAGAGATGTTCTCAAGTAAATCCTCCATGGACCATTCGGTAGGCACACCACGGACTAGACCCATCCGTGTTATGCTAAATGTAGGGATGAAAGCCTTGAAACTTTGCTTTGTCAAACTAGGATCATTAATAAAAGAATTTGCATCTAGATAGTTGTTGAAAGACAGTGTCAGACGGTTCCTTCCTATACGCTTCAAACTACCATTAATAATGTTTTTAAAGGAGCTTTTCTTTAAGAAGTGGCCAAAAGCAACTGGGTGAAGTGTGGTAGCATTATCAATGGATTCTCTTTGAATGTGCACAATGAATGGGGAAATATCAGTTGATTCATATAGAGTCCTGCCTACATGGGATGACTGGTTGGAATTTGGATCAATGTTGGGAATTTTTGATTGAGAAATCTCATTAAAAAGCGGAATAGGGGATCTATCCCTAAGAACGTTGCGACTTTCAATATCACAATGACAGTCCGACTGTTTAAGTTTTCCTGAATCATGAGAATGTTGTTTCCTTCTTTTATTACAGTGTTTACATATCTTCCGGGGAGCCCGAATTCTCTTTCTATCTCCTCTTATAGAGCCTTCGGTATCCATACTGGAGTCATTAGCAGAAAAAATAGTAACATTTTCACCGACCGGGGGGACTGTGCCCCCCGGGTCGGGCGGCTCGTCCATCAATCAACAGATAAAAATTGAAAAACTTACCGAATATGTGAAAATATATCTACAAAAACAAATAATATAAACAAAACTACCAATATATACACAAATTTACACAACTGATCTCTATTTATCCAATATTAAATAAATTATATTTCCAAAACACGAAAAAATACTCCCGCCAAACTCAACGTTTCCCGCGCTTTTTCTGTTTTCCATTTTGGTGTGGAGTTTAATTTTTTTTTTAATTTGTCCCTTTAGGGGAGCGGGCAAAGGGATCTAGCCCATACAGCCTAGTCTGTTGTAAATTTTCTCTGATCCGAATGTTGTAAGGCTAAAAAGCCAAGTCTTAAGTTTTCAAGTTCAGGGTAAAAGTTTTAATCTTAGATAAGAGTCAAAACCCGAAGTACACAGCAAAATGAAAATTATACAAAAAACATGACGTCCCTCTTCGGATTCCCGCCAAAAAGCCTGTGGAGTTTGAGTTGCATCTGTCATTTAGATTAAATGCAGTGCTGTTTTTTAACCGACTTCAAAAAGGAGGAGGTTATCAATTCGTCTTTTTTTTTATGTTTGTTACCTCAGAACTTTCGACTGGGTACACCGATTTGGATGATTCCACTAGTCAAATCTTCCATCACATCTCGACCGGTTTTGAATGCATTGCATCATTCATAAGCACGTGTTTTTGATAAAGGCGATTCACCGTAAGCCTTCTGTAACATTTTTAGCGACTCCGAACACGAAATTCCAAAATTTGAGACAACCTCTTTGGTTAAAATTCGCAACACAGACTAAAGATGATCAAACAATAACCACTCTAAAGAGTAAAAAAACCGACTTCAATCTTCAACTTATATGGTTTTCTCATGGATGCAGTTGTCGGAACTGGACGAAATTAAAATGGAACCAATCTGGAAGCACCAGCTTTCAAATAAAAAAAGAATCATCCAAATCGGTTCACCCAGTCGAAAGTTCTGAGGTAACAAACATAAAAAAAAAAAAACATACAGTCGAATTGATAACCTCCTCCTTTTTTTGAAGTCGGTTAAAAAAAACTATGCGTTTTCGGCAGGTGGGGGTGGTGGGGGGTGGGTCGAAAACCCCAACCCCTTCCCCCCCACCCCATCCACCCCTAAATTCCACGTCAGATATTGTACAGTTCAGCCGATAGATTTTCTCCAAAAACTCAATCGCATAAGTCGCTGAGGACATGCTAGAACGAGTCAATTCTGACCCAAAACTCATGAAATGCATTGTTACTGGTGAGGAGATGTGGGTTGACGAGTTAGACATGCAAACCAGTCAACAAGCTTCGGAGTGGCACCTTAAAACTGATCCAAAACCGAATTCGCAGCGAGAACTGAACTTAATTCCGGAAAAAGCGTTTAAAAACTGTTTCGATGATTGGACTATTCGTTGGCGTAAGCATGGCGTAGGGAAGAGTGGAAAAATAAATCGACTTGTCCCTACCAGGAGGGACAGCTGGTAGGGACTAGTGGAATAGCCCGTAAGTACAGTCAAGAGCAAGTCAAACTTGACACTACCAGTTTAAGCTGCCCAGGTAGCAAAATGACGTAGAAGCGACGGCCAATTAAGGTCCATCTTGAAATAGATGACGTCAAAATTTGACGTCTGTAGGATCTTATAGTGACGTGGATTTGTCTTATCCCAATGACGTCTTATCGAGACGTTGGTGACACGTCACACCATAAACGTCTGTGACACGTCACACCATAAACGTCTGTGACACGTCACACCATAAACGTCTGTGATACGTCATACCATAAACTGATTAGGCGGATTCTGGCTTGCTGTGCGACTGCTGCTACTGCTGACCTTGAGTGAAGGTTGTTGTGGGTGTGATGAGTGATGACGATGTGATGATGCTTCTGAAGTTTGCGCTGAAGTCCAGGTGTTCCAGAACGTTATGCTGATGTCCAGGTGTCGAGGGGTCACCAGTATGGAGGAGCGGAGGTGGAATGCTCTTCCATCGTGAAAAGTAAGATCTTCCGCAAGGCGAGGTGATCGTGCCTGGGGACCGCGGTCCAACGGTTGATGTTGGGCAGTTGTATTTATACAAACTCATTAGAAAATTCCGATAGCGCGGTTTAGAACTCGGCCGTCTATTGGCGCGTTCTATGTAGTGTCGCTACACGTCATACCATAAACGTCAGTAGAACGTCTCATGTAAGTGTCGGTAGGACGTCTTCTTGAAACTAAGATTGGACTATCAGAATGACCTTAAAATGACGCCTGCCTGATGGCATCAATAAACTAAAAACAATCTAATTTAAACGAGTTTTATTAATTATACCTGGATTTACAGACGTTTACAGATTCCTGTTCTAGAAACGTTCTTTACTGGTCCTAACCAAAGGATCCAAAAGACGTACGTCGTTGGTACGTGCACCAAAGACTGCATCTGGAATAACTTGTTGCCGTCGATAACAGTACGTCAGTAGGACATACATCCACGACCGTCGCCGGACTGACCTTATAATGACTGGTAAGAGACGTCATTTTAAGGTTGGCGTCTGAAATTGCTACCTGGGTGAGCTCTGATTTGTACTGCGCGCCATAGAATACAGGGCCGGGTCAAAGTCCAAAGTGTCAAGCTTAGCGTGCTCTTGACTGTACCTATATCATTTCTGAAGGAGCATACTTTGAAGGTGATAAAATAAATTTGGAACTATAACTAACATTTTGTGTGATAATGACCTTTTTCCGGTACTTTCTTGACAGAGTAGTATACTTAAGTATTTTTACTTCACAAAGACTGAAACCACTGACTGACTGACTTTCAGTAGGTTTTATCAAGAGTTTTACTACCTACTGCTCGTTTTATAATATGCACTGCCACATCACTAACCTGACATAGTGTAACTAAGCATTTAAGTTATGTGGAAGTACTGGATCATAGAAAGTTTTTTCACTGATGAAGGAACAATGAACAAAGCTCTAAAGTAAAACCAGGATAGGTGGCGAGACATACAGCAAACCCACGCGGTTGTTTTTGTGAAAGCGCAAGGCAATGCAATTATTAACCTTGCTTTGTGTGCCTTTGGAAAACCTGCAGAAGCATGTCTCGCTAAAGCCAAGCCATCTGTACCCTGAGATCAAATAAAAAGTAAAGATGCAGCGCTGCGAAGGATAAACTGAAGCCTGAAAAAGTACGCCACGCTCTGTGCATATACCTACGCTCACAGGCACATTTCCCGATGACATAATTTCATTTGTTCGTACGTATTGCTTCAATTGACGAACTACTACTAGTTCTAACTGATCGGTGTGGGTTGAGTAGTTTGCTTGTAAATGTGTGCGTGCGAGCGTGTAGATGCCTATGCACAGAGCGTGGCGTACTTTTGTAGGCTTCAGTGTGTCCTTCGCAGCGCTCCATCTTTACTTTTATTTCATCTGAGTCTGGACCAGGGATGTTACGGAGCTTCGACTTCGATTCCGATTGATCTTACACCTCCGGTTCCGACTTTGGTTCCGATACTTTTAAATCGGAGGTAATCGGAGGGCGCCCGGCAGCTCCAGTCAACGTGTACGAACAGGTTTAAGGCTGATTCATGTTACAAAGGAACGGGCTACGTCCGGGCCCGGACGTGCCCCGTCCGGAGAACGGTCAAATATTTTTTGTATGAAGCGCTGGCCCGGACGTGCCCCGGACGGGCCCTGTCCGCGTCAAATGTCGAGGAGTGTTGTAGGATGGTTCGCCCCGGATGGGGCACGTCCAAGCCCGGACGGGGCACGTCCGGGCCCGGACGGACCCCGTCCCGTTGTAACATGAATCAGCCTTTACACATCTCGCCCGGGAAACACGCGTTATGTCATCGATTCATATTTCACTTGTTACGCCATACATACGAGGGGCGGCTGAAAAGTTTTGAGCCTAAGGTATTGAAAATGCTGATAGAAATGTACAAAAATTTTATTTTTCAATATAGTCTCCCTCTACTTCAATACATTTCTTACATTTATTAAAAAGGGCTTTTAACCCGGTGAAAAAATATTCGCCATCTTTACCTTCAAAATGTTCGTCGACAGCCGCCTTCATTTCCTCGTCACTGGAAAATCTCCGTCCTCGGAGGTCCTTTTTCAAATTTGAAAAAAGGAAATAATCGCTAGGGGCCAGGTCTGGACTATAGGGTGGGTGGTTGATTTCTTCAAATCCTGTCTCGACGAGGGCGCGCCTTGCAACACGCGCAGTGTGGACCGGCGCATTGTCCTGCAAAAACAGGACTCCTTTTGCCAGTTTGCCTCTTCTTTTCTCCACAACCACTTGACGCACCTTGGTCAACAATGCCGCGTAATAGTCTCCGTTCATTGTAGTATTTTTGGGAAGGTAATCAATGAATAAAATTCCTTCACAATCCCAAAAAACAGTGGCCATGAGCTTGGACGCCGATCTTTCCACTTTGAACTTCCGTGGCGGCTTTTCTCCCTTTTCTATCCATTGCATTGACTCTTGTTTTGACTCCGAATCGTACTGCCGGATCCATGTTTCATCAACAGTGACAAGGCGAGAAAAAACATCGTCAGGATTATCGGCACAGATGTCCAGGAACTCTTGTGAAGTTGTGACTCGACGCTGCTTGTCCAGCGGCGTGAGCATTTTTGGCACCCCTCGCGCACACCTTTTTCATGTGCAAATGGTTATGCAAAATGTCGCCGATTCGTTCCTTGCTGATGCCTATAGCTTCAGCTATCTGCCACAGCTTAATTCGCCGATCTTCGAGAACAAGTTTTTTCACTTTTTTAATGTTTTCTTCGGTAACGGCGGTGTTCGGGCGTCCCGGCCGAGGGTCATCTTCGAGCGATTCCCTGCCGTGCTTAAATTCTCGGCTCCAACGTTTTACGGTGGCAAATGAAGGTGCAGACTCCCCGTAAACTGCAGACATGTCTTCAAATATATCCGTCGGCGTTTTGTTCTTCTTTGTGAGGTATTTTATGACAGCTCTGTACTCCAACTTCGTGCAAGGCGCGGATGACTCAGACATGGTGATGCTTATGGCTCAATTACTAGAAATGCAATGATTCTAATGACATGAAACTTGGTATTTATACTACTCAGGACACTCGCAATTAGTGCTGGGCAGCCCGAGTCATTAGTGATGCATTAAGGTACTTAGGCTCAAAACTTTTCAGCCGCCCCTGGTATAAGTAATATGGTTTATTTTGTTTTGTGCGGCGTGTCAATTAATTAATTTCGTCCAAAATCAAGTGTTATTTGGACACATCTTTCTTGGCCACCATCTCCGACTCCGAAAAACCAAATTTAAAAACTCCGACTCCGACTTCGGTTCCGATTAAACCACCTCCGTAACATCCCTAGTCTGGACCAGGATGACGGTGTTATAATGTAAACGAGTTTAGTCTGTAAGTTTATATAATACATAAATAAATAATACCTAATCTGCCGGATTACAAAATATATTTTTTTAAATTGCTTAAGTCTCCGTCATGTTATGGTATTAATAAATCATGTAAACAAACATTCAGTGGTTTGCAATATTTTGATCAAATTGGGTAGTTGACAGCATCGAAATTAAATTGCGAGTAGTCATTCATTGAAAAGATTATCCCAAAAAACCTCAAAATATGTATTTCGATTTTCAATTTACAATTATAGCAAATTTAAAAATAATAAAACAATCAAAAAAAGTGCTGCAATTAAGTACTACAAACTATGACGTCACGGTTTGCTATTTCAATACATTTTCCATAGTAAAATTTCGTTTTGACAGATCGTAAAAAGTAACTGATTTGACTAGGTAGGACACAACCCTATTAAAAATACCTACATACTATTTTCCTTTTTATTTGACTAGGTACCTACCTACGACGCGTCTACTTCAAAAGGTCAGCCGAATGTTTACAATCCCGCGTCCCTGTTCCATAAAATATTAGATGACAGCTCTTTATATCGCTAAAATATAATCCGACATTAAAATAGCATGAACTTACATAATTGCGCATTATTTCTATATTTTTTTTGTGTTTCAAGTTGCATCGTACTAACAAATGGACTTGTGTCATAAGAAAATTTATTATTATTACCCGTAAACCCCCGATAAACATAGGTAACTAAGTACATAATTAATACGACCAGACACAAAGACAACTGATATGTTCATACACACAAATGTTGGCCCCGAGCGGGGATCGAACCTGAGACCTCCGGCTCAGAAGGCAGGGTTTCTACCAACTGGGCTATTTGTATATTATAACATTAATGAAATAAGAATATATGTTAGAAGAATTGAGAAATAAATGAGGGTAACTGATGAAACGAACGTATAGGTATATCCCTTTTGGTCAATGGCTCCGAAATTATTGTTTAATTAAGTTTATCGAATTTGTTTGATTATTTAGTAGGTACCTATTCTCTGAATTATTAATTTGTTAGTGAAATACCTACACTTTTCACGAGATATTCTACGTCCAGCGATGGGCTCACCAACTCGCCACCTATCACGTTTAAGGGTCCAAAGAATATCTCGTGAAAAGTGGGTAGGACTTATATCCAGAAATGGAATACCACTGCCTACCCCCTCGGGGATAAAAAGGCGTGAGAATTTTTTGTTGTTGTGAAGACGACCGCGCTTCAAGTCTGTTTTGAGAAAAAGTTTGAGCAATATACAGGTAATGTAGGTATGAAATAAGCATTACTTTAAAAAATATGGGTTGGTTTGTAAAAATGCAACATTTTCCTTGCTGTATGTCGATCCTAGCGACACTATCGAATGGTGTATCAACCTTTGGGGTGCCGAAGCGCGAATCCGCGCCACATACCACCCGTATGCCGCAGCGCGCACAGACCAGTAACTGGAAGCGCGAATCCGCGCGAAACTGACATAATTAATTTTTACGATATTTTCTCCTTAAAAACAGACTCATAGAGTATACAATTGTGTTTTATAGAATCCCAATAAGTCAAAGACCATAGACAGCCGTTACTTACTGAGTTTGACATGAGCTCTTAGAAAGTTTGAATTTGGTAAGTATTCGCGCAAACTTCCCGGCGTACAGCGTGCAGGTTCGATTCCTGGCTAGAAATATAGATTTTTTTTCAAAAATCCAGCCCGAGACTCCTTTGAAAAGATCGTCAAGTTAGAAGCCTCACCATGGAATTGAGTTGTTCTGATAATGTCAAACAACTCTTCCTAAATAGTGCCCGAAGCATATAAATAGTGATCATACTTTCGGAGATATTCAGGTCGTTCAGTGAGGCTGCTATCTTGACGTCAAGATAGCAGCCTCATCTCAGTACACAAAAACCACAGCTCTGTTCTTGAAGAACTATATACCTACCAAAAAATTCCTAACTGCACCGAATCAAAAATGTACGTGGAAGTTGATCATCATTTATTGACTAAAAAACAAGTTAAATCTTTCCGCTTTGTTTTGATTCCGGATGCACTATTTAGGAAGAGATTTTTGGCATAAGTCTCGATTCGAAATTCCTCCGCGTTGATGATGTGACTTCCAGCTTGACGTCAAGTTGGAAGCCTCATCAATGTACCCTTCGGTTCCTTTGAAGAACTAATTCTGAAACTTTGCACATCCGAGGCACTATTTAAGAAGAGTTTTTTGGTAGGTATATAGTTCTTCAAGAACAGAGCTGTGGTTTTTGTGTACTGAGACGAGGCTGCTATCTTGACGTCAAGATAGCAGCCTCACTGAACAACCTGAATATCTCGGAAAGTATGATAGCACTATTTATATGCTTCGGGCACTATTTGACACTATTTAGGAAGAGTTATTTGACATTATCAGAACAGCTCAATTCTATGGTGAGGCTTCTAACTTGACGGTCTCCCTTTGAAGCACAAGCACAGCTAAAAATATTTAATTTCTTGGCGTGTTTAGTGCTGATTGTTAAATTGCCAATGTCTTAAAAATAAGAAAAAACATCTTGTCATTATTTATTGGTCTGTGTCATTTCACTTGTCACAGAGCAGTATGCAGTGCTGCCAACTTAGCGCTTTTTTAAAATATGAAACTATTACTTAATACAGCGTAAAACATAATAACTCACTAGTTCTAAATAAAATTATGTATTACTACCCACTAACAAGCTAAAAAACTAAGTCTTTCATCATAGAATCATCATCTATGAGAACAATTATGTCTCGGGGATTCCCCGCGTATTATTTTGTATTCCCCCGTAGCTAACTTTACTAAGATGATTTCTGGCTGGAAAAAATATAAACGAAGAAGAAAGCCAAGAATCCGACGATGATGAAGATTTACCTAACCCGGCTTGATTCTTAATCAAAAATATTGTTTCTTATGTATGTCATTGTTATTTCCAAATTATTTCATTACCAAAAAAAAATATTTTATGTAAGTATCTTTGTTTCATTTCATACTATCTTAATTTTTTTGTGATTCTTATTCTGTAAAACCATTTGTGGTGTAGCGCGAAATATGGCGCTTTTTAAAAAAATCCATTTAGCGCTTTCTAGCGCTTTTTCACAGCGCTGACAGCGTGTTTTCGCTAAAACTAGTTGGCAGCACCAGTGTTGCCAACTTAGCTACTTTATAGCTAGATCTAGCTATTTTTGGGTGTCAGGCAGCTACAATTTACAAAATCTTGTAGCTAAATTTATTAGCTACTTTTTCTAGCTACTTTTACTCTTTTACAAGATGTAGGTACTTTGTAGACTTTATAGTAGGGTATCGGTCCTTAAATTGTACCTACACGTGGCTGGCTTGTGTATTTTATTACTAATACCTGGATAAATGAAGGAGATAAACATATTTTTTTTTGTTTAAAACTTATATTGCGTTCTGCTTTGTCTTATTTTATAAATTTAAAATGATTGCTCGCTGTTTTAATAAACTGAAAATTGATTTACCTATGAAAAAATACACGTAATCTGCTTACTTTACCTATTTTAAAGTTTTAGCTACTTCTAGCTACTTTTTTGTGTCAACAAATCGGGCAATCTGGCTATTTTTCGCAAGATGTCTAGCTACAAGTGCTACAAGGTAAGGGTAGCAGTTGGCAACACTGGGCAGCACTGCCAGTATCATGCAGTGCTGCCAACTTAGCGCGTTCCGCGCCTGATCTAGCGCTTTTTTTGTCTCGAAGCGCGTTTTAGCGCCTAGCGCTAAATCTAGCGCTTTTTTAAATATGAAACTATATTACTTAATACATCGTAAAACATAATAACTTACTAGTTCTAAATAAAATTATGTACTACTACCCACTAACAACATTGAAAAACTAAAAAACGAAGTCTATGTTTTCATCATAGAGTCATCATGTATGCTATGAGGACGATTAGTGTATTGGGGATTCCCCGCATATTATTTTGTATTCCTCTGTAGCGAACTTTACTAAGATCGTTTCCGGCTGGAATAAATATAAAAGAAGAAGAAATCCAAGAATCCGACAATGATGAAGATTTACCTAACCCGGCTTGATTCTTAATCAAAAATATTGTTTCTTATGTAGGTATGTCATTGTTACTTCCAAGTTATTTCATTTTTTATGTTAATTAGTTAACATGTTAGTTATCAGATTTTATGTACCTATCTTTGTTTCATTTCATACTATCATAATTTTTTTCTGATTCTGTAAAACCATTTGGGGTTGGCGCGAAATATAGCGCTTTTTAAAAAATTGGCATTTAGCGCGTTCTAGCGCTTTTTTACAGCGCTGACAGCGCGTTTTCGCAAAAACTAGTTGGCAGCACTCTGGTATCATGTCACTTGTGTCAAGCAAGTATAATTTCTCTGGTGTTTTTGTGACTTTAAAATTAAAGGAAAATTACTAAATTATTGCAATGGCGACCTCAAGTGATGCTTCGGATCAAAACGTGAAATCTAGACGACCTGCTGGTAAGTTTTGATCTTGAAATCGACACGCCTTATTGACCTTGCACTGCAGTGGTATCGATTATTTAAAATCACTGGGATGGTGCTTTTCTGTAGAATCAGCCTTCAAGCAGCAGCGCCTGCCTGCCTGGCAGCCAATACTGACTGCTGGGACAGTGCTGCCTACGTTCTTCGTTATCGGCATCGCCTTTATACCTGTTGGAATCGGGCTGCTGTATTTCTCCGATGAGGTAAGCTATCAATTTAGATTTGACTTCATTTGTTTATAAATTTACTAGCAGCTACCCACTGACTGCGAGTGGCACCTTTGCACGTATGATTTGAAAAAATCCTCGTTGAGTAATCATGTGATAGATGTGGATGTTTGTTCATGGAGTCTTGTCAGTTGCGAGTCACCGCATCAGAAACCATGTTTCTTATATGTAAGAAAATACCTATAGCTTAACAATAGGTAATGGAATAAGACCACCTTTCATGCTCTTTCCTTTGGTCATTGTGTAATTTTATTACATATATTTTTATTGGTGTACAAAGTATTGTTCATTAGGTACTAACTTACTTTAGAGGCTGTTAGAGTTGAGTTTTACTATAATGGTTTGTCAAATTATATTGATAAGACAAACCACTACTTGTTAAAAATCTGCCACACATCTTTGCTTAAGTAATTCAAAATACATAATACTCCCAGTGTCAGGCTGCCTATTTATTAGCTGTATGCACTACCGCAGCAGATTGTCCCAAGTATGCATTATTTTAGATGTCTGACTTGCTTACTGGTTATCACCTAATTAGTCACTAATTAAGTTCTTTGTTACCAGGTCAAAGAGCACGTAATTGACTATACTTACTGCATAAAAACGGATGAAAACATCACATGTGCTGACTACATCAGACAGGGCAACATGACTTCGAAGTGCATGTGTGAACTCAACTTCAACTTGACTGAGAACTTCAAGGGAGATGTTTACTTTTATTACGGCTTGAGCAATTACTACCAGAACCACCGCAGATACGTGAAGTCGAGGTTTGGTGAACATTAAAAATTTTCTTTGTTTCATCTACATTAATAGTAATACGAGATGAAAGTGGTGAACCTATGATTGAAGAACGGCATGTACTAGAGCGGTGGAAAAGATACTTTGAAAGTCTGTTTGAAAAGCAAGAGGATGAGCATGAGAGTGAAATTTGTGAGATATCAATGCCACCGGAAGATTTCGAAATAAGTATGAAAGGGATTGTGGAAGCGCTAAAAAGTATGAAACTAGGTAAAGCTGCAGGATATGATAGCATGACGGTAGAAATGTTAAGGGCTGGTGACACGTTGGTAACAGGCCTGCTGCAAAGACTCTTTAACCTGTGTTTGGAACATGGCCGAGTACCAGATGACTGGACTAAGGCGGTAATTGTACCACTATATAAAGGAAAGGGGTCGCAACAGGACTGTAAGAACTATCGTGGCATTAGTCTCTTAAGTGTGGTCGGCAAACTATATGCGAGGACATTGATTGATAGGGTCGTGAGTGTAACGAATGAGAGGATATGGGATGTTCAGGCAGGCTTTAGAAGGGGGATGGGATGCATGGATCAAGTCTTTTCCTTACGGTGCGTCACTGAGAAATTTTTGGCAAAAGACCAAAAAATATTCTGAGCCTTTATAGACCTGGAAAAGGCTTACGATAGAGTGAGAAGGAATGAGCTATGGTCAACACTGGCCATGCATGGGTTGAACCCTATTTTGGCACAGGGTCTGAAATCCCTCTATTGGGATTCTAGAGCCTGTGTCAGAATTAATGGCGCCTACACGGACTGGTTTGACATCTCTGTGGGTGTTAGACAGGGTTGTGTAGCATCGCCATGGCTTTTCAACCTTTTCATGGATAGCTGTTTCACAGATTTGAAAGAGCGAGATTGTGGAGTACGAATTGGAGAGGTACGTGTCAAATGCCTGTTATACGCCGATGATCAAGTAATACTTGAACCATCGGCGTGTAAGTTGCAGGACACTGTAACTCTTGTGAATGAGGCTTTTAAGAAGAAAGGCATGAAAGTGAATGTAAGCAAGACGAAGGTAATGGTTCTGGAGAAAGATAGGGACATGTCTGAATGTGATATTATGATTGAAGGCGAGAAAGTAGAACAAGTGTCAGAGTTTGTTTATTTGGGAATTAAGTTTATAAGAGACGGAAAGTGTGACAGTGATATTGAAAGGAGGGTGAATGCAGGGAACATGATTAACGGAGCTTTGCACTCCTTTATGAAGAGCCAGAATGTGACAAATAAAGCACGTCTGACTGTACATGATGGTGTGTTAGTACCTACGTTGATGTATGGCAGTGAGTGTTGGGTATGGCAGAAGAAGCATGAAAGTAGAATAAATGCAGTCGAAATGCGTTTATTAAGAAGCATTAGTGGAGTAAGATTGATAGATAGAGTGAAAAATAGTGTGATCCGAGAGCGTTGCGGCTTGAAAGATGATATAGTGATTAGGATTGAAAGAGGAATGCTCAGGTTTGGTCACATAGAGCGGATGAATGAGAGTCGTCTAACGAGACAAATATACAAAGGTGTTGTGAATGGGCGAATCGGTAGAGGACAACCTAGGCATACCTACATCGACCAGATCGGCGATGTGTTGAAGAAAAGCCAGATAAAGAGTACCCGAAACCGACGAGCATGCATGAGTCGTTTGATGGATGTGGAGGAAGCGCGTGAGATCTGCCAGGTTCGTAGCAAGTAGCGGTCTGTTGTCTCTGCCTACCCCAATGGGAAATAGGCGTGAGATTATGTATGTATGTAATAGTAATAACATTCTTTGTCTCAGTTGGCAGTTGACATTAATAATAATAAAAAATTATAAAGAGCTGACTTTGAGTTAGTTGATGGGTTTTCTCTTGGGAACTGTATTTGGAACCAGCAACTTGTCAGTGAAGATAGGATGCTTTATTCATTCAGTCAACCTTCATTGACGAATTTTGACTCCCTTGTTATTTGACGTTTCTTAGTAATTTTTTTTTACGTACAGAAATAAATAAATTTTGAAATTTAATTTAAATGAAACTTACTACAGGGATGACAGACAACTGCTGGGCTTTCTGTCTGACACTCCATCTGGCGACTGCGAACCGTTTGCGTATGCTGTTGACAAAGACGGTGTCAAGAAACCAGTGGCTCCATGTGGCGCTATAGCCAACTCCTTATTCAACGGTGTGCATGCAATAAATGTTGTCTCAGAAGATTTTGCTTCTATGCATTATTGTTAATAATAAAACTATTGTTGCTTAAATAGTCATCAAGAAGGCTCTATCTGAGTGTGTTTGGAATAGTTCAGATAAATAAATGTATGGATGCTACTTTTACTATGTAAACACATGCTCCGAGAGTACTCGGTTGTCATCCAATAAGTGGATCGGGTATGGTGTTCTATTTCTACCGACAAAAACTCAACAACAAAAGTTTTTATGGTAGTACACAACTTTAGTGTACTACCATAAAAACTTTTGTTGTTGAGTTTGAACTGAGTAGCTGGACTTTTGTTTATTCAAGGATAAACCTTAATAGGGTCTGCGCACGAAATGACGGGTTAAATTAGGTCACAAACCATCGCACTATCTCTGTCTCACGAAAAAAATTACTGACTACTGACTGATCGAAATCGAAATAGATCGAAAAAAAAATTTACGTAAGTATGCACTAAGAAGGGACATTTAGAAATTGCTACTGGCACGGGAAAAAATAGATGTAACGCGGGCAACGCCGCTGGCCCGCTGTGTCGCCACTGCGTTTGTCCGGGCTGACCCTCCAAGAACTAAGAGAATTTAAGAATTGTGTTTTTCAAAATTTTTTGCAAACTTTAAAAAAGAGGACGTTCTCAGTTCGTCATGTATGTTTTTTTGTATGTTTGTTACGCAGGAGGCTGGACTTCCTCTGGGTATAAAATGAAACAAGGTTTTCCCTGTTGATTGGTATATATATTTAGAAAAAGGAATGAGGAAAAGGAACCTACAAATAACAAAAATTAGTTAGTAAAAATTCACATTACCTGGATAATAAGTAACACTTTTAGAAATAACACCTTGAACATCAATATAACATTTTCTAATATAATTATATTAATTTGGTGGGTATGGCTCTTGGCAACGGATTTAGAGTTAATGCATTAAAGTATAAATTCATAACCGGTCAAAACCACTTTTAACTGCAAAAAACCGTCAAAAGTGGTTTTCACTATTTTTGCTTTCACTCCTGACAGATACCCTAGTTCTCTACTCGCAAGACTTGAACAAGGAAGTGCCAGTAATCAGAACTGGGATCGCGTGGAAGTCAGACAAAGATATCAAGTTTCGCAATCCGGAGGGGGATCTTAAAAATGGTAGGTGCTGTTGTCTCTTTGCTCTTTGGTATACTTATATGTTGCAGGGTTATTGTAAAAGCCATGTAAAATTATAGTTTCATTATTTTTGCTATATTCACCTTTCTCTTTATTATAGTTATTGTAAAATTGTCTATTAAAAAACTTGTAGAGTATGAAAATATTTACAAAATATTTGTTAAATAAATAGTTGTAAGTATATAAGTAATCCCATATAAAATATGTATCGTAATGTATTTTTTATTTTTTTTTACGGTTGTGTGTGCATAACGATAGTTCTTATGTGTCAAAATTTAGAATCATAATTTGAATATTACGAAGATGTGTGTAGATAAATGCTTTTCGGAAATAGAGTTATAATACTGAAATAAAGCTTCACAATTTCTTAATTTTTCTAGCATTCGCAAACTTCACAAAACCTTCTAATTGGCAAGTGCATGTTTGGGAGCTGGACCCTAACAACACGCAAAATAATGGATTCCAGGTGATTCCTTTACCGTATACTAAATAACACGTAACAATATAATAATTAAATACTTTGATTTCTGTATTCTTATGAGGGTCAGTAGCCCATTGGCATAAAACTAAACCCTTTTTTTTATATCTATTGTTACGGATTGGTGATTATGACACTAATAAAATATACCTTCATGTTTCAGAACGAAGATCTTATAGTGTGGATGCGCACGGCAGCTCTGCCGACGTTCCGTAAGCTGTACCGGCGCGTGGACCACTCGCACACCGGCTTCGGTACCGGTCTCGTCAAAGGACCTTACACTGTCCGGGTCACATACAGTAAGCCCCTTTTCACACGTACCGGTTTCCGCCGGTCCGGCGGCGAAATGTATGGCCGATTGCCCGGTTGCCCGCCGGTACGTATGAAAACGAACGTACATGGCCATATACTTCGCCGCCCGCCGGACCGGCGGAAACCGGAACGTGTGAAAAGGGGCTAAGTGTATTCGGGCGTAAACGTAGATATTCTGTCGCATAAAGTTATTACACAACTCATGTATTCTGTCGCATAAAGCGACAACACTTTGTACACATTCAAACTTAGAGACTTTAGTGTGCTGTCATTGTGTCAACTAACAATAACTTTGACAACATATTGTACACATTCAAACTTAGAGACTTTAGTGTTCTGTCGTTGTGTCAACTAATAATAACTTTGACAACACTTTGTACACATTCAAACCTATAAGGGCTATCTACATTCTGCAAATAACCACGTTTCACCGGTATATTCTTTGGACTCCAGAACGTGATCAACGTCCAATGTAATATGTAATTTGCCGTCTGTTCCAGATTACCCGGTAATCGACTTCGAAGGGAAGAAGTCGTTCGTAATATCGACCACGTCGTTGCTCGGCGGGAAAAACCCGTTTCTGGGCGTCGCTTATGTGGTCGTCGGCACGCTTTGCCTGCTACTGGGGATAGTACTGCTCGTCATACACGTGCGGTGCTCTAAGAGGTCAGTCTCATCCCAATGCTCCGCTTCTTCTCAACTATACATACCGAAGCGGTGTAGTCGCAATGACTTTCAATAAGTGGACTTATAAGCCCCTACATTAAATAAAAACATTTTTACTTTAGTTTTTTTTAATGCTCATGCAATGCTAGGTAGTGACAAGCTGAAGATAAGAATCTCGGTTCAGTGTGAAAAAATATATCAAAAGAAGATCTCCATGTTCCCACGGGAACGGGAACTACTCTTTTAAAACCACTCGGAATAGCTAGTTATATTATAAAATGATGTACGTGTGTTACTTGTAGTGCTCAGATATTGTGCCGCTATGATAAAGCTAGTTGGTTCTGTTGACTCCGGTCAAAAGTTGATCCATCCATCCTTACAAACTTTCACATATATAATATTAAGAACTAGCAGATGCCCCTATTTGTCTCTTTCTGAGTCGGAGGTTGCGGGTTCGATCCCCGCTCGGGGCCAACATTTGTGTGCGTGAACATGACTGTTGGCTTCGTGTCCGGGTGTTTAATATTTATTTAAGTATCAGTTGTTCAGTACCCATAGTAAAAGCACTGCCTAGTTTGGGACTGAATAACCTTATGTGAATTGTGTCCGACAATTTATTATCACTACATTGTATAAAACAAAGTCGCTTTCTCTGTCCCTATATCCCTATGTATGCTTAAATCTTTAAAACTACGCAACGGATTTTGATGAGGTTTTTTTAATAGAAGATAGAGTGATTCAAGAGGAAGGTTTTAGTATTAGCATTGCACCCGTGCGAAGCCGGGGCGGGTCGCTAGTTATCATAATAAATAACCACTCTAAAGAGTAAAAAAAAAACGACTTCAATCTTTAACTTATATGGTTTTCTGATAGATGCCGTTGTGAGAACTGGACGAAATTTAAATGGGACCAATCTGGAAGTACCAGCTTTCAAATAAAAAAAGAAACATCAAAATCGGTTCACCCAGTCGAAAGTTCTGAGGTAACAAACATAAAAAAAAAATACAGACGAATTGATAACCTCCTCCTTTTTGAAGTCAGTTAAAAATTACTATGTCCGTCCTAAAATTAACAAATATACAGGAGTATAGATAAGTAGTCCAACATTTTTCGCACCGACAAACCTAACCTGGTTTGTCGGTTTGGTTTTACTTAAGTTGACACAATGGTGATGAGCAGTGGTATGATTTTGGGCACCTGATTATTGATTTAACGGTCATTTAGTGTTGCTGGACTCAGATCTCAGTGTATTCTATCTTCAGACATTACCCCATCCCAACCGAATCCTTTATTCTGGACCTCAGTATCGCCCAGCTCGCTCGGTCGACTACCTTTAGTAACACTCAGCGTCTGTCGTAAGTTAAAAGTTCATATCCTAAAAGTGTAGCGTACTATTTGACCATAATATTTACAAAAATAGTGAAGTTTATTTTTGACGTTTCGGTCAGTAGACGGTCTGGGGCTCTATCTAAGCTAGTTTGTATACTCGTACTTAGTGTATAGTTAGAAATAGTGTCCACATTGGTAAGATAAGGGCCCGCGCAGACAGAGGACTTTTTCACGGTCGCCTCAGCAAGTGATTTTGACCCACATCACCTATGTTGAATACTGCGATTTAAAACATAAGTAAAAGAAAAATGCCGTTAAGTGTCCGCCATTGGCCGCTGTCTGTCTGCGCAGACGCTTAATTAAATTAAAGCCGTATTTTAATTTCTGTATTTAAAAATCACAATAACGTAAAGTATTAACGTAGAACATAAAATACGTAAAAATGTTCATTGAACAGTAACTCTGAAATATAGAATAGCTTATCAGGTTGTCACGTATTGTAATATTCATTTACTGAAAACAGCGTTGCATAGACATGGAAATAGTGAAGAGAGATTTTGTTTCTACATAGATGGCGCCAGTTTTAAGGTCTTCTTTCTTTGTTGTATAGGATGTCCAAATAAATAGAGAAGTTGCTTTAGAAGGCGAATCTTCTCACGTAGTGAACAAAATAAGTTAGCACATACAGTGATTGTTAAAAAGAAACAAAAAACCCACTTCATGAAAAATGCACTGGAAAGTTAAAACATTACCCTTTTTTTTAGTTTGTCATGTTTATTTTTTATTTTATTTATTAATTCTCTACTAATATAGGTATATTAGTTTGTATACTTACAAAACAAAGATATGGATCCGGTGAGGTAACATTTATGTGAGATAATACCTTATGTATTATTCTCTTGTGCCCGCGCGAACTCGTTGCGTAAACGGGGTTCTCTGATTCGAAATAAATATTTAATTCGATTTGATTAAAAATACAGTTTTATTTGTTTCAGCACGACGGAGATGATCAATGTGAACCCGCGCACGCCGTACTCCTAGATTATGACGCCATACCTCTCTAGAATGCAGTGCACACCTAAAGTGAGCATACATTGTATTTATTAAAAGTAATCTATTTTTTTTTCTACATAGAAAATATTCTGGTCCAAAACAAGTAAAATCTTGTAGAGGCTTGTTTACTAAATTTCTTAAAAGTATTGTTGTAAGTAGGTACTAATTTAAAGTACAGTAAGTACGGTGACATATATGATTGTTATGATATAAGTGGTACATTCAAATATCAGATCAATTACAAGTCACAAGTCCGATATTGTGTGCATACATACTTTCTATATGGTATGATGGTTGCTATGTCTTTTGAGGGTATTGTAAAATTCGTAATGTTATAATACTATTGAAATTATAATATCACGGTTTTTACAATAACACTGATATTTCTATGAAAAGATTAACAAAATCATCCACGACTTCACATAAAGGACTTAAAATGATAAATTTGCAACAAATCACTCCGATTCTGCCAAAATAGTACATTATGATACAAGTGTGCTAAGTTGACCATTATATATATACAAGGCGATATTGTGTGCGCACGAGCGAAAGCGAGTGCGCCATAAGAAAGCCGCGTATATTATGGTCACAGGCACACGTGTTTCATACGACGTTTTTCAACACAATTGCTCAAAACGACGTTTTTCTGAGAAAGAATGAGCATTCTTGCCGGTTTTCCATTTTAAAAATTTTTCATAGGCCGCTAAATGCATTTCACTCGATTTTGATGGCAAAAGACTATCGCACGCGTTTTTCGCGTCGTTACGTATGTCCGGCGGAGTAAATAATAGTTTTTCTTCATTTTCTTCACTTGAAGTAGACATTTTCGTTAATATTAAACTTCACAATTTAATCCAAACTTCGTCACAGCCGACAATTATTTACGAAAAATGGCGCGTTGTTTTTTTTCTTTCCACGATACCGATGCGCGCGCAAGGCTAAGGTGCGAACTAGATCGGCCAACAGCCAAGATTAAAAATATAATTTAATTTAAATGTAATGTTTAAAACAGAAATAACAGAAAATTTTCAATGAATTTAAGTTGTTTCTTTAATAAGAAAAGCTGGATTTACCATTTACTGTTATTTTTCGCATAAATACTGTTTGTTGCTAAAATAAAAAGTTATAACCCAACTAAATTATATCACTTCTTCTTCTTCTTACTTACGACTTGGTACTAGGGTACAAATGTAAATTGGTCGGGTTAATAAACTAAAGGCACTCGTTCAATAATATACTGAAAAAGCACGCGTGTTTAATATCTAGGATTATGAGCCAAAAATCGGTGGAATAAAAACGTCGTTTTGAGCAAGTGTGTTGAAAACATATTTATTTTCTGGTGACAGAGATGGTGTGCGAGTATAAATGTATTGTACTTGTTATAGATTGTGATAACTTTTTGTCTTTCAGTATTTATAGTGTTGTTTATAATTTTACTGATAACATACCATATCAATGAAATAATTTTTAACTGTCATAATAAAATTGCGTCGCTAAAACACCCCGGATTTCGCGGTATGAACGCGCTCGGACGGTGTGCCCGTACGAGTCAGCTCGTCAATATTATTCACTTGGATTGCATGTCAACGACAGAGTCCACTCCGATCTCGATAAGAGTTGCGTACGAGTAGTCATCGTAGCAGGATTGGTCCGAGCGCGCTTGTACCGTGTAAACCCCCCTGAAAATTCTAAAGTAACAGACGATTAACGCGTCGCGTTTAGTTGAATTATGATCAAAAGATAAGAGTCTTACGTCTAAGTGCCTTTTAGAAAATTTAGATGCTTTCTTATCACGGTCTCGCTATTTGTATTGATATGTAATTATTAACGATAAATCTCTTTGATAAATAGTGTTACTTTTATTTGAGTTGTACTTACCAAGGCGTTGATTGTATGTATTAACAATAAGTTATCTTAAAATCGCATTTAAGTCTTCAAATTCAAATTATGCACTGTTTATAATTTTTGTAGGGCATATTATTAATTTAGTCACG
The DNA here is from genome assembly GCA_963855545.1 of Ethmia dodecea. Lineage (NCBI taxonomy): Eukaryota > Metazoa > Arthropoda > Insecta > Lepidoptera > Depressariidae > Ethmia > Ethmia dodecea. The sequence goes on from OY979453.1 coordinate 8,006,870, forward strand.
TTATTGTGTACCATAGTTGTTATATGTAATAAATGCTTATTAAATTATATACTTATCCTTTATTATTGAAACGAATGTTCCTTTTGTACATCATACGTAGCCTATGTTCTTTTTCAAGATGCAAGCTATGTCCCTACCAAATTTTATCAGAATCGATCAAATGGCTCAGGAGAAGAATTGCCAAAATTTTTAACAAAAAGCAGCATTTCTTGTAGCTCTCTTTGTCATAACGTCATCATAAGATATAAAAGTTTAATGTACGTATTTTTATGGACGCGACTTTACGAGATTTTTTTATTTTAGACACGATTTGTGGTTATTATTGTAGCAAAGCAAAATCTAACGAGACAGGCTGTGGGTTCTCTTTTGTCCGTTTAAAACTAATTAAAAAGTAAGTAGAAAACTAAATTATTAAGATAATAAGGTACAAAATACAACTTCAATTGACACATTTCAGATGAATAATTTAGATAAAGTAATGACGTGCCGCGTCCTAAGTACCACAGAGTACTAATATACTGCGTGCACTATTACGATATTATTATTATGATCCTAGTTATGAGATAATTTTAAGGCATATATAACTCTTATAAAAAATGAATTTTTTTGCTTGCAAAGCACAATACAGCAGTGACGCTTGGCATTTGTACTGGAGGTGGAAAGTTGCGTATAATACATTACAAATATATTTTCAATTATTTACACAAGTTAGAAAATTGTATAAGAACAAACGTCAAGAGGATAACAATCATCTCACCGCCTATCAATCGCAGCGAATGGACGCAGATATTACTGAACTTTTGTGTAGACTTGAAAGGAATCAGAAACGACTAGTTTGGAAACGATTTTAGCCGTTTCTAAACTAGTCGCTTCACCGCCCCCAAGAAACCACTACACTACATCCAGCGATAAACCACTCCATCCACGGTCCACCACTGGTTGGTGGACGGTTAAAGCAGTAATGGCACCCACACATCAATCAGAACTTGTGTACCAACCAAAGAGAATAATCTCTCTCCCCCCTCTCTCTCTCTTTCCTGTCTTTTTCGTATTTTTTTATGTGCGCTTAGGTGTAGTATGTTATCTATACTGATGATTTCTTACGACCGGTCGCCAGCTTAATGCTGTTTAGTGTACCGGGGCGCGAGTCAGAAATCGCTTACTTCAAATAAGACTCGTGCTATTACGATCCTGCTACACAGCTGACTCAGTGAGTGTCTCAGAGAATAGTGTCTGGTTATCTTGACACGCGACACGCCCCTGCTGTATGACTGCTGTGTTTAAGTGTTATCTAATTGATTTATGGGATTATAGCGGAGCTTATTGATACGGTGATTCTATTATAAAATTTCGTTTTATCGGGTTTAATCTATCGCTGGTTTTTCTGATAGTGGGCGGTATTTAAAGCATTTTATTTAATGTTACTACTATGAAGCGCTCGTTTGTAACGATCACACTGGTTAAGCAAAGTTGGGTGCGGTCAGTCAGTGGATGGGTGACCGCCTAGTGGCATTTATATCACGAGCGCTTCCGTGTTTCGGAAGGCACGTTAAATTGTTGGTCCCGGTTTTCGTTGTGTTAACGCACAATGGAAGTCGTTTAGCCATGTCAGATACCCTTGGGTGGCTTGAAAAATTCTGACTGTTAAGTGGCCAATAGCTTAACACCATCTCTCAATCTGCGGTGGGCTCGCGTGGGAGATTATAGCCCTTACTTCCTCATGTGTGAGGAAAGACCCTTAGCTCAGCAGTGGGCTGTTACGGGTTGATATGATGAATGTTACTACTATATATGTTGATTTTCCTAGGAAGTCAAAAAAAAATCATAATCGGTCGAGCTGTTCTCAGTGATGATCTTTACGATACATGCGGCAATTGTTTTTTAATTACCTCTATAGATTATGTATGTAGTATGTACCTAGCTACTTTTACTACTACCTAGTTACTTTTTGCTACTTGATATAAAAATAAATAAATACGCTCACGTCTTTTAAGAGGGTAGGTATTCCTTTCCTGGAAATACCCACTTTTCACGTGTTTTTGGACCGCTAAACGTGACAGGTGGTAAACCCGTCGCCGGACCGGGGTGCTGCTACAAATGTTTCTGAATAAATTCTGGGACCTGCGGGTTTCTTGTCTTGGAACTTGAGCTAGTGTTAAGTTTTTGAAAAACTCATTTGTACCTGCCCTAGGATTCGAACCCGGCCCTAGCATGAAAAGCGGGCTCTTTAACTACAGGGCTATCACTAGATCTACTGGACGATATAAATTTTAATAACGGAATCCTAATCCGTCTGTTGATTAAATGATCAGATAGTCACCGAAATGTATGCATTGATCAGATAATACAATCGATTGTTTTAAAAGTTGAACCGCAAAGCCAGTTGGTGCGCGGAGCTAGAGTCGATATGAGGAGTGTGGCGTGTCTACTATCTGCCCTAGCGATCCTGGGATCCGTATCCACGCAAACCACCAATGGATTGTTTGAGCTGAACATCGTGCATTACAATGACTTCCACGCTCAGTAAGTAAAATATATTTTGATCTGTAATACTTATTTTTTCATTTCAAATATATTTTAAATAATTATTTTTTTGATGGATGCAATTTTTACTTGTAATTTTGTAAATTTTGTTGCGCAATCTGCAATTTTTTATCTATAATTCAATTCAATTATTTATTTGCCTCAAACATTAATGGTGTTTTAATAATATGTAAACAGGTTTAAAATCTAACCTATAAACGGCATGCAAAATATAAGTTAGTAAGTCAAGACTAGGTAAGTACAGTCTGTGCTGTGCAATGAAGCTTAATAATTGCAGTGCGAGTCTGACTAAAGGCGATTGTATTATGAACGTTACAGAGTTCAATGTGTCAACATTCACGTGCTCTTGACTGTACCTATTTATATATATCGTACATGAAATGAATGTTCATACGTAACCCTTACTACTCTGCTTCACCTATCCCGCTAGTTATGAAATCGCGAATCGTGCTATTTCATATGTCATTTCCAGTAGCTGAGACTGAAATTTCACTAATCAAATCATGTGAAAAACCTACTAATTTCATCAAATAAAAATGAAAATGACCAAACCATACAGGTAGCACGGCAGAAGTGAACGCACTTGTGACTCTTGAGTTGCAGGTGTCCATGGGCGACGGTAGTCACTTAAAATCAGGTGCCCGTTTGCTCGCTTGTCCCCTTTTTTTTATATAAAAACAAAAATGCATGTCACCCCGCCAGCTTCGACGAAGTCAGCCCCAACGGCGGTGTATGCGAGCCCACAGAAGACCCGTGCATCGGTGGATTCGCGAGGCTGTACACTGCGATCACGCAGGCGCTGGAGGACGAGCCGGACTCCCTGCTGCTGAACGGTGGAGACTCCTTCCAGGGCACCATCTGGTACAACTTCTTGAGGTGGAACGTCACACAGCACTTCATGAACATGCTACCCCACGATGCTCATGTTAGTCTTGAATGGTCTTTTGCAATATTATTTTGTACCTATTAGTCGCACACGTTGTTCTGCCACAGACAACAGCGCCACCTATCGGGTTAAATTATGAATTTAAACCATTCAACCTCGAACATACACAATTTTTTCAATCAGCAGTTCTCGAATGTCACCAACTAGGTGTACAGTTCGTATACTAATTAACGTAGATACTCGTGGAACTGAAGAACTTACTTATTATCCTAAAAAAAAATTAAAATTTAAATCTGTTTATTGTAAAAAAGAACTTATTCTATTACATTCGTTCTACAAAGATCCGAACAGCTCTTCACACAACGCATCACATCTTCAACCCGTAAGAGCCCACTGGTGAGCTAAGGGTCTTTCCTCACACATCCGTTGTGCGTAAACACAACGAAACGTGTATAATGCTTTTTTTTTCTAGAATAACCTTGCCGTGATGCTGAAGAACGAGACCGAAGTCGCCGTCAAAAACTAATAAACCAAAATTTTACCTACTTAAAGGTACTAGGCAACCATGAGTTCGATCACGGAGTGGAAGGCCTGGCGCCGTACGTTCAGCACCTGGACGCGCCGATGCTAGCTGCCAACGTGAACGCCACCTTAGAGCCAGACCTCGAGCCGTATCTTCAGAACCATGTCATCGTAGAACGCCACGGGAGGAAGATTGGCATCATTGGAGTACTTTTGACTGGGGTGAGCGTTGAGTAAACATAGGTACCTATAGAGAGCGCAGCTAAAGTTGAGGCGAACAGAATAATTTTTTTTTAATCTGTTCAGTTGTTCCAGAGATTTCCCCTTTACAAACTATACAAAATGTTACGTCTGTATCATCAATCTCGATATCCTATTGCAGTTCACAGCGCCAATAGGGAAGGTAATAGTGGAGAACGAAATCGAGGCGGTGAATCGCGAAGCAGCCATCCTCACCGAGCTGGGCGTCGACATCATCGTACTGCTGTCCCACGTCGGATACTTTGGTGACCAGTCAGTATACTTAATTTCGCCTATATGCTGTGTTATTGTCTATTTATATTGAAAATGGAATATTCGGAACCTTCTTTATTTGACACTAGCGGGTGCGCAACGGCGTTCGCATATCCTGATTATTCCGGTTCCCGGGGGAATTTATGAAAATACCTTCTTATTGCTCACTTACGACATTTGAGGAACCTTTCTGAAAAAAATCATGGTAGGGCTGGTGCACCAGTTCAAAGTCGCTCAGCGAGCTATGGAAATTCTCTGGAGTTTCTCTGAGTGATAGGATTCGTAACGAATGCATCCGACAGAGAACATAAGTTATCGACATAACTCAAAGAATTAGCAAACTGAAGTGGCAGTGGGCCGGCCATATCTCGGGAAGAACCGACAACCGCTGGGGTGAACGTGTTTTGCAGTGATGACCGCAACTCGTCAAATATAGTGTATGACGCCCTCTGCGAAAGGCTGCAGGCAGATGCTGGATGCGTCGAGCCGAAGACAGCGCTATGGAGTTCATTAGAAGAGCCCTATGTCCAGCAGTGGACTAGTATCATAGACCTAATAGGTCTATGACTACTATATAGGCTGATGATGGTGATGAACCGTTAGTTGACCGGATAATACCTAACTGTATAGGGATATGGCAGCTAAAGTGGCGCCCGAAGTGGACATCATAGTGGGTGCGCACACGCACACCTTGCTGTACACTGGGGAGACGCCCAATGGGGAAACCCCGGGCGGGGAATACCCTACCGTCGTCACCAGAGATGATGGCCACAAGGTATTTTGGGGATAAATCTTTATTTTTTTCTTTAATATAATTTTTGTTTAATATAATTATGGTACAGCTTTAAAAGTTTGTATGTTTGTTGCTCATTCACACAAAAACGGCTTGACGGATTTGAATGAAATTTGGCATAAAGATAAACATACTCATGTTACCTAACAATAATATTGGAGAAGAGCAGAATCTAGCAGGGACTGAAAAGGGGGTAGGCAGAGGTATTCCATTACTGGATATCCCCACATTTCACGAGATATATTGGACCCCTAAACGTGATAGGTGGTGAGCCCATCGCCGGACCGGGTCTGTTTACACATTTAATTCTGAGACCTCCGGGTTTCTTCACGATGTTTTCCTTCACCGTCGAGCTAGTGATAAATATGTACGTAAGTTTTTGAAAAACTCATTGGTACATGCCAGGATTCGAACCTGAGCCTCACTGATTTTAGTCCGGCTCTTTAACCGTCCGGGCTATCACTGCTTTTACAATCACCGATATTACGTTACGATTGAGAAAAAATTGGTTACCTATTGAAACAATGTGATATCGCTATAAAACGGTAGGACGTCTTAATAAAGACTAGTGGTCAAAATTCAAGCGTAAATTAACTCGTATCATAATAATATGTGTTAATTTAAATTTTAGCTTTCTGCACTCCTCCATATAAAGTTTAACTATCTCAGGTTTAAAGCTTAGCTTAAAGTGACGTTTCAACAATATCACTTGTGCTTAGATCCTGATCGTGCAAGCTTCGTGCTACACGCGGTACCTGGGCATTATCAAGCTGTACATCGATGACGACGGCATCATCCAGTCCTGGGAGGGCCAACCCGTCTACCTGGGCACTTCCATCGTACAAGGTAAAACCACCAACTTCACCCATACTGGGCTGGGCTTAGGACGACCAGTGCTATCTTTTGTCTAATTTAATTGATAAATTTTATGAACTTTGTTACTTGGAAATACACTTTGTTTTTTGGAAAACACAGACGCGATCGACTCGCATAATACGACTATCTACTATCTTATTAATTATTGAATATGTGCCCCGTCCCCGTCCCCCGTAACTTTTAGCTCGAAGGCTGGATCGAGTGATTTGCGGACTGTGTTTATGTACTGCGACTGTACCAGTGATTTGAGAATTAATTATTTTGTGTACATAATAAAATAAATATGTTCAGGACTTTATACCCTAGTTGGTCGGCAGAGATATTCCGTTTCTGGAATTTCACGTTTCACCAGTATTTTTTAATTAATTCTGAGACATGTGTAAATAGACTCGGTCCGGCGATGGGCTCACCACCTATCACGGTTAGGGATCCAATATATTTCGTGGAATGTGGGTATATCCAGTAATGGAATGCCTACCTAACCCTCGGGGATAAAAGGCGTGAGATGTGGGTATTCCATTACTGGATATAACTACCCACATTTCACGACAAACATTGGACCCCTAAACGTGATAGGTGGTGAGCCCATCGCCGGACCAACAAGAAACAAGAAAAAACAAGATAATATGTAACCAATCATTAACCAAAGTACAATGGGCGGTCTTATCTCGATCTCCTACATAGGAAGTAGCTAAAAAGAACTGAGTAGATACTGTGACACTTTTCATTTCATTTTTATAACCCACATGGTTCGTATAGTATATTACACATCTAGGGAAGTAAAATAAGAAATGTCACATATCACATGTAATTGTGATCTGAGCCTTTCTTATTCACTTCTCGAGGTGTGTATATTTTTTTTCTTTTCGACGGGCCGAAATTTGCCGCTTTCCGCCCGGAGAAATGAAAACAATATTTGTTCTGCTTCTGCGCCAGATCCCCATATCATGGAGCTGCTGAAGCCGTGGGGGCAGGAGGTGGACGCCGTGGGCAAGGAAGTGCTGGGCAGGTCGCTGGTCACCCTCAACCGCGGCTGGTGCTACACTGGCGAGTGCAACATGGGCAGTTGGGCCTGCGACGGGTTTCTCGAGGAGGTACGTTGAGTTACTCTCAGTGTGAAAACCTTTTAGATAATTATGTATTACATGCTAGACGAGACGATAAGTACTTATATAGTGATATATCTACACTTATATTATAAAGAGGAAAGATTTCTATTTTTGTATGTTTGTAACGAATAAACTCAAAAACTACTGGACCTATTTTAAAAATGATTTCCTTCAAACCTTCAAGAAGAGAGCGTACTCCCACTACAAAGGCCGGCAACGCACTTGTGTCTCTTGAGTTGCAGGTGTCGAAGGACGACAGTAGTCATACAATTAAAAAAAACCCTATGAGAACCTACAATATCCCTGAGTAACTATATTTATTTATTACCGTATATATATTTTATATATTTTATTTTGTTATCGTATTCCCACGGAATCGGGAAATACGCTGGTGAAACCGCGCAGAACCGTTATTTAGTCTATATAGGTATGCAAAAAAAGAATGCTGAGTGATTGATGGATCAAAGCAGCCCCGAAATCACTGGGTCTGGAAGCATTAAATTTTGCACAATCGTTCCTTAAATGACATAAGTGAGCACCAAGAAGGGATTTTTGGAAATGTGCCGCTGGTGACCAACTAGTCATACATAAACAAATATTGAAACTTGAAAAAATGACACATTTCGGCAAATTAACACAAGTTTAAATGACACTTAAGATGATGAGCAGTGGTATGGTTTTAGATGCCTGATTTTTATTTATCAATTAAAACCTAAATGAAAACATAACGTAGGTACCCAAACAAAAGTACAAAACTTGTGCTCGTTCTAAAATGTACCGTTTGTAGATGATGGACCGCGCGACCGGTGACGCGTGGCAACACGCTCATGTCTGCTTGGTCAACGCCGGAGGGCTACGCGTGCAGATCAACCCCGGCAGTGAGTGATGACTTGCATAATAACGTTATTTACTTTATATTTTGGCACCATATACAGGGTGAATTTTTCAAGTGGGCGTGGATGGCTAAATCAGAAACTATGAGAAATAGCGAAAAGTACTCAAAGGAGTCTCGGGCCCGATTTTGATGAAAACTAAAACTGCATTTTGGATAACAATATTCCTAGCCAAGAATCGAACATGTTGATTTTGGAAAAAAACACACGGCGAAAAAACGCCTTCATCCGCAAAGTTCATAGGAATTTCATGTTGGTTCAAAATAACGTTAATAATAAGTTACCCGCTTACATGCTTCATCTGCTGCAGATGTAACGACAGAAGTGCTGCTGATGGCGATGCCGTTCGAGAACTACGTGCAGGTGTACGACCTTAAAGGCGAGTACCTGCTGGAAGCGCTGGAATTCTCCGTCGGCACCTACCAAACACCTGGACAGTTCTACAGCGGACGGATGGTGCAGATTGGTGGTTAGTTTCATAATAAATAAGCTTTAGTCTAGAGAAACTAGTGAGATAAAAAAAAAACTCATATCTTGTCGGATTTTTAAGTGCGCTGTTTATGCATTTATTTATTCATTGGAAAATCTACGGCGTACATAACATGCGAGATATAAGTGTAATTATTAAATAAGGCTAATTACAGACTTCCATTTTAAAACTAAACAGGTTTTTGTGCTTATACAATTGTTAGAAATTCAAAATGTGCGTGAGAGGGTGTGCAGGGGCACAGTAGGCAGCGTATGAGAAGGGGGTGTGTGTGTGGGGGGGGGGGGGGGTTATTTAAAAAATACCACACGCTTTCGCGCTGATTTAGCAACTGCGGAATGTCGCCACAGTGACAATTTGCATAGCAAGAGCATCTTATGAAGGACAGAAGGTTGGAAGAATCATTCTCATTCTTTGAGAAACTTTGCTAGAAACCTTGATAAGATATGAATCGTTCGTTCGTAGGCATGCGCGTCGTATACAACGCTTCGGCGCCTGTGGGCTCTCGAGTGGTCTCAGCGAAGGTGCGCTGCATAGAATGCTCCGTGCCGAGGTACATCCCGCTCGACGTGGACGCCACCTATCGTGTTGTCACGCAGAACTACATCGGCGATGGCGGCAGCGGGTTTACTGTACGTACTCGTTCATCGCTTTAGGTATTCGTTAGCATCATTTCGTATTCATTTGTCATCATGCACGCATTAATCAGAATGATAATTAAATTTCATTCTTCATCATTAAAGTACTTATTCATCATCTTAATAAAATTATGGTATGTACTACAAATAAGAATGTGGAATCCACTAACTGAAGGTCAATATTAATCGTAATGTCCCATCGTTGATGAAAAGTAGCGCGAGAAACACCAAAACTCCACTACCTACTCTTCCGTCATCATTGACCTAATCTTTTGTCATCATTGAAGAAACTCCTTTATCCTCATGATATTGCACTCATTTAAATACTAATTCGTCTCTTACGTCATCACTCATCATTGAAAGAACACATGCATCCCCATCATATTTAGGTACTCATTCTTTATCATCGTCAAGCCGTCTTTTGTGAGCCACTGCTATAAATAAAAATGTATTCATTTCATTTTAAAGATGCTGGCAGAACACAGAACGAACCTGGAAAACTTGGAGGTCGATTACGTGATGCTGCAACGCTACATGCGGCGGCAAGGGACCACCCTCCAAGACCTGGACGGTCGGATAAAAATCGTGTTCTAGTGACGTCATCAATCAATCAATATAACTCACATAAATAAACTGTATAAAAAATATAATTTTATTTTATTACCTACTATTTTGAATTTTTAGCCACTTTGGTATTGGGTCTATAGCTGTAATAGCTTATATCTTTACCTATGAAATTGGCGTTTTGTTTGGTTCCAAGAAAACTGATTTTCCATACTAACATTTTATTGTAATACTAGCGACCCGCCCCGACTTTGCACGGGTGCAATGCATATACTAAAACCTTCCTCTTGAATCACTCTATCTATTAAAAAAAAACAGCATAATAATCCGTTGCGTAGTTTTAAAGATTTAAGCATACAAAGGGACATAAGGACAGGGATATAGGGACAGAGAAACCGACTTTGTTTTATACTATGTAGTGATTCGGGACTGAAAAATCAAAATCTGGTAGAATTGTGGGTGTATATTAAAGAAAATCATTGAGTTTAATCAGCAATAATAGGTTTTAAAATAGAAGAAGAGCTCTCAATAATAAAACCAATCAAAGCAAAGAATCGAAACAAATTTATCAAGCTTAAAACTCAACAAACATCACTTGTGCATGCATAATTTTATAATAAAGTAAACTTTTAAATTAAAGAATACATTTTCGGGATACTTGCAAAAATAGAGAAATTGGAAACAAAATTGGAATTTTTCGCCAATTTCATAGGTAACGAGTAAGTAACGAGTACATGCACTGTACGAGTACATTCACGGTACACGATGTATTGTTAGGATGTCTTGATTATTAGGTATGATTCATAGCAAAACAAATAAACTAAAAAGAATAATATACCTTTACTATGTAACTTCTATAAAATAAAACGAAATTTGAACCCGTGATAAGGTTTAATGTTATCAAAGGCATGTTTGTTGTATACATTTGTTTGCAACAGAATTATGTCATAGGTAAATATTTATACAATGTATATTTCTAAACACAGGAATAACAAATATTTATTAAATTTATCTAATACCTTTTAATTTTTCATATAAAAATTATGTATTTATTTATTTACTCGTTATGCTACGTTTGTAGTGAATTAGGCTCATAGGTAAACGCAATTGGTATCTACAAAATTGAGCTAATAAAGCAAAAAAAAATAAAAGTCGTCATAGTCCAATACATTGTGTTACAAATGTTGGTAGGCTAAACTAAAATATAATCATGAAACGATATACAACTAGAGTGAAATAAATAAATATTATGCATAAGCAAAGAATACTCGTCAATATGAAATTCGGTCTGCTCTAACTAGATATTTTTTGCCATACGCGCTATAAAGTTTTACCGCGTATCGTATCGTATACCACTTATCATTGTCCTAAAATTGGAATACCCTAACTACAAAAGGTCTCCAATAATAACTGAAAATAATCCAAAAGTCCTTCATAGCCAACTGCATGTTATAATAAGCAACTTAATCGAAGCTACATTATGCAAATACTTTATGTAATGAATATGGATCATTTCAAATTCAGCTGGGTTATGTAGTTTTAAGTTTTTATTTAGTTCATATATACATATCACAGAGATTATTAGAATATAAATATTTTATAACGATGCGATAAACTAAGAAATAAAAATACATTATAATGTCAAAGTTATGTCGTCATCAGGTAGCACTTACAGTGCCGAATTGATTGTGAAAGCCAGTCTGCCTGTCTTTCACTGACAATTTTTTTCCGTTTCCCGTCAACCATCGGTAATCGAAAGAGTATACTATATACATTTGAATTAGGTGTATTTTTTTTATAATTAGGTCAGAGATCACCAAAAATTAGGGGCCATCCATAACCTACGTCTCAAGGTAAGCTCAACAAAGTTTGATATTGCGTGACCCCGTGTCCACTTATAATAATCAGCTGTCCATCCAATTACTACTCATGATGTAAGGTTTTAGACCTGATTATTATTTTAACTGTCGTTTACTGTTCGAACACGGACCTTATTAATATTTCAGTTTTTTTTTGTAACCGTAACATCGTCAACAGAACGCTTTAAAATATTTCCAGTTATCACAGAGCCCTATCTAAGTACGTTAACATTGAGCGAGCTCGACTTTTGGCGTCTGGATGACGGGCAACTCAGCTTTGAACTCCTCCAAGCTGGTGATGAAATCTGTGTTGTTCTCTGCTGTATCCCCCACGGGGTTGCTCGCATCGAGGTACGAGAGCGAGTAGTCCTTACAGTGTACATCTGTACTGGAGGTGGCGTTTCTGTCTGGCCTATGACCCATTATCTGGGAAGAAAGAGATAACGATAAATACGGTGCTTCTACTTTTGTTCGGTAAAATATTGAAAGAATTCAAAATTGAACCTAATGATACTTAAAAGTGGAAGTAAATAGGTGAAACTAAAACTAGGACTTTTTGAAATATGGAAAATGTATCCTATGTCAACCGGACATAGCAACATTACTAAAGAATCGATTGACACTTTCTTCAAAATCGGTGGAGTACTTTGGGCGCTACATTGGAAGGTTTAATATTCGCAAAAAGACCGGTGCGACCGGAGCCGCATGAAAAAAATCGGTTATCTGTAAAGTCGGTTTACTGACGATAGTTGAACGTGACAACGTCATAAGAAAATACTGATGGAATGGATTGTGCCTCTTTGTCGCTCGTTGCGCGCTCTCGCTTGCACTTCAAGCCTTAAATGGAACGCATCAGAGCGAGGTAACGCCGCATACGCCATATTTTTTCGTGCGTGCAGCCAGTTCCATCGAATTATAAGACGTTGTCACGTCAAAAGCAAGTTATGAGTGTAGCTCGCCTGGCCATACATGGCCTGCTAAAACATAACCCTTGCCAAAAAATATGAACTGTCACCACTATGAACTGAACCCATGCTTCGTGAAATAGACTTTAGCTTGTCGGGAATAGGTTCTGAGGAAAGCGTAAAAATGCACCGGCGATAGCCTCACAGGGGTTCCAAAAAGATAGTGCTCGAAATTCTGACAGTTAGCAATCCGCGGTGGGTTTATGTGGGAGATTTTCACTTTCTCATGAACCTCATCGAAGAACCGAAGAAGGAAAGAGTCACTCAGTAGTGGGGTACAACGGGTTGATGTTGATCACAAAAATAAGTAAAACATGTACCTGGACGGATAGTTTGCGGAACTGCGATTTGTTCCCGGTGGGGAAGTGGTTGTCGACCCACTGCTTAATCTCTGCGAGCTTCACCTTCTCAATGGCATCGGCCTGGAACATACCATTCGGAGTTAACAAACAGAGTGAAAGGATAAGCGGCTTAAAACGTAAACTTCAGTCGAATAATAATAATAAATTGTGGGACACAATTAGAGGATTCGATCCCGGGATCCCGGATACCGGGATCCCGGTCATATTTTAGTCCCGAAAATTTCGGGATCAAATTTAATGAATCCCGGGATTTTCGGGATTGATACATTTACATTTACAGTACCTATAAACATTGATCTCTTTAGCATATTTTTATAGTTTATCTAAATAAGTCTAAAGAAGTAGATTTTTTGAAGTTTATTTTTAGTTTCATAAATTATTTACAGAACAAACTAGGCCCAGTTTGTTTATTTTATAAGAAGAAAGTATAATTTTGTTTAACCGCCTTTTTAAAGATTTAAAACTTAAATATTCTATGTCCTCACAAGGCTTTCTTATTTACTTCTCGAGGTGTGTATACTTTTTTCAGCTCGACAGAGGGGAAAGCTTCAATTTTGTTTAGCGCAGCGGGCCGAATGTTGACGCTTTCCGCCCGGAGATATGAAAAAAAAAAATTTTTTTTTTCATATCTTTTTATTGTCTTTTTATTACCACTTTCCAATACCCGATCCCGGGATCCCGGGATTAACTTTAGATAATCCCGAAATCCCGGGATTAGAAAAATCGACCGGGATCGAATCCTCTAGACACAATTCACACCACATTCAGTCCAATACTAGGCAGAGCCTGTACTATATGTACTAAACAACTGATAATACTAACGTCACGTTTAGGTGTCCAAAAATATTCTGGTGAAAAGTTGGTATTTCCACCACCTACTCCCTGGGGTATAGAGGCGTGAGCATAATGTAACGGCAAAAGGCATTCATTCAATGGCTGCCCGTACAAGGCTATCTGTAATTCATGACCATAGCCTGAAATTTTAGACAAAAAATCCACAACCAACCTCTTGGAACAGTCTCCCGAACTTGTACTCTCTGCTCACAATCTCTCTCCAATTTCTCTCCACCTAGAATAAAAACAATTTAGTACATATCACAAATTTAGATTAACTTGGGCTAGCTTCCTGCCACTGTCAAATGAGCTGTCAATGAAAAAACTCGTTTATTTGCTTGGAATGCCCTACGGGAAGTAGAGATGTATGGCTATCAAATAAGGTTAGCTTGATAGAAACTGGTCACAATTACGTCTTATGGTCTATCCGCCGAACAGAGTTAAGAGAAATCACAAAGTAAGGCTAAGATTTACTGGAACGATCTAAAGGCTAGACCTGTGGACCGATCTTGATGAAATTTGGCAAGACACACACACCTTCGGTAAGGACATAGGCTACGTTCCATCCCAGAAAAGACACACCAAGGGGACGCGATAACCTAAAAATCCCGCAGGCGGAGTCGCTACAGCTAATGTAGTTCAGTTGTTAATCTTAACGAAAGTAGTTCCGGTATTAGCTCTACCGCCTAGTGGCATTGTATACACGAGCGGCTCCATGTTTCGGAAGGCATGTTAAACCGTTGATCCCGGTTTACGTTGTGTTTACGCACAATGAGAGTCGTGATACCGGTCGACTTCCGCGGGTCGCGGCCGATCGCAGCCGCGCGCGATCGATCGCATGCAACAAAAGTCAACGTATGAAAATGTATGTCGCCATTCCCGAAGTCTGCGACAGACGCGTGAGGCCGACGTCTGTCATCTTCATACATTGACTTGTCGCATCAGCCGCACGCGTCAGTCGCACGCGATCGATCGCGCGCGGCTGCGATTGGTCGCAACCCACGGAAGTCTACCATTAGGTGGTTTGAAACATTCTGACAGTTAGGTGTCCACTGGCCTAACACCATCTCCCAATCCCCGGTAAGCTATAGGTGGAGATTATAACTAGTGATGCCTCGATACGCCTTTTTGCCGATACGACAATGATACTCTTATAAAAATATCGGCGATACTGATACCGATACGTTTATTGAATTTAAAAAAGAAAGGTAGAATAAATAAAACACAATTAATTAATAGTTTTAGTAATCAAAATTTACATTTATAAATATAAAGCGCGAGGTTTCCCCGAGCATAGTTAGTTCGTGCCTCGTTTGCAACGAAATAGATGGGACAACACGCGCGTTTACATTACATTTTTAAAGCGCGAAATTTGAAAAGTATCGTTGAATCAGCCATAAAAATATCGCCGATACCGATATATCGGCAAACCCGAAGTATCGCCGATATGTCGGTATCGGAATCAGTATCGAATTCATCCCTAATTATAACCCATACTTCTTCATGTGTGAGGAAATTCCCTTAGGTCAGCAGTGGGCTGTTACGGGTTGATGATGATGATGATTAGCCCTACCTCCTCCTTGAGTTCGTAGTCGGTTGTGTGCTTGATCTGGATGAGCGAGCGCTTGGTGTTCTGCAGAGTGCGCTCATTCAACTTCCTCATGTCGCGAGCAAATTTCTTCAGGAACGCTTCCACGCGGCTGTCAACGTGAGCCACGCTGAAATGAAAGGTATATAAAGGTTACCTATACTATTAATGTGATTAGTACCTTAATTTATATTATTTATTATAATTTATTAGTTCTTTGTTAAATTATAGAATTCACGTTAGTCCCCGCTCCACGGAGATAAAATATAGCCTATGTTACTCTCCCCGATATAGCCTATGCTTTCCATTTATGAAAGAATTATTTAAACCTATTTAGGCATGAAAGCGTACCAAACAAACAAACTCACTTTCGCAATTATAATATTTAGGACAGAATTATGTGAAGCAGTGATAGCCTTACGGTTAAGAGCCTGCTTCACATGATGAAAATCAGTGAGGCTCGGCTTCGAATCCTGGCATGTACTATAGAGTTTTCAAAAACTTACGTGGATATTTATCAATAGCTCAACGGTGAAGGAAAACATAGAAAACCCGCAGGTCCCAGAATTAATTCATTTGTAAATAGCATTCATTTATAAATTAATTCAATTGTACCCGGTCCGGCGATGGGCTCACCTATCACGTTTAGGGGTCCAATATATCTCGTGAAAAGTGCGTATCTCTAGTAACAGAATGCCTTTGCTACTCCCTCGGGGCTAAAAGACGTGAGATTATTTTATTTATGTGACTGACCTGAACTTGTCAACCTGCGTGTTGACGGTGACGGAGAAACCGAGCACGCCGAAGGTATACCGCATCATGCTGTACACGCTGTAGCCTAACTGCTCTTTGGTGCGCAACGCGTCGAAGACCGGCTCCTCCATCAGCATCTTACGGACGGACAGACGGACTTTTCAACTATTATAGGTATAGGTATAAACATAAACTGGTGTCCAAGAAAATCGAAGTGAATTTGTGAGTTAGAGAGTTTGTGTTAGAAAACAGTTCCACAAAACCATGATATATAGCCGATCTCAATAACCATATATGTATATATAAAGCAAAGTTTGGTTAATTAACCATTTATAACTCAAGAACGGCTGGAACGAGTTATGACCTTGAAATGAACAAACAAACTAGGAAAAATGATTTCAATAAAACACATCACTTGCTCTGACTTCGGAAGCATTTCCCTACACCCTGTATAGATACTGCTTTCGCCCTCTACTTTTTCTGTTCTATCTTACCAGTAGTTGATAATGATGAGGCCCTCTACTTTTGCTGTTCTATGTATTTAGTAGTTGATGATGATGAGTTCTAGAACTTACGGTGATGATTTCGAGTACGGCGGTGTCAACTGGCGTGGCCACAGCGGCCTGGTAGTAGTTGGCGACGATGCTGTTGGTGGACGCTGTGTTGAGGCTCATCACGCGCACCTTACGCTCGCCCAGCGGCAACTGGTGCACTTCCAGCTGTAAAATCACCAGAAACTCACTGAGGGATTACACACTTACTTATAGTCTTAAATAAAATAAGGGAGCTATAGGTCTACACTTAATATGTTAAGTAGAAGTTTAAGTTAGAGACAAAACACTAAATCAGTCCCGGCTTAATACTTTTCATACGCATAGACTACATCACTTAGCTCCTTTGAGTATTAAACCAACAGGAGACGTCACGCGCACTAGTTTCTTTGCAAAAAAGTCTGCCAATTTCTGCGCGGGGGACGAGGAAACGCAAACAAATAATGTTGAAACAAACGCATTTTTTGACAAAACAATTAAACACTAGCTTGAACTAGATGCACATAAATACATTCAGACACAGAAACAACCAATCCGAGCACTCCGTGAACTCAAAAAAGTAGTTGAATATAAAAGGTATGAGGGTTGACCGAACTTTTTTGGCAGAGGGGAACGCCTGTCAGTGGCGTCTCCGGTTGGTTTAATACTCAAAGCTTAGCTCCGAATTTAGAGATTTAAAATATAGACCTAACGGTTCTGCGCGGTTTCATCAGCGTAGTTCCCGTTCTCGTGGGAATACGGGAATAAAATATAGCCTATGTTACTCAGGGATATTCTAGCTTCTACCAAGTAGTTTTTGAGTTTATTCGTAACAAATATACAAAAACACAAATCTTTCCTCTTTATAATATTAGTATACATAGATAATCCTATTGTGTCTGCGAAGCGGTACTTGACAAGGTTTAAAACTATCTATCCGCAAGTGATACGTTCATAATCGCGAAGTTCAAGCTTTTGTGTTTTATATTAAGAGATTTCGTGGTGGTATTTTGCTTTTAACATATTTATGGTTCTTACCTCAGGATATTCTTCCTCGGCGAGTGCTTCTGACCTGATGTTACGCAGCACATTCTCCGTTATGTTGATAGCCTGGTGCCACGCGAGGTTGCCTTGTACTAGCACCTACGGAATAAAATAACTAAAAACTAAAAAAAAAAAAATTTATAATATCAGTCAATGCACAAAACAACAGGTCACAAGGAAATTATAACCCCCGTTAACAGAGTGGTCTCTTTCTGGTCGATAATGGTGATATAATTTCTAAAATCGATGAGGTTCGGGTTCAAATCCTGGCCTGTACCAACGACTTTTTCAAAAACTTACGTACATATTTATCATTAGCTCGACGGAAAACATCTTGAGGAAAGCCGCAGGTCTCTGAATTAATTCTGAGGCATGTGTAGCAGACACCACCCATCACTTTTAGGAATCTAAAGAATATATTGGTAAAAAGGTATTCCCAGAAATAGAATACCTCTGCCTACCTTGGGAATAAAAGGCGTAAGATTTTGTTTTTAATCAAAACCGGTTCAGTAATTACTGCATGAAAGAACAAACATTCATCCATCCTCACAAACTTTCTCGTTTTAATATCAGTAGGATGACTAAACCTAGTTCATCTTACCTGTAAGTACATCTTGCTGAAGAGCCGATCGTTGAAGTCCTTCAGTTCTTCCAGCGTGAGGGTGTGGATTAGGGACGCCTTTTCCCGTGGCGATATGTACGGAGTCAGTATTATATTCATTCGGAGGTCCCTGAAACCAGTCATATTACTGATAACTTGATTGCAACAAAAGTTTGTCTCTTGCATTTACATAATATATATAATTTAGTTTTAGTAAAATTTTAAATGATTTATTATTAAGCCTCCGCTGTCCCTCCGTCTGTCTGTCCCCAAGCGGGCTGTATATCTCATGAACCGTAATTATCAAACAGTTGAAATTTCCACAAAATGAGTACTTCTAATTCTGCTATAACAACAAATACTAAAAATTAAATAAAACTATTAATTACCATACAAAAAACATGTTTTTCGCGGTTTTTGTAATTGTTTTATTGTTTGTCACCCTTCGCGAAATGAAATCCAACTCGTACTTGGCGTATTTCTATACTAATATTATAAAGAGTAAAGATTTGTATTTTAATTTTTTTTTTTACGAATTAACTCAAAAACTACTGGAACAATTTTTTTTTACACCAATGGTTAGCTAGAATATCCCTGAGTAACATAGGCTATATTTTATTCCCGTACCCTCACGGGAACTACTTATTTATATAGATAGATTAAACGTTCGGGTTCAACTATTAGTCTGACATACTTGGCTAGCTTGTGCGGCTTGATGAGCACGTTGTGGTACGTCCTGGCGCGCACCTCCCGCACCGCCTCGAACATGCTCGGCGTCAGGTTGGCCGTCGACGCGCGCATCTCCCTCGTCACCAGTTCCACCAGCAGCTGAAACAAAGTGTCACTGTCATTATGACATTTTTTGAGGCATTGGAGATTTTGCCATGAGCTAAGTAATGGCTAAGTACGACATGAAAATAAAGATTCTTAGCTCTGCTACAGAATCTATGCACAAAAATACAATAATAATAATAAATAATAATATAATTTATTCACTCTCACGGACTTGTCTACTGAGTTTAGTCCGCGCCTTCGTCCCCTTACTAACCCAGTTAAAAAAACACTCTGTATATATTGATAACTCGGCTTCTAGGTGGGCATTGAACATGTACCTGATTTCAAGTTAGAACGACAGCAATAAAATAAATAAATACCTAAATAAGACGTTTATTCATCCACATACAACTATAACTAGACTAAAACTAAAAACTAATTTAGAGTAAGTACATACTTGTGATAACCGTATCCAATTCCTTGCAGCAGTTTATTTTAATTCTCTTGCACAGTAAAAATATACAGTTTATTTTTTAGTAATGTACTTGTTTCTATTCCCATGATCCAGGGAAATTTTATTACCAAATTCGTTTTGATCAGTGTAGACCTACTACATCAACCTTTAGTTACGTGTAATTTAAAATAATGGATTACAACTTACATGCAAGTTTTGATTGTAACCGCTCACTTTCAACGTCAGCCCTTTATCAGCCACGTAGAGAGAATGGGTCAAGTCCGCCATGTTGGCTGGGTACACTTCTTCCTGTAAATAGAATGAATAAAAAAAATCTTACACCTTATATCCACGAGGGGGTAGGCAGAGGTATTCCATTTCTGGATATACCCACTTTTCACGAGATATTCTTTACACCCCTAAACGTGATAGATGGTGAGCCCATCGCGCGCCGGACCGGGTCTGTTTACACATGTCTCAGAATCAATTCTGGGACCTGCGGGTTTCCTCACGATGTTTTCCTTCACCGTCGAGCTAGTGATAAATATGTACGATGAATGAATTTAAATAAAAAACTATATCGTAAAGAGCAGGATGTATCTGAAATTTAGACGTTGTATCACTCACACAGCTTTTCTGACATTTTACTAGGTTCCTAGCTAACCCTATGATATGGTAAAAAGTTACTGTATACAGTACCTTTAGTCCTTGCTGTACGACGTCATTCCATAGGTCAAGGAGACAGGCTCTGAAAGAAAGACATTGGTAACTCTCACGTGGAAATAGGTACATTTGTAAGTAAGTTGTGTAAGAGATTACGAGCTTCCTTCCATACATATCTTATCCAAAATGTTGTATATTCTTGTTTGTTTTTACTATTATTTATTCCTAAAATGCTAAATATTTTATGCCTAATATTGGGCATCATGCCTGTGCTAACTTATTCAAAATATAAACTTGTATAACCATGTAGGCATGCAATATTCATTAATATTTTTATCTCTTATTTAAGGGATAAATTTTCAAAATTCCTTTTCTAGTGCGCTTATCCTGGCGAGGGCATGTACCAATCACTATCTCGAAGGCAGCACCGCGGTCCAGCGACAGGAGTCCGTAAATATACTAGTGATAAATTTGTATTTCTAGTAATAGAATACCCGACTCTTCTATTACTGGAAATACCCATTTTTCACTTGAGCTTTGCGCATTGAGATGTGCGCATTTATTTTTATTTTTATCGGTGTTTTAGTACAAGCATGTGCCGCCACATTGCTGATAATGATTTTGAAATTACTTCAAAGTTGTTTTTTTATAAAGGGGACATGAGCCAGTTTCAGTGCTGTTATGTGTGACTCACTCTCTGGGCGACTTCAGACTAAGCGGCGTGATGAAGTAGAAGTAGAGCAGCGCGGTCGGAAACCGGAATTTGAAGTCGGGCTTGTACCATAGCTCCACGTGCCGGTTTTTCCGAAGCAGATTCGGCTGGTCCAGTCTGTAAATATACATAAATATGATTGAAAATGTAGCCTACTATACACCGGAGATAAAACGGGTAAAGCTACAGGCTACGCCAACCAAATAATAATAATAAATTGTGGGACACAGGGTTATTTAAAATAATAAGCAGTGATAGCCTTACGGTTAAAGAGGCCGCTTCTCATGATGATAATCAGTGAGGCTCGGGTTCAAATCCTGGCATGTACCAATGAGTTTTTCATAACTTACGTACATATTCATCACTAGCTCGACGGTGAAGGAAAACATCGTGAGGAAACCCGCAGATCTCAGAATTAATTCTGAGGCATGTGTAACAGACCCGGTCCAGCGATGGGCTCACCACCTATCATGTTAAGGTGTCCAAAGGTTATACTTGTGAAATGAGGGTATTTATACACATATGGTTTTTTAAACCCTGACCCCAAAAGAGAGGGGTGTTATAAGTTTAACATGTCTGTCTGTGGACAAACGGATAAACCGATTTTGGTTTAGTTTTTTTGTGTCATAGATAATTCTATCCCGAGTGTTCTTAGCCATGTTTCATGAAAATCTGTTCACCCGTTTGTGTTCATATGTATTTATAGGGTTGGCGGTTTTTTTTTAAATTTAATGTTATTACAGGAACCAAGTTGCTAGTAAATAAATAAACGCTATGGCGCTCATTAGGGAAGGCCTATGTTCAGCAGTGGACAAATATAGGCTGATGATGATGAAATAAATAAACGCACCTGAAGTTATTGATAGTGGCGATGAGATCTCCCCGTTTCATCTCCCTGGGCTCCGTGCCCAGAGCCTCGATCTTCCTGGTGATGTCCTTCCCGGTGCTCGCCAAGAGGTCCACTTGCAGCCTCTTCGCCTCCTCGACGTACGCCGGCGCCGGATCGATCAGGTCGAAGTCCGTCGCGATGTAGATATTCGCGTCGGGAAGGTGGAAGTTGGAGTAAGGCTCCACGGTCAGCCACCGGTCCAGCCATTCCTTCGGGATTTCTGAGTGCAGACGGTTTTGTGTACAGTCAGCACGTAGAGCCGGACACAGGGACACAAGTTGTAACGTTCTTATTTACATACACACACACACACACCCTCACACCACACACACACCCCCTCCCTTACAAGCATTTATGCAGATAAATTTTCCTACTATACCTTTTCTACAGAATAATTAAAACTTACCAACCGTTGGAGGGAGACCAGGACCCCATGACACAGGATCTACCTAGTTTGGGTTCCTGTCTCCACTAATGTTCTTCCTGACATGTTAATAAATGTATCTACATTAATTTGATCTAGCTATAAGGACTGTGTGGAGAAAATAAATAGTCTTTGAATTTTTTTTTATTGCAGTCGCTTTAGAGATCAGACTTGCACTACAGATGTAAAGCTCCGTACTAACATTATAAAGTTTTACCTTTATGCAAAATTTCATGCTTCTATACCCAGCAAGGATTCGGCTGGTCGTTGATCGATTAGTCAGACAATCAGCCAGACACTTTCTTGTTTTATATAATTACGTCTTACGCCTGCGTAGTTCCCGTTCCCGTGGGAATACGGGAATAAAATTCCTCTATACTAATTAATGAAAATTACTTTCCATTGGCGAAAGAAATTTTAAAAGAGCTCCAGTAATTCCTTAGTTTTACAAATATACAAATCTTTCCTCTTTATAATATTATTGTAGATATTAGATAGATTAATTTATTTATTCACCTCTGCGCTTGTATTCGGTGTGAAACCACTTCTCCTGGCTGTCGTACTGTATGGGCGTGGAGTGCTTGTCGGATAGGATCATGATGTTCACCGTATCGGCTCGCATCGTGTCCAGCAACTCGGTGATACCCTGAGAAAATTATGTATCAATGACCGGTTCTCCAGAGATACCATAAGAAAAATAAAAATCGTGTGACCTGTATCCAAAAAAATATGTACAAAGTGGATCTTTCCAGAAATTTAATACTTGCGCCGACCCCCTCGGCGATAAAGGAGTGAATATATTAACTTTTGTCCAGGACATATTTATTAAACGCATAATTTCGTGGCGTCTGTTATCGCGATATTGGATGTACGTAATTGTTTTGTATGTACCAGAACCCGACGTCATTCCGTAAAAAAATTATACATTTAAACTGTAAAATGTTTATTGAGCTATTTTGAGTATAGTGTACAAGGACCTGCCCCCCTATTCAAGTTCTTTCGATACGACAATTTCGTACGATAAATATAGTGCCATTTCACTCTTTTCTATATCGAACCTGCGTGACAGGTATATAGTTGTCCACCGAGATATCCAATCGAATAAACAAGAATAGGGGGGGGCAGGCTTAATTATAAAACAACTATTTTAAAGGCAACTTGTTAACTCACCTTAGGATCGTATTTATAGTACAGTCTATCCCCGGTGATGTAGTGCTCTGGGGGATAGAAGTGCATGTTCTCCACGAGATTCTCCACGTAGTCAGCCGGCTGAGACTCTTCCTCGTACCGGAAGCTAGTTTCTTCTATTGTCTATGGCGAAAAAAATACCGTCTTTTGAATAATCTATCTAATAAAAACTATAAAAGAAGAAACTGACGGGGGTGACTCGATCGATCAAAGCACAGCCGAAACCGCTGGGACTAGAAGCATCAAATTTTGCACAAGGGTTCCTTAAATAACTAAGAAGGGATTTTTTGAATTCCTACGGGAACGGGAATAAACAGGATCCTAATCAAAATATAATTATTATTATTTGTAAGTGTTGATAGCCCTGTGGTTAGCGAGCTCAGAAATAAATTATGGGCTCACTTACCACAAAAACTCACGTCACTTAGAAGTCAAGGCTCACTTAAATATTATTATAAAAATAGTATTTATTATTTGTTTCAAATGTTGCAAGCCTCTAAATGTTTATTGACATAACTTTTAGCTTCCTCCTCCCTACGCGGACTTTAGATCGAGTGTCTAAGCCCTGGTTTCCGAAACGCTGTTGGCAGGCAGGCAGGCCTGTTAAATCTTATTTTAGCTGTTCTGATTGGTTGAATGAAATCATAACGCTTTGCAACTGTCGGAAACTCGAGGTTAATCTAGATTCTTCACTTACCTTGATCTCATTGAAAACTCGTTCGGATGGTCCTATTTTCTTCAGTAAGTTGACATACGAGAATATCGCCTCCAAAACCTGGAAAGTAAACATAATTAAAATCTGAATTTTGCTTCCGTTTTCTTGTTCTATCTTTTGACAAAATAGTCCCCCATACTGTTTTTTTGTGCATTATCACGACGAGTACAATCAAAAATATTATCACTCGAAAAGTGTCACACTACTCAGTTCCTTTTAGCTACTTCTTATATACTGTAGGACATCGCTAAAAGCGTTAAGACCGCCCTTTGTACTTTGGATAATGTTTGTAATACCATATTGTGTTGTTTTTGGTGTACAATAAAGACTTGTTGTATTGTACTGTATACACTTAAACAAACACAAAACTCGTTCTTTTTGCATTTCTCGTTGCGCGTAATAAACAAATCTTTTGTATTTAGGGTTTCAGTATTCCCAGTTTCTTTATATACCTTTTACGCATTTTTTTTTTATTTTTATTTGAGATCTGTAAAAACAAACATCTATTCTTGTGTTCACCACAGTCCCACTTACTTCGTCAATATGGTCCAGCCCGTCCTTGGTGAGCACTACCTGCGTGGAGAACAGGCTGTATATGGAGGTGTAGTCGATGCCACTCTCAGAGTTGCCAGTGTAAATGCCCAGCGCCCACACCCTGCGCACCAAAACACGAATATAATTTTTCATCTCTCCGGGCGGGAAGCGTCAACTTTCAGCCCGCTGCGCTAAACGAAGTTGCCGCTTTCTGCCTTCGTTAAGCTGAAAAAAAGTATACACTCCTCGGGAAGAAAATAAAAAAGCCTCAGATCACATGTTTGTAGACATCGGCTTCGCCTCATCATTACAATATATGATCAGACCTTTCTTATTTTACTTCCCTTGGTATGTAATATACTATTCTTAGTACCTAAATTAAGTTGAAATAAAGAATAAATTATCCCGAGGGGTTGGTCGAAGGATTCTATTCATGGAAATATAGGAAGTATTTAAAAAAAGTATTTTTTGGACCCCACCACAACTTGTGAGCCAATCACCGGACTGGTGCTATTACGAATGCCTTAGAACCAATTCTGTGAACGCAAACATCGCGGGTTTCCTAGCGATGTTTGCGTTCACCTTTGACATAGTGATAAATATGCATGAAAAAACTCATTGGTACATGACCTCACCAGGAATCGAACCTGGGGCCTTATTGTCTATTTATAATTGTAATAGTCTTTATTTGACATTTGTTACGAGATCAGTGCTTGCTCTTCTTTCAATGGCTGTATTGACAGATGTACGGAAGAAGCAACATATGTCAAAATGAAGACGATTGTAATTACAATTATAAATACACAATAAGGCCTCTGGGTCTCACGCGTGAGAGACGATGACTCCTTATTCCAGAAAGTGTGTGTAGTAATATAAAGAATTGATACGCACTTTTTCCTGAGATACGAAAGCAGGCTGCCTTTGCCCTCATGTCCTAGTAGATACGAAATGTACTGATGGGGCTTCGACTGGTACTCGGATATCAAAGAGCGCATGCACCATGTCAAATGTACCTGAAAATAAAAAAAAACCTAATTACATTTTTAGTTAGGCATCCAAGTACCTACAAAATTTGTACAATGTTGGCAACCCTGATAACTCTGATAACTCGTAACAAGTTTTTGACGAGAATCCGAACAGAAATGTCATCAATTTATTTTAGCTGTTTATTTCGGGTATTTGCTCATAATAGTGATGTCGGTTCAAAAACCGACTTCAACTTATATGGTTTTCTCATGGATGCCATTGTCAGAACTGAAACCAAATTAAAATGGCAACACACGGGAAGCACCAGCTTTCAAATAAAAAAAAGAGTCATCCAAATCGGTTCACCCAGTCGAAAGTTCTGAGGTAAAAAACATAAAGACTTTGAGAGATTGAGGACCTCCCCCTTTTGTTAAGTCGGTTTAAAAATATAAAAAGAGTTAAAAACTAAAGTACGGACTCTAAAGCATAGCCATATTCAACTATGAAAATCAATACATTCTATATTATAATAAAATTGTAAAGTGTAACTGGTGATGTCTGTATGAAAACAGTAATAGAAGTCAAAAATAAACTCGCCTCACCCAACAACTACTGTACGAAATTGGATGCGGTTTTCAGTTGTATTCTTGCAGGTCTTACTTAAAATCTAGTACATGTTTCATCGCCGCCTAGAAGCCCAGTTATCTTCTGTTTAATCAGTTAAGAACCGCCGGTTCCAATTGGAACCGAGACACAATTAAAAATAAATTGTGTCTGTAATTCAAGGTCTGAGACGTTAAGAGTGTTTTTTTAACTGGGACAGTCGCAGGAAAAAGTGATAGTGATAAAATAAAGGCTTGGGCACACTCACCTCAGTGGTATCGCTGACAGGTTTCACGTAGTAGATGCTGGTGAACTCGGGCGTGACGTTGTCCGGCTTGAACATGTATGGCGTGAAGTCGTCCCCGGCCAGCTTGTTCGTCGGGATGTGGGCGAACGTGTTCACCACGTACTGCTCTAAGGTGGACAGGTCCATGCGAGCCTGAATCAAGAATAAATATTGTTTCAACAGGTGAAACAATAAGAATATCATAATCAAAATTTTAAACAATAAAAGGCGTGTGGCACTCGGGGACTGCCGCGGTAAAGCTATTGCATATCATTTTTTATCAACAAGACTGCCGAAAACAAACGACGTTAGACAATGCACGCCCTCGATAGAAGCTATGCAATATCCATCTATCCATCCGTCCGTCCGTCCGTCCGTCCGTCCGTCCGTCCGTCCGACCGACCGACCGACCGACCGACCGACCGACCGACCGACCGACCGACCGACCGACCGACCGACCATCTACTATCATAACTTGGCTTTGGATTATGCCCAATAAACAAGCCACGCCTCCGTGCCCGTCGGAGTGGGGAGCGTGAGGTTTTTTCGTTACGGAATTTCTGGATTCGGTCCCCGCGCTCAAGGCCCGCGATAGAAGCTATGCAATAGCTTAAGAACACAAACTTCAACGAATAGCACTAAAAATACTATTATTTGCATAGACAACATCCAAGCCTATACCTGTTACGATGATAGCGAGTGATTTGGTGATATCCCTTGAGGAGTTTCGCTCTCCACCTAAAGTTCTTCATAAGATTTTCACAAAACTTATATGGGACACCCTTAACTTCAAACAATTTTTTTTTTCGAAATCCGTTCAAATTTTACGAAAATATGGATTAACATACATGTCGAATTGAAAACCTCGTATTTTTTGAAATCGATTCAAGACCCAACTAAGGAAAAATATGTTCGTAAGTTTTGACACTGGTATACACCAGGATTCGAACCGGAGCCTCACTGATTATCATCATGTCATGTGAAGCAGGCTCTTTAACCACAAGGCTATCACTGCTCTGTAGGCGCTAGTGTAGTATAAATAAACCATTACCTCAACAGCGACAGTCATCCGGTGCGCACTGTAATGCCTTCTGCGGAACTCATGGGCAGCTTGATGCAACTTCTCGTCGTCGTCGATCTCATCGCGTAAGCTCTTCAGGTTGCCCCACGTGAATGTCCTGGCCGGATGACCCACCGGGAACAGGCTGCAGAGTAGCTGGTCCTTGCGATTCGAGTCCGAGGGCGATGCTATTGCGAATTCTATGGGAAACGGAGAAGGTCGCGTTAACACTTTAGTCATCGAAATCGGTTTAATAGTTAGGCGCGACGGTAGGTAAATAGCATATATACGTACGTACATACAGAGACTGCTAAAACCATAACCCGTAATAAAAAAAACAAACATTGAAAACTACAGTCATATCGCTGTTGGAATTGAGTCCGACATGAGGCCTGAGTGTGAAAACGCAATGTTTTCTGAGGTTCTACGGTGTGTGTAACAACAACACCCGGTCCAACGATAGACTTAGCACCGGTCTAGAGGCCCGTAAAAAGCACTGGTGAAATGTGGCTCCTTTTATGTGTACATATTTCGAAATAAAACTACAAGTATTTATCTAAAAACATTGAGGAAATGTTAACTCTACAACCGACCTCAAAGTATCCAATTCCGCCCACTGTCATGCAATATGTTTTTTTTATATAACATTTCATGAGGATCTTTTGGGGTTATGAGTATTTATAAAGTATAGAATAATAAAATTACATAGGCCTTAAAAGCCATACGTTTTGTTATTCATCCACACAAACGATACTCAAAACGTGTAACGTAGATTTATGATTCGAAAACGTGCCAATAGGTGGCGTTAGCATCGAATTAAAACGCGCTATCGTTTCGTTCTGCCGCATGGTACGTATGGGACGCGCGAGTTGTCAACGGCGATCTTTCCAAAGGTTAAACGGGGAATGATGATCGGATTGGACACGCGTCTGTGTGATGTCCGCCGCCGATTGTTACGCTATGGCGGGCTAAAATCCTACTGACCCTAATATTGGAAGATCCTTCATGAATGAAAATGAAAATTGTAACTTTAAGGAATTATTTATGAACACTTATTTTGTAATGAGTGGAGTTTATAACATAAATAGAAGCGAGAAAAACCGGTTAAGTGAGAGTCGCCCGGACTCGCGTACGAAGGGTTCCGTACCATTAAATATCTATGAAAACGGCAAAAAATCACGTTTGTGGTATGGGAGCCCCCTTAAATATTTATTTCATTCTGTTTTTTAGTATTCGTTGTTATAGCGACAACAGAAACACAGGATCTGTGAAAAACTGTCTAACTATCACGGTTCATGAGATACAGCCTGGTGACAAACAGACAGAAGGACGGACAGCGGAGTCTTAGTAATAGGGTCCCGTTTTACCCTTTGGGTACGGCACCCTAAAAATATTGTTAGATTTGTTGTGTCTGTCTGTCCGTATTTTTATACGCACATCACACAAAAACTACTGTACCAAATTAGATGCTGTTTTTACAGTTGTATTGTTCTCAGCATTACTTAAAATCTGGTACATGGTTCATATTGATACGCCGCCGCCTAGAAGCAGAATTATTTATACAAACATGGTGTTTTTAACAGGGTCAGTACGGAGAGGTCGCAAGCGTCCGTTAGTTGAGATATAAAATTCCTTTTCATATCTCATACTCGGAAAGTAGTGTATGTTTGATCTGAGTACCGGGTCGGAAGCGATGATTCCAACCACAGAGATATTCAGGGCTGTGATTCCCGCCCTCGGTCGGGAAAGACTCATAGTAGTTAATTGCTTCCGGCCTTAGGGCGGGAATAAATAAAAAAAAAATAGTACTACATTTGGCAAAGACGTTTATAGAAAAAGTTTCTCTAGGAAAGAGAATGACTTTCTTCCAACCTCTTTGGTTACTTAGTAGGGATACGAAACTAAAAAAAGGTGCGGTCTTGTGAGTGTAGGTATAAACAACAGAAAATAGCCCGCGCGCGGGGCGGTACGCGTTCCATATTTAAAATTATAAAAAGAGTAATAATTTGGTAAGCTGTTCCGAAATTCAAAATCTTGTTTTTTATCGACACTAATAAGCACAGAACACTATTACTCGGCTAAAATTACATAATATTATAAAGAGGAAGGATTTGTAGTATATTATTTTTGTAATGTTATTTAATTTAGGTTAGGTACTCTATAATGTACTATTCAAAGACGTTTATAAGAAAAAGTTTCTCTTTCTTCCAACCTCTTTGGTTGTATTGTTGACAATTTTGATTTTTTTTGTACCTAGGTATTATTGCGTTTTTGAATGTTAGAATTTTTGTAAAATTGATTTTTTTTTGTTTACTTTCCTTGAATTCGAAATGAAAAGTAGAGTGTTTAACGCGGGTGGAAGTTATCAATTCCTACTCAGACTATATCCGCCCTCGCTGCGCTCGGGCGTCTAAATACCTCGTATGGGAATTGATTCCTTCCGATCCTTGTATAACAATCTACTATTCTACATTGTGCAGCTAAACAGGTACACTAGTAATTTATTTGCTAATAATATCTATGTCTCTCTATGGGAAAGTTGTTTGGAATTTGTAAGTAATTAACCTATTGGACATTTTTTGTTTTAATGCATAACGTAGAGTTATTAAAATTATATTATCATTTATTTTGGATAGTAAACTAACTTTGGTGAATGCTGTATGCAATTTTAACTGAATTTCAGATTTTTAGTGTGTGCTTGAAATGTGTGCATTTTTTATTGTGTTATCTTTAATTGTATATTTAAATTTTAAAAATCTACTTAAATCTGTTTGTTACCTTTTCACTGCTGAACCGTTGCACTAGATAAATAACGAGCATGTTAAGAAAAGACCTCGACTACTTTTCATCCCGGATCATGGACTAAGAAGACAAACGCTTGTAAGTCAATAAACACCGTTTCATGACTTTTGTTGTGAAACTGTGCCGTAGAAAATTGGCCAGTGACCATATTACACAGTTTCCTACATTTATGTTGCTAAGGACTGTATTTAACTTGCGCAAATAAAAGAGGTATTCAAATGTATCGGCGCGCGGCGGCCTGCTTACTCAGAAGTCAGAACAATCGATTCTGAATCGATTCGAGGTATGTACTTATGTACGTATCTATACCTCTATACTAATATTATAAAGAGAAAAGATTAGTATTTTCGTACGTTTGTTACGACTCTCAAAAAAGACTGGACCGATTTTAAAAATTATTTTACCAATGGAATGCTAGAAGATCCCCGAGTAAAATAGGCTATATTTTATGCACGTATTCTCACGGGAACGGGAACTATGCGGTTGAAACCGCGCAAAAAATATAAAATAGTATTTAAATAGCTGATTTTTCATAGTCCTTCTTTAGGGCATTATTATACTTAATTTAAAATATACAATGTCAAAGTTTTCGTACATTATTATACTTAATTTAAAATATACAATGTCAAAGTTTTCGTATTATGTTTTCAATGAATAGCCTTGATAATATTGCTTATTCTTTCTCACGTGCGTTACCTACATCACATGTCTCATTCCATATTTATTATAATAAAATATTCAAAGTTTCATGCATAAAAAATGATAAGAAAGCAGAAATAAAACATTTTACAATTCTTTTCGGTTTAGATTTCTTATTAAAAATATGAAAGGTCCAAAGTGGGTACATACTCTTAAAATAAAATCCTATAAATCAAATGCTAAATTATTTCCTTGTAAATTAATTAACCGTAAAAAATATTTATTATAAGCGTCCTTCTTGAGAATCTTATCTATACTTCATCACTACATAGTATAAAATAAAGTCGCTTTCACTGTCCCTATATCCCTATGTCCCTATGTATGCTTAAATCTTTAAAAGTACGCAACGGATTTTGATGCGGTTTTTTTTATTAGATAGAGTGATTCGAGAGGAAGGTTTTAGTATTAGCATTGCACCCGTGCGAAGCCGGGGCGGGTCGCTAGTATATTATAAAGAGGAAAGATTTGTATCTTTTTTACGAATAAACTCAAAAACTACTAGACGTATTTTAAAAATTCTTTCACCAATGGAAAGCCAGAATATCTCTGAGTAACATAGGCTATATTTTATTCCCGTATTTCAACCGGAACGGGAACTACGCGGGTGAAACCGGTCAGAACCGCTAATAACCTATATACCTATGTTGTCGAATTTCTGGTAAGTACTAATAAGACCAGGGAGGTGGCGCTGCGTCCTGGCAGGACAACGTCTATCCGGTCAGGTAGTTTAAAAAATAGTTTATTACTCTGTTAATGAATATATGATAGATGTACTTGTTTAATCTTGAAACCTTGATGTAATTTTTATTTGTTTCGTTTATATTCTGGTCATCTGGTGCTCCAGTGACCACATGCTGAGCTGTAGACCATTTTGCCTAATCGGTTAAGTTTAATTTTAAGATATTTTAATAATTTTTTGTTATTGTTGTAAAACCTTATGGCAAATAAACCTTTATTATTATTATTATTATATTAAAATTAAGATTTGCACGTCATCCTGTGTGGCAGATTATGTCTTGCACTTCTCTTAAGTTAAGATCCTATATTGTACCATATTCTGACAAATAAATGACTTCTATTCTATTCTATACATAAGATTTTTTTATTCATGGCTGATGCATTTGGACTTGTGTGAATGTGGTGCCCACTCACCAGACTCGATGGCTTCCCTCTCCCGCTGCATGGCCTCCTTGCTCATGAGCGGGCTCACGAAGAACTGGCTGAACATGTCCATGGCCTGCGGGAGGTGCTTCTCGGGGATCTCGAAGTAGAACGTCGTCACCTCGCAGTCGGTTGCCGCGTTGTCTGAACCGCCCTTTTTCTGTTTACCGGAAAACATATTGATCTAACTTTACTTGTGATTTCGCTTTCGAGGATGAAGGAGACTCGTGCGTCAAGATGTATCTTTCTGTGAAATCTTAGATACAAGTAAGAAAAACATAGAACTTTAAAGAGTAAAAAACCGACTTAAACCTATATGGTTTACTCGTGGATGCCATTGTCTGAATTTAAATGGGACCACACGGGAAGGATCAGCTTTCAAATAATAAAAGAATAATCAAAATCGGTTCACCCAGTCAAAAGTTTTGAGGTAACAAACATAAAAAAACATACAATGGAATTGAGAACCTCCTTCTTTTTTGACGTCGGTTGAAAAATCTAATTCCGTTAAACTGTTTAGGCTACAAACAAACTGAAAAACTTTACTATCTTTCTAGTGCAGTCGGGTAAAAACAGTATTTATAATGTTGAAAGATCCTATAGCTATCACCTGCGGTATTGCTAACAGAGTGTATTATAAAAGGAGTTTTTCCGGAATAAAAAGTAGCTATGTCACTTCCGGGTGCTCCAACTACAATTGTGAAAAAAATCACGTGGATCTGTTGCTTCGTTGCTGCATGAATGACAAACTTAGTTTCGTGTTCATAATATTATGATATAGTACGATAATGTTGCCAGGATTAGTTAAGATCAGGATAAGTGTAGATAATGTAGAAGCGCGAATACCAAATCAAAGTGGCATGACCGGCCATTTAAAAAGATTTTTTTTTCGAAAGAACAATTCGAACGAACCTTAATGAACGAGTCAAACTCATTCTCCTTGGGGTACTTCTCGCTGCCCATAAACACCATGTGTTCTACGAAGTGCGCCAGACCCTGGATGTCGTGCGGGTCGCTGTAGCTGCCCACGCCCACGCTAAGTGCACATGCCGCCTGAAATAAAAACAAATTGATAAAACAAACATACTTTACACCAACATTTGTGGGCATGAACGAGTCTGTTGGCTTCGTGTCTGGATGTTTAATGTTGAGTACAGGCTCTGCCTAGTTTGGGACTAAATAACCGTTTGTGGATTGTGTCCCAAATAAAAAAAAATACTTAAGGGTAGTGTTGCTAGGTCTTAAAACCTCATAGCCGGAGAGGCCTGCCAGTTTGCTCTTAACTAGTCTGTACCTTACTCTATGTAATATTATTATTATTATATATATTTAGTTGTAATGTAAAAACGGTAAGCAAATCTTATGAAATAAATATTTAAAAAACATACCCCGTAATTTTTTTTTAATTTTTAATAAAAATAATAATAAAAATTTAATGAATTAGATCTTTATTATTACTCATTAATTACTTACTGCTGTAAAAAGCTTAACAAAAGCCGGATAGGGGCCTAATTGCCTATTTATAATTTTTAATAGCAATCGTCTTTAATTTGACATTTGTTACGCGGTCACCGCTTGCTAAACTAAGACTGGTGGTAATGACAGATGTACGGAAGAAGCAGAGTACATGAAAATGAAGATGATTGCGATTAAGGTTGTAAATAGAGATAGACAATACAATTGCTACATACAATACAATGAATTAAGGATCATAACTAGAATTATAACAAGCATTTTATAATAAACGACCTTTCTATTTATCTGATGAATCTGCATTTACTAATGTAATCCAACAAACTACAGGCATAGCGCATAACTGAGTAGGTTCCTGTGGTAGGAGAGCGGTTCTAGCTAGGGTTAACGTATGACGTAACAGACATGTAAATTTAAATTAATTCGTATGCGTAGGCGCAATGTGAAGCCCTGCCTTACCGCTCCGCTACCGCAGAACCCTCAGTTATGCTCTAAGCTTGTAACACTACTCGTTCTCTATCGCTATGTTGCAGAAACGTCATTGTAAGGCCACAATAAGTATCATATTGTTTCCTCATTTTTGATTACCAAAAGCGAACATTTTTAACGAGTCTTTAAAATCAAAGGCAGTTTCTGCAACTTTTCTCCATTATGATATCGAGAAAAAAAAAGCAAATAAAAAAGGTTTGCAGATTCATACCGTATCAAAGGAAAGGTCGTTTTTGAACAACTTGCATCGCTTTCTAGATACCCTGCCATATTGTTTCTTCATGAATTTTACTAAATTTCGTCTGTAGCACGTTAACTGTTGAAATTATAGAGATTAATCTATATATTATCTTCTATACCCATATATAAAAGAAGAAGAAACTGACGGGCGACTGACAAATCGATCAACGGAAAGACAAATCCGCTGGGTCTAAAAATTTTGCACAGTTTCATGCTTTTACACTATTATCGTTTCACTTGCTTTAGGTTCTTTTAAGCAACCTTTGTGCAAACATTAATTTTTCTTTTATTTTCATACTACCCCTTAGCATGAAAATAACTGACTAAGATCACTTGGTTTTTTTTTTGGAAATTCCTACAGGAACCCGAAAAAAAAGATTTAACGAGGGGGACAAAACATTAGTTTATTTCTGGTGCAGTCGGCCGACAATGTGGCCTATGTCATCCCCGAGGTGAATAAGAGACGAATCTAGCAACACTCACCGCACTCCAAAATCCTTGAAACCGTTTGGGCTACAGGTTGAGGCAAAGAAATTGACTCACATACTTACGTACCTACCCCCAAAAAACATAAACCTCCTCCAGGCCGAGTCGGGTAAAAATACGGTACACAGTAGGAAGCGGTTTTTTCGGGATGTGTGTTGTTTCTTTACACACGAGTATCTTATAGTTCGAGAATTGCGAACTGTTTTAACAGCTGTCCAAATGGTAATAGTAGGCCAGCATTAGTTTCTTAGTTAGTCATCCTCAGTTCTTCAGTGTTGCGGAAGGAGCATTAACCCACTATCTATTTACGAAAAAGAAAGGGTCGATAATGCACCGCAGGCGCAGATACTCTCTCTGTGGTAACAGATTTTAGAGTGCGCTCGCTGGCTTGGGTAAACCTTCAAGTTACTTTCCGATTACGAAAGACTAGCGATTCTGCGTGGTTTCAACCGCGTAATTCCCGTTTCCTTGGGAATACGGGAATCAAATATAGCCTATGTTATTCAGGGATATTCTAGCTTTCCATTGGTGAAAGAATTTTTAAAATCGGTTTAGTAGTTTTTGAGTTTATTCGTAACAAACATACAAAAATACAAACCTTTCCTCTTTATAATATTAGTATAGGTATAGAAATAAGTAGTATAGTATCCCTGATAGAAACTGAAGTGGCCTTTACTTATGAAAAGCATAAATCCGGCACTGGGATGAGGAATGACAGCTCACCAATGGGCTGCTATATTGTTGATTCACATAATAAAGAGTAACAAAACCGTCTTCAACTTATATGGTTTTTTCATGGATGCCATTGTCAGAACTGGACTAAATTGGACCACACGGGAACCACCAGCTTTCAAATAAAAAATCAATCATCAAAATCGGTTGACCCAATCGAATGTTCTGAGGTAACAAACATAAAAAAACATGCAGTCTAATTGATAACCTCCTCCTTTTTGAAGTCGGTTGAAAATAACCAATTACCCTACCTTCCATCTGAAACGTCGATAAAAAGTATAAACGTCATCCGTTTCGATTCAAATTGTAAGTTATTATGTAAACATAACTGGCAATAAGTAGTACAAGATAATGGTCATAAAGTTACCTGCATACTACGCAGGTATGTTACATTATGACATGGTCTATTTCAATGTTAAATTTGGCGTGAACTGCATAGATGATTGATACGACTCGATGATTTAGTCAATTCTGATACTTCAATGCGTGTCGTGCAATAATAAGCACAAAACTGAAAGTGTGTATAACTACTACTACTACTTTTGACGGGCCTGTTGGCTCAGTTGGTAGTGACCCTGCCTTCTGAATCGGAGGTCGCGGGTTCGATCCCCGTTCGAGGCCAACATTTGTGTCACATGTCTGTTCGCTTCGTGTCTGGGTGTTTAATATTTATTTAAGTATGTGTATCAGTTGTTTAGTACCCATAGTACAGGCCCTGCCTACTTTGGGACTGAATAACCGTGTGTAAATTGTGTTCAACAATTTATTTATTTATTACCTCTGATCCGTGACTTCGTTGACTTAGTAAAATTATATTATTTTAAATCCACACGGTAAAGGTGGCGATGACCTAATAAGACATCAATTATTTTAATCGGCAACAGCACAAACAGTTGGGTGTCATAATCACGATTGAATAATCGTTGCGATCTATTAACTTTATAGGCTGAGCGACACTGAACATAATGGACTTTTGCACCGATCGCATCAGACATATAACCATTATAGTCAGACACTACAACATACTGTAAAGGGATGTTCAGATTACCGTATACCTACAATTCTACTACATATAGTATAGTAGGTTGTATTGTTGAGTGCAAGGGCTGAGAGTAGAGAGAAGCCAGCTTTTATTTATTATTTATCTATACATATAATAACATTTAAAGTGTCTGTCTGTGACTTCAAAATAAATGCCCAAATCTATACGATGCCTATGATATAATTATCATAAATGACAGTGTTTAGAAGTTTCGGCCGAGAGTATCGAATCAAAACGGCTCAACCGATATTAATGAAAATAAAAATATTAGGTATAAAAACAGGAATTTTAAACAAAATTTTGGTGTATGTCCCATTTCTGTGTAAGTATGTTTAGAAGATATATAAATATGTAGGTAGTGAAGCGAGAGCTAGTGGCAAATATTATCGATATAAAACTTCGTAACGTAGCTCGTAGATACGACAAGTAAATAACCAGGTACCTTATAATTTCCGTTTATGTAAGTTTCGTAGCCGTTGTCGTTAATATTTTCGACACGATCGATATAATGATACCTACCATTTACCGTACTCACGCACGGCCGTCGAGTTCGATTATCTAGTTCGACCCAATTGTATTGAATTGATGTGTTATTGTATATGTGTTTACATACCTCTTTAAATATCTTTAGGTAGGTACTATGTATAAATGCGAATGTTTTTTGTTTATGCATTCCTCACTTCGAGTATTTCCCTTCGAGATACCTAATTGGTGAAATGGGAAACGACATAGGCTATCCTCCGATAAAACGCTGTTTCTTATGACAAGACAGCGTTTATTTATCAATCACTAACTAGCAACCGGCCCTCGCTTCGGTTAGTACTGTTACATATTCTGTGGCTTCGGTCTATATGATATACACAAACTTTTCTCCTTTAATAGCTTTTTTATATTAGTGAAAACTGTACCAAAATCGTTTGCGTGCTTTAGAAGAAGTATGCGGAATACGAAACAATAGACGGAGGTAGATAGCGAGTTTGTTTTATACCTACTATTTAGAGATCAGAGATTTCGAACCTCCTGTTACCAACATTAATATTTCAACGTAATTACATAAAAACATAATTAATCAAATGAATGCATACAATGCGCAATTTAAATAATCTTTGAATATTATTAACGTATATTGAATTTATTTATGACATCACGTAAGTAACTGGACTTACGTGCGGTTACTTACGTTTTATAATCTCATACGTTTCATCCTCAATTTTATTACCTCAGTATTACCTTCCCTACTAAATCACATTCCACAATGCACAATTGTCAATGAAGCCCAATCAATAGTGAAATTGTGCAACAAAACAAGGTCTTGGGCCAAGGTTAGCTATTATATCACCATCGTTGAATTACGGCCGCGCATATAAACTTAATATTATGCAAAAACAGCTTAGTTAAAAACAGTTTTTGGCATTTTAGAGAAATGTTAGATTAGGTACAGTCAACAAAGTTGTTAGTGTTACATGGCCAAAAATTAAGATTCACTTTTCTCTTAAAGCCTTAAATGTATTTATAGTATTTTTTGGTAAATTATAGGGATCAAAGATACCTTTCGAAATAAACATTAATCAATAAGATTTATTTATGACTTCCCCAGAAAAATGAATTCTTAGTTACTGGCCATGTAACCCTAACAACTTTGTTGACTGTACCTATACTAACTAGATCGAAAGAAAAATATAGTGAGGAAACCAGCAGGGCCTAGAAATGGTTCTGATGCCTACGTAACACCTGGTCCGGCAATGGACTCAACACTTGGCACTAAATATAGCATGGTGAAAAGTTGGTATTGGTAGGATAGGAGAAAAATTCGGAACACGTTATTGTAACATTTGGAACATACATGTTAATGTCTATACAAATATGTATAATAAAGAGGAAATATTTGTATTTTTGTATGTCTGTTACGAATAAACTCAAAAACTACTGGACCAATTTTGAAAATTCTTTTACCAATGGAAAGCTAGAATATCCCTGAGTAACATAGGCTATATTTTATTCCCGTATTCTCATGGGAACGGGAACGCGGGTGAAACCGCGCAGAACCGCTAGTTTGTTATAAACCGCCCTTATTTAATCAGATTAGAACGAAAACTTGCCGTAATTTTTTGACAGCTGCACTTTTATACCAACATAACAGGGCTTACAGCTTACTATACTTATATACCACATAGAACTATGTTTTGCGGACATCACGAAAAAAATATTCACAACTTTCTCTTCAGCGATATCGAACCACTTCGTCCGCAAAACTAAATTTCACCTATGACGCTACAAATGACAAAAAATACGCATAATGAAATTTATTTGGGTTAGAGCTACGAATTAACGGGTGACCTTGACCTTAGCAGATTACATTTTAACTGCAAAAATCAGGCAAAAGTGGTTTTGACCGGTTATGCATTTTCACTGTAACATATATAATATTAACTTTCGTTGACTTCGTCGTGGATAACTAAAGCAATATTTCATATTAATAAATAGACGAAATAGACTTGAATATAAACAATGTATTCTAATTTTGTATACTCATGTATATAAAATTACAATAAATTGTTTATGTTCAAGTCTAGGCTGTACAAAAATATGTGAAAATTATGCGCTAAGCATACGAGAATAAAACTCAGATTTATAAACGAGTCACGCGCAAGTAATCGCATTGGAGCTGCTTATTAGGCGCAGTACATAAACGACGCAGTATGAAATAAACAGAGTGATTAGCTAATAAAATGTGTAATTAAGTGATGTGTCCGTATGCACTGCCAACTTTCATGGAACATGGATTTCTGAATGCAACTCCTGGAGTTAGCACAATCACACACCGGAAAAAATACCGTTTCTCACAACGCCCGCGTCACTCGGAATATAACCATAAATTATGCCTTGACAATGGTGAAATATGGTTGTGTTAAAAAACGCCACGTTAATGATAACAAAAACATCTATACACTTCGAAGCATGATAAAAAAACTATACTGCATGCATAACTTATAAACAAAAAGTTTTGTAGGTACAAAACATCCTGGTTGTAACACAAATAAATGAACAAACAGACATATTTTATATCAAAAAAGAATCTTCATTGTCTTTTAAAATTGTTCCTTTCAATTACTATCATTCTTATGCACATTTCTCAACTGATAGACTACTTCAGGTCAAGGAAACTATAAGTCAAAAATCAATCAATTTCAGTTTCAGGTGAAAAAAAAAATTACCTTGACCTTATGAATTGCTGCCAAAAGTAAAAGTTTATTGATTGCTTGATTAGATCTTATTGTATTTGAAAAATGAATACTATAAATTATATATGTATTTGTAAATTAAATAATAAGCAATAAAATATAATAAAGAGGAAATATTTGTATTTATTTTTTTATGTTTGTTACGAATCAAAAACTACTGAACTGATTTTTAAAATACTTTTACCAATGGAAAACTAGAAGATCCCTGAGTAACAGGCTATATTTAATTCCCATACTCCCACGGGAACGGGAACTATGCTGGTGAAACTGTGCAAAACTGCTAGTAAACAATCATAATATAGTATCTGTTTATGAATCTGAGTATGGAGGAATGAAAACTTAAATTAACCTGTTTTAAATTTAAAAAAATTGCATACATAATGTTAAAAATTAAATATACAAACCAATTTCTCCTCATCAAACTCGAGACGTCGCTTGGTGCCATGGTGGTCGCTGCCCACTGATGGAATTGACTGGGCCCCTTCACTCTCTGGGCTGGAGGTATCATCGCTGCCAGACTCATCTTCACTAGAGCTCCCTTCCTCTGCAGGTGGTTGACTTGGGTCGGATATCAAAAGGGCTGTTAAGCCATTCTCTAGTCGTATTGTTCTGTATAAAAACAAAACTATTTACAACAAGTTATTATGACAATTTTATTATTGGAGTTTCTTTTTAAAGAACATAATGTTAATTTATACATGTGTGGCCTATCTGAACTGTTAGTGTAAGTTGGTAAACAATAAATAAATAAAACATTTGAAGTTTAATTAATATTTAGATATTATTTTAATGTAACTAAGTCATAAGGTTTCCTATGTTCTCTATTTTCTTTTTAAATATGTACCATGCAAATAAATAAATAAACAATATAAAAAGAAATAATTCTTAACAGCTCACTGTATGACAACAAACAATTTGTTGTGGATTTTGTATCTTCAGATTTCAATCCTACAGTACAGAACTCTTTAATTTCCTAAATACATTTATTTAGGTACCTACTTTACAAAAATACTACCTAAATACATAATAATATACCTAAGTGATGACACTCTGACTGGTTTAGTTTATAAAATTTTAAGTCAGTTGTAATAATCGAAATTTTTTAAGACTACTGTGATATGAAATTGATAAGAAAAATCATGCACTACAATACGTATAAAAAAATACGAAATGTAAAAATTATTAAAACTGGAACACCGTCGAACTTATTCTATCTAATTTGAATAGAAAGTTATGTCATTATTATTAGCAAAAACCTGTTGAACTTACTTGTAAAGCTTTTTATCGGCCAGGGATTTGATGGGTTCTGGCAGAACTTCAACTTTCTCCTTCCTGGGCGTCATGGCAATGGACGATTTTGATCGAGTACCTACCACCTTTATTTCGGGTTTAAATTTTGGAGCTTTATGAAGACTATTTCTTTTAGACATTTCAGGAATACTGTTTTTTACCAGCAGAAAACCAGATGTTTTTTGAATGAAGATGGGCAACAAAAATTTTGACATTTATTGGCGCATGGATCGGTGTTACAAGTAACGAAATATGCTTTTTTTACTAATGGCAAGGCAGCTCCATAGAGTAACTTGGCCTCACTCACCACCTAACCAACATGCATCCGTCCAACCAAAAATGTTTATTGGCAACATTGATTATCCAAACGTTGTTAATTTTAGATAGTCCATGTTGCCTACATTGACTGTCATCCATCTGTCAAATTTTGAATACGTGATGCTCGTGAGGATTTACAATTTCTACTTTTATTTGAACTTCCTTTTCTTTAACTTAGTGAAATTACGTCTTTAATTTAGTAATGGATCAGTCGTTCTCAGAAAGTGATGTTTCACTGTCACCATCACACATCCTGGAGCGATTACAGGTGTTAAGACAATTGCAACTGTTACAGCGGGGGAAACTACAAAAACAACAATTACAATACAATGAAACGACTGAAACCTCGTCAAGCCTCACAGAAATCGTTAGCCAGTTCAGCAACAGCACTAGTTACAATACATTTCGTAGTTTACTGTTGTCGCCCCAAAATAGTTCGACAGACGCTACTCCTCGCACTAACACTGGTAATACGTCCCAAAAGCTAAAAGCTAAGGATCTTATTGACGGTGTTTCAGTACTAAATTTATCACAAGAGTCCGAATTTCTCGTTAATTCTCCATTATCAACTAAAAGTAGAGTTTCAGCACCATCTAGAGCCGAAACCAGCGGAAAATCCACAGTAGCCAGTACAGACAATGAAAAAACTACTAAAAAACAAATATCTCTGGATGAAATGCCGATATTGGTTCCCAAACAAGATTTTGAGACCTTAGTTCAAGAAAAGCTGAAAAATGAAAAGAATCCAAGAGATAAAAGTCCAAAAAAAGTTGAGGAGCTTGGTGGTCAAAGTAAAAAGCCATTTCTTCGTCGAGGTGAAGGAATGGCTAGGTTTGGTTTAAGGAAGAATGATCTTGTAATACAAAACATCAAGACTTTACCATGGAGGCAAAGAAACACACAAACAAAAATGTGCTCCATTCCTGCTAACAAACAAGATGAGCCAAGTAAAAGTAATGATAAAGTTGAAATTCAAGTATCAGTCACTGAACCAGAAAGTAAATCAAGTCCTAACAAAAAAATCCCACCATCAACTAATTTATTAAATACAAGAGAACAACCGAGAAAGTCTGTTGAAATATCACAGGAAACACTAAACAAAGAAACTTCTATTGAGTCTAGGAACTGTGAACTGCGTAACAGTAATCGTATGGAACCTCCAAAGGTACAGTTTTCACAAGGAAAACATCCATTAATCACCAATAAGGGAAAAACATGGGCTGCAGTGTTAACCAAGGAACAAGATGACTTCCTAAGGCAGCTCAAACAAAGTGATTACTACAAGAATTTTGTTTCACCAGCAAAAAGCATTGTTTCAGATGTTAGTTGTGATGATGTCTTTAAAATGAGACAAGAAACAGAAATAGCTGAGCAAAATATGTTTGAATTGCTTGAAAACAAAGT
The DNA here is from genome assembly GCA_963855545.1 of Ethmia dodecea. NCBI lineage: Eukaryota > Metazoa > Arthropoda > Insecta > Lepidoptera > Depressariidae > Ethmia > Ethmia dodecea. Next base: position 8,049,877 of record OY979453.1, read on the forward strand.
AACGAATGAAAGCTTTAGTTTAAATAATTCATTCATTAGTAAATTTCTCAAAAGACGCATGGAAGTCTCAGGAGAAAGTACTCCTCTAATCATGCAAAAATGTCTAGATAAAAATCCACAATTACTCCACATTTTCCCTGATATGGCAGACAAGAAAAGAAATGAAAACTCTTTTAGTGATGCAGAAACATGTGATTATACTGAGTGCAGTGACACCTGCTCCTCAGCCTCTACTTGTTGCTCTTGCAAAACTATAGAAACTAATAATAATGCAAGTCTATGTCAAAATATTGTACAAAATGAAAATGCTAAGAAAAAAGATCCGAAGCAAAGAGGTGAAGATAGTAAACCAAAAAGAATGGAGGGAGAAAAGATAGAAAAATGTACTAAAAGTCAAGGTGACACTGTCACCGAAACAGATATGATGAAAGCTAATATGGCTGAGATGAATGCTAAATTAGTTGCTACCAGTGAACTTTTAAAAGACAGACTCCGAGAATTAGAAGACGAAATAGAGACTTTTAGAAAAGAAAATGCTTCTTTGGCTAAAATGCGTGAAGAAGTGGACATAGAGAGGCAGAAGTTTTACGAAGATAAAAGTGCATTTGAGCAGAAATTTAATGAAGATAAAATCTTATCTGAATATTATTTAGCTGAAGAGAAAGAACAGCTCAATAAACAAAAACAAATGTATGAAAGGTATGTCAGAGAAATGAGGGGAAGACTAAACAAAAAAGAAAAAGATGATGTCTTAAATTTAAAGAAAGAAATTAGCGATCTCAAGGAGGAAATAAGAACGAAAGATGCTAAATCTACCTCCACAATAGCAAGACTACGAAACCAGATAAAAGTAATAGAAAAAGAGAAAACTAATCTGCAAAGTGAAGTTGAGAAACTAAAAAAGGAAAATAGAAGAATACAGCACAGTAATGACATAACAAGAAGACTAACAAATGTCAAGTACCTGGAGGAAATTAACAAGAAACTAACAAACATGACAAGAGAGCCGAAATCTGAATTTGAGATATACAAAGATATAAAATACAAAGCATATGAAATAGAGAGACAGAGTAGAAGTAGGAGAGTCCCGCCATCTGCAGGATTCCCGAGACAACGAGCCAAAAGTGTGCCCAATCTGAATGTTACTTCAAGATATGCAAAGTATTTTAGTCAAAGAGATGTAGTTAGTCAAATGGAAAGAAATAAAACATTAAATGTTGATCATCTAGACAAATATCCCTTTGACAATGATAATGAAATTGAACCACTAGATGATACAGAATCTGTTCAGGATAAAGCAGATTCAGAAAATGAAGATAATCTCGTAGAAAAAATATACATGGAGAGATTTCAAACTTCGCCACCTAGCAACCGTTCCAGTTTATCCAACAACGAAAGACGAGGCTTCAAAAATAATCCTGACGATTTTTTTATTCGAAAATCCAATTCAAGAGGATCAAATTCTCCAGATCAGAGATCTATATCACCGTGTAATATACCTATTAATATGACCAATACAAAAAGATCAAAATCTCCTGTGTCTATTCTAAGCAATAGAAGTGACCATAATTCTCCTTCTAATATGAACCATTTGGAAGAAGTAAATAACACTTACCATAGAAAATCTCCTATTTCTATACTAAGTAACCGGTCTTCTAGTAGTCAAAGATTGCCAACAGTTATAAACCAGGAATACTTTAGAGACAAATTAATGTCTGTCAGTCCAGAACCAAGTACTAGCAAAAGCAGTGTTTCAAAAACCAGTTTGAACCCAACGGAAATCAAAAAGCCTGATGGATCAAAAGAACTTAAATTCCCTAATGGGAATGTCAAGCACATATCAGCTGATGGGAAATACAGTAAATTTGTATATTATAATGGAGATGTGAAAGAGAACTTTTACAATGAAGGCAGGATAAAATACTACTATGCGGAAGCGAAAACCTATCACACTACTCATGCTGATGGGTTGGAGGTTTTGGAGTTTCCTGAGTAAGTTTATATTTCAACAAGTTATTAACTTATAGGTGTTTGATTAGTAATATAAATTCTAAAGTTTACTTAACATATGACCCATGTTAGCGCATATAATACTTATCATTCCAAAACACAAGGCGGGCAAAATAATTATAGGTATAATGGGCGCACGAGAGTGCAAAAAGCTATAATCTGAACGTCAAGCTTCACATAATTTGTAAACCATATTAACTAGTCACACATGAGATTAAAAAAGAGCTGCTCTTGAGTTTCTTGCTGGTTCTTCACGGGGTACTTCTTGGAACCAGCAACTCGTCGGTAGAGATGGGCTGCTGTTTACATTTAATCAATCTTCATGAATGCGTTTAGAGTGCCTTGTTATTAGACTATTGACGTTTCTAAGTGTACCTTTAGTACCTACAGAAAATAAATGATTTTTGACTTTTGACGTAGCTCATGCAACAGCAACTAATTTACATTACCATCAACAGTGGTCAAGTAGAAAAGCGCTATAAGGACGGATCATCGGAAATCCGCCTCCCGAACGGCAGTGTCCGCTACTTCGATCCGAAGAACGATCACGTCCGGGAAGAGTGGCGATTCCCCGACGGCACAGCGCTCACCGTGGCGGCGGACGGCAACCGCCGCGTCGTGTTCAGCAACGGACAAGTGGAAGTGCACGCCAAGGACCATAAGGTGAAACCCACGGGTGTTGCTCACTGCCATTTACACTTTAAGTCGGTCAAACCGCGTATTCGGGAAAAAATTGGATTATCACTTGTAACATATCGCCCGTGGTAGGCTGCTGCTTGTTATGCCACTTCAGTACGTGCCGCCCTAATATGCAGAAATATTATATTTCGTACCGAGTACAAAATTTGCTTACCGAGTACAAGCTATCTTGCTCACGTCGAAACTAGCTTCCTTCCTTGGCTATGAAAAGCCATTTTGTATGAACAATACTTTTTCTACAATTTTAAGTGCAATTTGTAACTGAAAACGATTGAACGACGAATGATTTATTGTCAATGACTTCACACCATAAAAAGAAAAAAGTATGGATGCACAATAGAGTTCTTACTTACTTTAGTGTATTATTAATATTTTTCTACAATTTTAAGTCCAATTTGTAACTGAAAACGATTGAACGACGAATGATTTATTGTCAATGACTTCACACCATAAAGAGAAAAAAGTATGGATGCACAATAGAGTTCTTACTTACTTTAGTGTATTATAAATAGCAATTTGTTTACAGAGGCGAGAGTTCCCCGATGGCACAGTAAAGCTAGTCTATAACGACGGTACCTCGGAGACGCGGTATGCTTCAGGTCGCGTGCGTATCAAGGACAAACACGGAAACCTCATTATGGATTCCGCACCAGGATGATAGCTAAGACAACAGCTATTGCCAGTTTTAATCTGCAATAATGCTGAATCACTGATTTTGTATAATAATTATTATAGATCAACATCCAAAACGGTTTACATGACTTGTTAATGTTTTAAAATGTGCGTTATTATATGTTACATTCAACTGATATTTTGTATGTCTATATTTGTGATTAATAGAAAAACTGTTAGTGTTACGTTATTACAGTGCCTTGATTTGAGATTGTCGTGCGCAGAGAGGTAAGCGTGTGGGAGGGCTAAATGCACCCGTCTCATCGCGGAGCTAGCTAAGGCGCACTATAGTATTTGTAGTTATTGAAATATTCCAATTTATGATAAATATAAAAAATAACCTCTGCAAATAGACACGTAAAAAGTTGACAATAAAGTCTTTGTGCCAATGTTTTTTCTAATTAATTTATTATTAAGTTTTTAGATAATTTATAACTTGTAATTTTTATTTTATAAGAACAGACATAAATTTATTAAAAATGAATTAACTTAAAATGTGTTTTAAATTAAAATCTGGATTTAATTAACTAAGTAAGTATATAATTCTTAAACTACACTATAACTGCTGTAGTTCAACTGGCAGAGATTTGGTATCGTGTTTGTGAGGCTGGTTTGGGTATTCCCTCAAGTTGGAAGTTGATGGGCTTCATGTGGTCTTCAGTACCGAATATCTTCTTTAGAGCTTCCCTTGCTGCCATTTCTTTCGCGATGGCAACTGTTTCGCCAAAACCTATGAAAACAAACATATTTTAGGTACATGTAAGACTTGATTGGTGTGTTATTGTAAGTTTCTTTACATTAAGTAGCCGCTGAGAAATCATTGCTATCCGCACAAATGCTCAATTTACGAGTAGGGCACTGGAGCTATCGCATTCCGGGAAATACCCACTTTTAACAATTAATTATTTTCGGACCCCTAAACGTGACGGAAGAACCTATAAATACACCGCGCAAGGGTCGTTAGTTTCATCAATCGTAAATCGATGAACCGCGCATGAGAGCACAGTCAGACACATCTAGCATGACAATGACTGCTGTTTTTTTTATATTTCGACAAATGTGTCGTTTGGTTTATCGAATTCATCATCGGTGTCATCTATGTTCCAGTAGATCTATAAGTTTTTACCTGAAGCTTTTGTTAAAAATACGTACCAGAGGATATAAACTTCTTGTCCACATAGAGTCCCACTCTGTAGCAAGCCAAAAGAGTGTTCTTGCCCACCTCTCCAGTTAGCCGCGGTTCCACTATGGCGCCATCTTTCTCAAATAAGCCAGTCAACATCGCCCAGGGATCTCGAATGTGCCAGTACTGATTTATGTCTTGTCCTGCAATTTTCATTTATTTAATTATGTTTACATAAAATATATATTGTGGCATGGCGGTCTTTTGTGTCTGCCTACAACGTCGAGAAAAAGGCGTAAGCATATGTTTGTATGGGACTGGTGCTATACCAGTAAATAACAGTACTTTTTATACAAAAATAAAGAAACTAAAGTCACACCTTGGTGTCTGTAAAAAAAGTTGTGTAGCTCTCCTGTATTATGAATAGAGACAGTCCCAAAAAGATAATGTACTCATTGCATTTGGGTACACAGAAAAAATCTTCTCCAAACACATCATATTTTTTTTGTTATTATCGGATAACTGTGTGTTAGTTACTTTATAAAGATTATCTTTACACCTTATAAAGCTTTGTACCTTGGAGTTGGGTGATGACAAAGTCGCGCACGAAATGCCCAGTGCGTTGTTCACCAGATGAATTTAACAAAGCACCCAATATTGCCTTAAGGGTGTTTGCTAGAATATAGTTATCTACAGGATACTCCTGTAACATAAAAGTTTTATTCTGTTTATGAAGTAGAAATAAATACCTTTTATATTTAAGAAGAAACTCTGGCTGACTGACAATCAACTCACATCCAAAACTGCTAGGTCTAGAAACTTGACATTTTTCAGAAAGGTTCCTTATATAATGAATTTGAGCACTAAGACGGGGTTTTTGGAAATGCTTACATGAATAGGGATAATAAAATCCGCTCATGCATCACTGCTGTGCACCTGTTAGTACTTATAAAAATCTGTTAAAACTTAGCAAAATTGTTGGAACAGATTTTTAAATATGATACACCTACACCTTTTTCATAAGACTCTTCGTTTCCATAGGGTTTCCACCTTTGACCAGTGCGTTTCTTGGACTCTCTAAATAAGACAGGTGGTGAGCTCATAGCCAGACCAACAAAAATATATATTTAGAAAATCTTACCGCAGCCAATATAATGTCTTTAGTGCCTAGGTGCAAGGACACATGTGACAAAACAGCTTCACTGGTGAGATGCTGCCGGATACTAGCTACTCCTTCAAGCGGGAATTTCGGAAGAACGGCTTCTAGGTACAGGTGGACGTATTCTTTTAAGAATTTTTCACCTGCAACCATTTTAAGAAAGTAATTTATAAAATGCATTGCCATGTGCAGTTTTTTGTATTATGGGTGCGTATTTTGAATGTACATAAGCTAGCACATACAATGCGCATATTGAGCTTGAATAGTCTGTAAATAAGCACATCATTTCTACTATGCAATGAAATATAGTGTGATGTTTTATTTTTATTTTATACACAACCATCCAACTAAGTATATCAAATTTGCATTGGTATGGGTTACTGCATATGTTCCACCTTTGGTTAACTAACCTATACTAGTGGATTGCACTTGTTAATATGGTACTGAGATTTCTTGTAGTTAATTTTGTTTTACATACTGAAACTAGTTTCTAATATTTTTTTACTATGTGCACTACTCACAGATGACAGTTAGGTTAGGTTAGCCACTAGCCTAAGACTATCCCCTATGGTGGGCTCGCTGTGTGAGATTATGGACCATACTTTCTCATATGTGATAGACCCCTTGATAATGGATGACCCTGATCTTACAAAATACTTGTCACCGCAGAAAAAACGGTTTTGTTACCTTCTTCAGCGAGTTCCCTATTATCTTTCATTTTTATAGCAAATTCCAATTCTTTCTGCTTCATCTCTTCTTTGATCACGTAGGACCTGTCTGTGAAAGCCTGCAATAGCAAATCGGAGTCGAATTCTTCATTTAACCTCTGTCCAAAAGCATATATTTCAGCTTCCAAATTCCACTCCAAGAATGTATTTCTAGGGTTTGTTTTCTTGCCTCCCTGTTTGTCTTCGCGCTTTTTAAGCTCCATCAACGTTGGTGCCACCCATCGTTTTATGCTTCGAGCTAAAATACAAAATATTTCCATAAATTACAACCATTTTTTGAAAAATACATGTTTACTCCGCTGATATTTTTAGTATTACCTTGTGTGGCACCCGGAATTAATTTTACAGATTTAGTGAAAAGGGGCACGAAACGTCTAATTAAAGCCATTTTGTCTCAGTGTTTTTCATGTATTTATGATATAAATTTCATTACAATTTTCCAAAACAATTCACTAGAAGGTAGGTACCTACTTATTTTATATAGGTATATATATATATATTTTTTTTAATTGTTTATTGGCCTTTGGATTCTAGTCCTTACAGCCTAATATTACAGAGTTAAAATACTTATATCTAATTTACAATGTTCCTACGGTATTTACAATGTATTTATAAATAAACTTAAAATATAACGGGTTTCTTAATAGTTCCTGTAAATCGGTAGCCTTCTTACTTAATCGGTAAACTTCAGTACAAATATTTTGGAGTTCCGACACTAACAATAAACGTTGGAAATTAAACTTTTGACATTTCATAAACAGATGTTCGAGGTCAGCGACTTCATTACATTGTTCACAGTTTGGGTCCGATAGGATTTTCAATCTTGAAAGGTGAGCTTGAGTTCGACAGTGGCCAAATCTTAACCCTTTACCGCATGGATTTTTTGATTTTGTTCAAATTAATTTAGGTGATTCTAGGGCTTGGTAGGTACTAAGGAAAAATATTATTTTATTTTTAGGATTATTGTAATTTGCATTATTCAACTCCAAATTCAATGTCTCAAATATGATACTTCATGCAGTTAGGTACACATACTATATATGATACTAAATGCAGTAAGGGTATGTGCCTTTAGTTATACACACACCGGCACAATTAGCGGAACAGAAAAAAAAAGGAGAAAAAAGAGGGAATTTAGAACAATGAATGTAATTTTTAAACAAGATATTATTTAAAATGAAACAACAATTAAATTAACATGTTTTGACATTCATTTGTAACACCATACTTAAAGTTTAATAAAAATAAAAATTAAATTAAACAAAATACATTTTTCTTCGATTTTTTAATTATAGAGAAACAGCAGAAAATTCAAAATTTTCCAAAGGTTAACATCAATTTCAATGACTGTTCAATATCGAGTGTTTCCTCCTCGTGCTCTGATGAGGGTTTCCATCCGTCTGGGCATGCTGCGGATGATGTTATCAATGGTTTCTTGGGGCAACCTCTGCCATTCTTCAACTAATGCGTTTCGCAACTCGGCGGCGGAGGCGGTGGTACCATTTTTTACTTCTTATTTTAATTCTGTAATATCCCAGCATTGCATCGAGTAAATCGACCCCGCCCATATACTGGTTGTATATTTCAACAGCTTTTGGACGAGGGATTTCAATTAATTGCTTATCTTTTTTTGAATACCGTTTTGCAGGCGCCATGGGCTCCTTCCCAACACAGGAAGAACATAGACTTACTACTTTGTTGTCCACCCACAGAGTCACATTCAGTTGTACGCCATCGATTACTGTGGATTTCTCAACACAGTAACCTCTTGGAGATTTCTGCAATTTTTTTTTGTCCAAATCAATGCCCTTAGCTCTTGATAGTTGTATCGTACCTAATGGTAAAATTCCAATGCCATGGAGAAATGCCATGAGTGGAAGACTGGTGTAAAAGTTATCAATGAACAACTTGTGGTTCACATTGCGTTCAACTGTAGCTAGCAATCTTGTAACAATATTGCCTGTTGCTTTCAAATCAGGACAATTGTCTGGCACATCGGTTCTGTGCTGTCCTGTGAAGATATCAAAATCGTAGCTGAAACCCGAAACGCCACTGAGAACATAGTTTATGTATCCCCATTTGTGAGGCTTTTTCGAATTGTATTGACGAAAACCTGATGTTTTAGCCTTTGTTGGAATCATCTGCTCATCGATTGCTAGGTATTCTTCCTTGGGAACTTTTAACAGTTGTTCTCTAAGAATGTTCAGCAGTGGTCTTATTTTTTGTAATCTGTCACAGTTTGGGTCACTTTTTTCTTTTTCTTTTGTTTTGTCGGCGAAATGAAGAAATCGTTTAATTTCTTCGAACTTATTACAAGTCATGAGAGAAGCAATTTTTTCCACATACATTCCTTCACGCCAGTAGTGACGCGTGGATGGCAAATGTAAAATTGACATGTATATAACAATACCTATAAATTTGGACAAATCATCGCAAGTTATTGAATTCGCTTTATCCGGCTGCACCTGCTCAGCATATAGATTGGTCTGTTCATGTATCAAATGTAAAGCATGAGTTGGAAATAGAAACTTGAACATCTCTACTGGTGTAACCAGGCTTGTGATATCATCAGGAAGATCAGTACAACCCAAAAATGTAAGGTTGTCGCTGTTATATGTCATAGGGCTGTCAGTCCAAATCAAATCAAAGGCTCTGTTTTCTTTTTCTGCCTTCCTTTTCCTTTTTCTACTAGTTTCTCTGGTTATACCCGTCGATGTTGACGCTTCCAGTTCATTAATGTCATTCGTAGTTTCATTATCTGCTAATAAGCTTTCATCTAGATATACCTCTTGAATGACGGAAGAAATTTCTTCATCATCACTATCATACTCTGAATCGTCAGAGTCTGTTTCTTCAATAACAGTGGGACGGCCGGGCCGGGGTGGTAAATAATAATCATCTTCATCTGTTAGCTCCTCATCATCACTATCAAGTGGAATGGAACGCCCGGTAACGCGTCGACATTGTCGAGTCGCTAAAAAAAATTACATATATAAATAATATTAGAAGATTCAACAAAAAATTTACTTACATGCATGTAGTATCACATTCGAAAATCACCCTACCTGCATGTAGTATCATATTTGAAGTAAGAAAATTACCCTCACTGCATGAAGGATCATATCAGATACAAACTTTGGGATAAGCAATTACAAAGAAGTACTTGATAAAACTTACGCCTTTTTCCGTAGAACTTAGCAGGATCCATAGTATTTTCACGCAAAACAAAGAAATAATTTTATGCGGAGCAAATTCTTGTGAAAACCAACGTTTCAAATCTCCACTAAACACTAACTGGCAGAAATGACGGTTTCTAAAGTTAAATGACAGATATAACAAACCATAGCCAAGTAAAAACTCAATTTGTTTTTTTTTTGTGTTTGGATACTAGTCAAGTGTACAAAAGTACCATACGCAAGTCCTATCGACAGCTCAAATTATTTTAATCTATATAAAACCTTAGTGTATCATATATGATACGGTATGCGGTAAAGGGTTAAACGGTTAATTGTAGTGATAAAGTTTCTACTATCAGCATCTCTGTTTGTTGTACCAAGGTCTTTGCGGCGGGGAATTCTGAATTTTAGCATACCACTTTCCTTTTTCTTGGCTAATAATCTTCCAATAATCATGCCATAGCTTTTTTAACTTTTCAGTTAACATCTGATTGAAATCCGTGAAAGGAACTTGCAATATTGAAGAGTGGTCCTCAGAACACACTCCACGGGCTGCCTCGTCTACTACTTCATTCCCAGAGATGCCACAATGAGATAGAACCCATTTAAAAGTAATACATTTGCCTCTTTGGTCTAGTTCTAATAGTATTTGTTTTACATCATACACAATAAAATTCAAGCTATATCTAAATGGACTACTATTCAAAGACAATAAAGCACTCTTACTATCAGAAACAATTAAAATTTCAGAACTTTTTACATTATTATATACATACACTAATGCCCTGTAAATAGCATAACATTCTGCAGTGAAAATGCTGCTCTGGCTGTCTAATTTAAAACATTGTTTGTTTAATTTGAGGATCATAAAAAGCTGATGTTACACTAGTTGATGTCTTAGAGCCATCTGTATATATAGTATAAATATTTGGTAGATTCGACAAATAATCCAGAAATTCAGATTGATTGCTCAATTTTTTTAAATCAGTAGAAACATCAAAAGATAAGCACTTATAATTAACTTTATATAATGGCAAAGGATTAGATAAATGTACATTTTTACATAAGTTTTTAACATTAAGGGATACCTTTAACATTTCTGGCAAATGTCCAGAGACAAGTTCATCAACTGTGATCGCTAAATTATTTGTAAATATTTCTGGGAGATCTTGATTAGGTAAGATCCTGTCTAAAACAAATCGGTTGTTAGTAGCAAATAGCTTAAGACAGAACTTTTCTGAAAGCTGCAGTCTTCTTAATTTTAAAGGTATTATGCCTGATTCCGATTCCATCACATTAATTGGAGTGGAACACATGGCACCAGTAATAATTCGTAATCCTTTGTTTTGATAGACATCTAATTTTCTGAGTAAACTAACATTTGCATTCATGTAAGCTAAGGAGCTATAATCAAAATGACTTCTTATAATGCTCTTGTATAACATAGACAGAATCTTTGGATCAGATCCCCAATGAACACCAGCCAGAGAACGTAAAACATTTAAACCTTTATTAACATTTTTTATAATGTAATTAATGTGAGTCTCAAATGATAATTTCTTGTCTAAATAAATACCAAGAAATTTCTTTTCATGTAAAAAGTTCAATATATTAGACTCATATGAAACTGAAGGAACAGAATCAAAATCTACTTGTTTTTAGGGTTCCGTACCTCAAAAGGAAAAAACGGAACCCTTATAGGATCACTTTGTTGTCCGTCCGTCCGTCTGTCTGTCAAGACCCTTTTTCTCAGGAACGCGTGGAGGTATGAAGCTGAAATTTATATCAATTACTCAGGTCTACTGTTTCTTGAATTTGTGAAAAAATCAAACTTCTAAGCCAACGCAATCAAAAGATACAGCCGTTTATGCCGCAAATTTTCGACACTTGCAAGGGAATCAAAACCTACAGGGTGCTTCCCGTGAACTCAGAATCTTGAAATTTGGTACGAAGCAACGTCTTATAGCATAGATAAAGGAAAAATTACGAAAACCATAAATTTGCAAGGTTGTACGGAACCCTCGGTGCGCGAGTCCGACTCGCACTTGGCCGGTTTTTTACAAAATAGCATTGCTCCACTTTTAGTAACACTAATACTTAAGTTCAAACTATTATAAAAATTACTAATTTGAGATAAACCATTGTTTAAACTTCTAATAGCCTTATTTAAATCTTTATTAACACTATATACAACAATATCATCAGCAAATAACAGGCATTTCACAGAAGGATCTGTCAAATATCTGTTAATTTGCGAAGTGTATAATCCATACAGTAATGGAGAAATTGTAGAACCCTGCATAGTTCCTTTATAAACATGTCTAGGTCCATGTAACACATTATTATATTTTACATACATTAATCTGTCATATAAAAATTTGAAAATCCATTTACAGATTTTACCAGGCACACCAACATCACTGAGAATCTGAGTGAGAATAGATGGATTGACATTATCAAATGCACCGCTCACATCAAGAAATGCACATGCTGTATAAGAATGGCTATGGAAAGAATTTTTAATATCTGTAATCAGGGACATGTAATTTTCGGCTGCACTTTTACCTCTTCGAAAACCGAACTGTTGTTCAGGTAAGATGTTATGTTTTTCACAAAAATATTCCAATCTGAACTTGAGCATAGATTCAAATAATTTACCTACACAAGATGACAGTGATATTGGTCTGTAGGAGTCACAGTCATTTTCTGGTTTGTCTGGTTTTAGTATAGGAATAACACACTGTGTTTTCCATGAATCAGGGATAGAGTCTGATGCCCATAACAAGTTATAAATCTTTAAAAGAGTATTTTAAGCATTGGGATGAAGACAACGAATTAATTTATATGAAATATCATCCAGACCTGGTGTAGTGTCCTTTCTAGATTTTAAAGCTACATTAAATTCATACATAGTGAATGGTTCAGTGAGATAGCAACCTTCAATGTTTCCAGCTGAATCAAAAAAATGTTTTAATCTTGTTGTGTCTACGTCTTTTTCAGGTGGTGATGTTGGAGCAAATTTATCAAAAAAGGAAGGAATCCATTTATCATTTTTAGGTGGTTTCCTGCAAGTTACACGTTTAAATCTACGAATGTAATTCCAGATCATGCTAACAGGTGTGTATCTATTAAATGCTTCACACAACACTCTCCAAGCATTCTTCTTTTTCTGACTAATCAGTTTCTTTTTCACTGCATCAACTCTTTTATACTGTATATAATTGTCTATTGTGGGATAAAATCTGTAGGTCCTTAAAGCTAATCGGCTATTGCTTACAGCAGTGGCACATTCATTGTCCCACCAAGGAACTGGTTTTTTAATTTTACATATCGCTTTATTTACTTTTTTTGGAATACATTCTAGTTTAATATTATTCAGAATATCACAGAAGCTATTATATATATCAATTGGATCTTGTAAGTTCAGATTTAAATTATCAAATGCTTTTTCACTTTCAGAGAGATACTTGGACCAATCTGCCTGACTATAGATAAAATGCTCAGAGGGAGCACCTATCTCATATTTTTCAACGGATGTTTGTATATCTATTATTGTGGGAAAGTGATAACAACCCATTGGATCATCAAATACTTTCCAGTTACATAAAGGAGCTAAATTAGGACTAACACAAGATATGTCTATTGCAGAAGGATTATGATGAATGGTACCTACAGTTGTTGGAGAACCAGTGTTTAGCATGCAAAGATTGCACTCATCTAATAAGTTATAAATATCGTTACCTCTAGAATTAGAAGACATGCAGCCAAACGCAACATGATGACCATTCAAATCACCTGAGAGCATGAGTGGTTTCGGCAAGTCATCAATAATCTGTTTTAGTCTTCTACATCTGAAACGACCACCTCTTGGAGGACACAACAAAGACAAATCACCTATATCAGTTTTTAGAATAATAGCAGTTGTTTGTAGAAAATCATAATAAGGGGTTTGAACTACTTTATATTTAAATGTATTTTTAATTAAAATCGCAACGCCGCCATGACCATCAGGTCCATTTTGAAGTATTATATTGAAACCAGGTACATTAAAGTTACTTTTCTCTCTCAACCATGTTTCGTTTAACATACAAATATCAATATTATTTTCAGATAGAAATTGTATCAATAAGGGCTTTTTGTTGTTTACACTTTGAATATTAAATTGGGCTATTGTTAAATAAGATTTTGTAATGTAAGAATTATTACCAGAAATATTATCCATTAATTTACAGTAAATTTTTTAAGAGAACATCTTTTATACTATTTAATGTAACTGGTTCATTAGTGGGAGAGTTAGCTAGCGATACCAAAGATTTAACTATTGCATTCAAAATTATTTCATTGTTTACAATTTGTTCCATTTCATGTTTTTTATTTGAGGTAGTATCTTTTTGTGCGATTTTTTCTGAGGTCTTTGAAACATTTACAACATTAGCAGTCTTTTTTTGTTTTAATTGAGGAAAGTTGTTGTCGTCTACTTTAGCAACAACTGAGGCAAATGTACGAGATTGGTTTGAAATTAAATTTTTCTTTTCTTCCATCTTTTTCTTTTTTATGGGGCAGTCCCGGGAAATCGCCAGGTGAGCCCCGCCGCAATTGATGCACATCAATATTTCAGAATTGCATTCTTTGTACAAATGGTTCCCCGCACATGAAGAGCACATTTGTGTCCCACGGCAGACTTTAGCAGAATGGTTAAATTTGAAGCATTTATAGCATTGGACAAGGGGTGGAATATATGTTGATACTTGGTATCTGAACAAATTCAAGTATACAAACTTGGGCAGAAGAGATGATGAAAAAGTAATCGCCACTGTGGTCAATGGCTGCAGTTTCTTGTTCTCATCACGTTTCATAAACCGCTTGACTGAAATTACATCAGCGTCACAGCTTATATTTTTATAAATTTCTTCGTTGGACATATCAGTGGGTACAAATTTGATTATGCCTACTTTCTCCACCAAATGGGCGGGGATGAAGGCGCGCAGTTTGTTCTGCGATAAAAAGCTGTCCAACTTTAAAAAGCTGTTAGCTGTTGCTGCCTTTTGGAATGTGATTCCTATTTTGTAAGCGTTAATTCTAAAGACGCTTGTGATACCTTTAACGTTGTCCGTGAATAAATGAGTCAATTTAATTGGGTTTTTATTGCCCAATTTCTCCCTTTCTTTTGATTCCACGTAGACCGTGTACTCCGTGTTAGAGTTATTTTCAAGAAATAGCCGTGTGTAGTTCGTTTTAAAATAAATTTTGAACTTAACTTCTTTGGAGGTCCCTGCGATCTGCCGATATTTTCTTTTTCTTTCTGAAGGCTCATCCTCGCCGTCGCTCTGTGTCCCCATCTTGAGAGACGGGGTAAATTAACTAATTTTGGTGCAATTTACTTCTTAAATCAGTATAAAATTACAATAAAACAATTCGACGAAAAATTATAGCTCCCGCTCAATTTGACTTCCCGCCAAAATGTCATAGGTATATATATTTTTTTGAAATTGTTTATTGGCCTTTGGATTCTAGTCCTTACAGCCTGATAGGTATATATCTGTGGGCAGTGTTGCCAACTGCTACCCTTAAGCCATATACAGAAAGAAAGCCGAAAACTTATCGGCGCCGGTCTACGCAGGTAACCGGCGCAGGCATTTATATGAACAAGCGCCGACCGGCGCTTGTCGGCGCCGACACGCGCCGGTCAGCGCTGGTGCCGCCCGCCAATCATCGTACGACATTTTGCTCGCTCTGCTTCAATCTGCTTGCTTTCTGTAGAATGGACCGGCGCCGACAAGCTTTCAGCTTTCTTTCTGTATACGGCTTAACCTTGTAGTTAGACATCTTGCGAAAAGTAGCCAGGTTGCCCGATTTGTTGGCACAAAAAAGTAGCTAGAAGTAGCTAACACTTTAAACTAGGTAAAGTAAGCAGATTACGTGTATTTTTTCATAGGTAAATCAATTTTCAGTTTATTAAAACAGCGAGCAATAGTTTTAAATTTATAAAATAAGACAAAGCAGAACGCAATATAAGTTTTAAACAAAGAAATATGTTTATCCCCTTCATTTATCCAGGTATAAGTAATAAAATACATAAGCCCAGTCACGTTTAGGTACAATTTAAGGACCGATACCCTACTATAAAGTCTCAAAAGTACTCACATCTTGTAAAAGAGTAAAAGTAGCTAGAAAAAGTAGCTAAAAAATTTAGCTACAAGATTTTGTAAATTGTAGCTGCCTGGGGCCCGTTCACCGAAACTACAATTCTTGTAACTTGTAGAAAAAAATGGCAACACTGGTGAAAAGTCTAGCAACACTGACGTTATTAGTGTTCATGGAAACTGCGATTTCACAACTTGTGATTTACTTGCTACAACTACAAGTTTACCTTCCATAGACTATATATATTTTTTTATAGTTAAAAATCACCAAATCGAACAAGCGTTCAACAAAGATTTGTGGATTTGTTAATTAATATCTGTCAAAAACTTTACAATTCTACTTACCTTTGGAGCTAGGTAGACTTGTAAATTGTGCGATTTAAATTAGTAGAAGGTGCGAGTGGCTCTGAGATTCTTTTGTTTGACGCAGTTAAATAACAAGGAGTGCTGATTGCTTTATGTTTGGTAGCCAATTCCTTGCTTAAATCCAAGACGGAAGCTAAGAATTGAAATTAGTATTAAATTAAATTGGGTAAAGAATCTGTTTGACTCGAGTCCAGTTTACTGTAGGCCTAGTTAACTAAATCGGTTACCTCAAGTGTGTAGGTTTCCTCACGGTGTTTTCCTTCACCACCGAGCAAGTGGACAAGGAATCTCAGAGGTATTTTCTCATGCTTTGAACACGGTTTACACAAGTTTAGCACCAACATTTGACCCATAGATCCATACATGAGTTCTAACGGACAGTTCTCCAGTACGTACCCAAGATCGAACCGAGGCCCCTGATGTATATTATGATTGGATTAGGTATGATTAATCCGTGATTTTAAGAATAAAACAAGTTATAAAAAAATGGCTTTTGTTA
Source organism: Ethmia dodecea (assembly GCA_963855545.1). Taxonomy (NCBI): domain Eukaryota; kingdom Metazoa; phylum Arthropoda; class Insecta; order Lepidoptera; family Depressariidae; genus Ethmia; species Ethmia dodecea. The sequence goes on from OY979453.1 coordinate 8,066,452, forward strand.
TTTCTAATCATACGTACGTACAGCAACAATTTTCAAAAAACTTAGATAGATTTCAGACACATAATAATATATAAATAGTGATGTAACCAACACTTGTTAAATCGAGGAGAACCACTTGTAATACAGCAAAAAAAAAACTAGTAACTAGTCTGGTAGGAAAGCAGTGTTCGATGGACACTTGTACTTGTAAATTGTTAACAATGGGGACTTGTCACTTGTTGACTTGTTGCTTGTAACTTGTAGTTTAGTTGAACGGGCCCCTGATATCCAAAAATAGCTAGATCTAGCTATAAAGTAGCTAAGTTGGCAACACTGTCTATGGGTATATATAGCATAGCATGAGTGTTTTTCTTTTCGCCCAACTTGTGTTGCACAGGTTAGAGTCATTCACCATACTGCCTTGTCTAAGACTTTCTTATCAAAGAGTCACTTGGTGATCGACAGTAAAACGATAGTGCACTTTTACTGAAGATTGATTGACGGCTTATACATAAAGGCGATCGAATTTCCCATTCATTGTACACCTTCACGTTGTCACGTACATTATAAAGAGTCTAGTTAGGCTGTAAGTACTTGAATCCAAAGACCAAAACAATTTAAAAAAAAGAGTCTAGGTTGGATGACAATGTCATGTCAATGGTCAGTCAATGGTGTTATTTTGGCACTTTTCAGAGCAAATAACACCATCGACTGATCGTTGATATGCCATTGTCATCCAACTGTAACCGTTGACATTTAGTGGAATTGCCTCCCCCCTCTGAGTACTGCCTCCCCCTGGGGGCCAATTCTACTAAATGACAGCGGTGATTTTTTTGTTGTTTCACCCCTTACAGGGTAGGCAAAGGCATTACGCCATGCAGCCTCGTCATTAGTTAATGATATCCTTATGTAAATGGCTCTGCTTCAGAGTCCATGCACAAAAATACAGTGTCTTTAACACTTTCTACAACCCTAACGTGCCCTAACTTGGTTATCAGTAAAATGATAGCACTTTTACTGACGACTTTATTGTGACTTTTTGAGGCAATCCAAAAATGTCCATATCTCGCATTTTATCGAATTTCCCATTCACTGCACACTTTCACGGACACTTGCCACATAATAAACTATCACTATTATGAGTCAAAACCCGAAATACACAGCAAAATGAAAATTATACAAAAAACATGACGTCCCTCTTCGGATTCCCGCCAAAAAGCCGACAGCGGTGATAGTTGTATGACAATGAGGATCCGTAACGTTTTTAGTTGAGAATGCAGATTGATAGAGCTAAGAAATCCTTAACATACAGTACAAAATTTTTTGTTCTACGACAAAAATTGACAAAGTTATGATCGAATTCCTAGCGAAGTTCACCGAGTAGCCGCCGCGGTAGCGGTGACGTCATTGTGGTCATTGTGACGGAAGCCGCGAGTGAGCCGTTGGCAGCGATAAGGCGCCCAGTGTTTCGTTCCTTTAATGAGGATTAGTAAAGTTATAGCAAATCCATTAGAAATAGTATCCACGTTATTCTTTATGATATAAGAGTGATATATCTTTTTGAATTATCCAAATCGGACCATTACTTACGGAGATATTAAATAATAAGCATATGCCGCTCCTGTCGCAAAACTCAATGAGCGCGGGAGCATGGTGACGTCACTGTGACGGAACCGAGCTCGGCCGGCCGGCCGGCACTCACGATTTGAGGAAGCGGCGCGTAATATTTGTGTTGTAAGAGTGTAATTTTGTGATATTTAAGTATAAAACAAAAGTACTTACATAATATGAGTAAGTACTAATAAAGTAGAAGCAGGTTTTGTGCAAACTCAATTCTATAACCTTCCAAAAGTGGATTCTTTCATGGTATTTGATTACCTAGGTAATAATTCTAAGTTGGTTGGTCGTTGGAAACTACAAAGGTAAGGGTGCTGCTTATTTATCTACGATTACGTACATACGTACTTATTAGTACTCTTAAATTTGGTAGTGGTTGGTAGGTGTAAGAAAGAATGAATATAAAGTGTAGGTACAGAGACGTATTTAGAACTTATAAATTTTGTTTACAGTATCTTGATAAACGAAAGTTGTTTTTTGTTTATTCATACGTAGGTACATCATTACGCGGATGGCTTTTTAACCTATGTACTTGCACTTTATTTAGTGATCTACACTTGTTGATCAAGGTATGACAGAAACCTGAATATTTGTTGACAACAGCTGGTTTTTTTGCCATCTCGCTTTTGTTACAAGTCAGTCGCTCAGTATGTACTTAGGAAGGATGACTTGGTATAAAGCAATTTTTTAGCATTTCTTACCTCAAAAATAAAAACGGAACCCTTATAGGATCGTTTTCTTGTCCGTCTGTCTGTTAAGAAAATCTACTTCCCATTGGTCTAGCTAGAGCTATGAAATTTGATAAGAAGCAGGGCCATATGACACAAGTAATGGAATAACATGAATGCACCCCTGTTGAGTGAAGGATGCTAGGTGCGGACTCACGCACGAAGGGTTCCGTACCATTTATCTATAAAAACGGTAAAAAAACATGTTTGTTTTGTGGAAGCAATTATTTAAGATCTGTGAAAAAGTACAAGGAATCGTATTTAAAAAAATATATGGGAGTACCCCCTTAAATATTTGTTTTATTTTAAATGAATTATTTATCTAAAGTGTATTATAACTAAATATTCTGTGAATATTTGAAGCAGGTAGATACCTGTTGCCGTTATCAATATCGAGCAAACATAAGCAAAAAATATTTGTTGTATGGGAGCACCCTTAAATATTTATTTTATTCTGTCTTTTAGTATTTTTTGTTATAGCGGCCAGAGAAATACATCATCTGTGAAAAATTTAACTGTGTAACTATCAGGGTACATGAGCTACAGCTTTGTGACAGTCGGATGGACAGCGGAGTCTTAATAATAGGGTCGAGGTTTTTTACACTTTGGGTACGGAACCCTATAAATTCACTTCGCTTCGATTCAGCTATTCACATAATATGCTTTTAGATCTTTTCTAGCTGCTCCGGTAGACACCGCACATACATACATATATACATACACATACACACGTAAATTTCGTTGGCAACAGCCCTTTCGTAGAATACGAATTTGCGCTAAAAATATTATTCACTCTTGATTTTTACCCGAGTACGTCCCTGTGTCATCGTAGTATCCTTTGAATATTACACAGAAATGGGAACGAGCAAATAGATAGGTACCTACGTAGGTTTATCCACAATACTCAGGAAAAGTAAGGTAAGTATATTTCTATAAATACAGCAGGATTAAAAGAAAAGAATGTACACTACACGTACCACCTTATTTAAATGAATATCAACTAAATAATAGGTATATTATAGTTAGGTAGGTACATACTTCGAAATGATCTTCAAAGTAATGTCTTGTAGCCTGGGCAGAGGGTGGAGTTTTAACATCTCTTTTTACAACGGAATACCATTTTTTACGAAGTTTTGGATCTTTCGGCACCTTAAAAATAGTTTTTCTGGCGTTTTTATAGAAGTGTTTGTACATTTCGGTACTATACAATATTTGCACATAGTTAAAAACTTGAATTAGATATAAATCAGACACTTAATTTCTTTTAAAAGTCCCAATTAAAGGAACAAAACACTTCGCGCCTTATCGCTGCCTACGGCTGACTCGCGGATTCCGTCACAATGACGTCACCGCTACCGCGGCGGCTACTCGGTGAACTTCGCTAGGAATTCGGTCATAACTTTGTCAATTTTTGTCGTAGAACAAAAATTTTTGTACTGTATGTTAAGGATTTCTTAGCTCTATAAATCTGCATTCTCAACTAAAAACGTTACGGATCCTCATTGTGACTTTTAAAAGAAATTAAGTGTCTGATTTATATCTAATTCACGTTTTTAACTATGTACAAATATTGTTTAGTACCGAAATGTACAAACAATTCTATAAAAACGCCAGAAAAAATATTTTTTAACGTGCCGAAAGATCAAAAACTTCGTAAAAAATGGTATTCCATTTTTTTTTTTATTTTTTTTAAATCATTTATTTATTTATTGAGAGTTTTGTTACAAACATGTCAGGTATTCCATTGTAAAAAGAGATGTGAAAGCTCCACCCTCTGCCCAGGCTACAAGACATTACTTTGAAGATCATTTCGATGTACGTACCTACCTACCTAACTATACCTATTATTTAGTTGATATTCATGGAAATAAGGTGGTAGGTGTAGTGTACCTTCCCTTCTTTTAATCCTGCTGTATTTATAAAAACATACCTTCTTACTTTCTAACCGACTTCAAAAAGGAGGAGGTTATCAATTCGTCTGTATTTTTTTTTTATTTTTTTTTATGTTTGTTACCTCAGAACTTTCGACTGGGTGAACCAATTTAGATGATTCTTTTTTTATTTGAAAGCTAGTGCTTCCAGATTGGTCCCATTTTAATTTCGTCCAGTTCCGACAACGGCATCCATTAGAAAACCATATAAGTTGAAGATTGAAGTAGTTTTTTTTACTCTTTAGAGTGGTTATCCTGAGTATTGTTCATAAACCTACGTAGATACCTATCTATTTGCTTGTTCCCATTTCTGTGTAATATTCAAAGGATAAAACCACATAAAACGATGTCACAGGGACGTACTCAGGTAAAAATCAAGAGTGAATAATATTTTTAGCGCAAATTCGTATCTACGAAAGGGCTGTTGCCAACGAAATTTACGTGTGTATGTATGTATGTATGTGTCTACCAGAGCAGCTAAAAAGGTTCTAAAAGCATATTATGTGGATAGATGAATCGGGACCCTATTATTAAGACTCCGCTGTCCGTCCGTCTGTGACCACAATGCTGTATCTCATGAACCCTGATAGTTAGATAGTTAAATTTTTCACAGATGATGTATTTCTGTGGCCGCTATAACAAAAAATACTAAAAGACATAATAAATTAAATATTTAAGGGGGCTTGGAAAATTTTTTTTTGGGCAACAAAAAAAAATTTGTTGTATGGGTACAACAAATTTTTTTTTTGCTCGATATTGATAACGGTAACAGGTAGACGCTTGAAATATTTACAGAATATTTAGTTATAATATATACACTTTAAATAAATAAATAATATAATCTCACGCCTTTTATCCCCGAGGGGGTAGGCAGAGGTATTCCATTACTGGATATACCCAAATTTCACGAGATATATTGCCCGAGAATCAGTGAGGCTCGGGTTCGAATCCTGGGTTTCCTGGGTGAACTTAGAATGATTACCTAGGTAATCAAATACTTACCTTGAAAGAACCACTTTTGGAAGGTTATCTGATTGAGTTTGCATAAAACCTGCTTCTACTTATAAGTACTCATATTATGTACTTTTGCATAATAGCACAAAATTACACTTTAACAACACAAATATTACGCGCCGCTCCCTCAAATCGTGAGTGCCGGCCGGCCGGCCGCGCTCGGTTCCGTCACAGTGACGTCACACGCTCCCGCGATCATTGAGCTTTTGCGACAGGAGCGGCATATGTTTATTATTTAATATCTTCGTAAGTAATGGTCTGATTTGGATAATTCAAAAAGAGATATCATTCTTACATCATAAAGATTAACGTGGATAATATTTCTAATGGATTTGCTATAACTTTACTGATCCTCATTACATGATTGTGGTCACTCAATGGTGATATTATGTCAAATTTTGACACTTTTCGTATTCTGTTATCTGTCAGTTTTCACAATCATTCAACTATCATTGTTGACCCGAAAAAAACGAACACGACACGAAATTCAGATTCTAGCTCTGCTTCAGAGTCTATGCACAAAAATACACAAGTTTCTTCAAAACTTATCGAAATGTCACATGTACCTTAAATAAAATCAATCATCTAAAGATTTTAGTGCCGAAAACCCTAAATAAAACTAATGACACGCATGGTAGTAATAGTTATATATTATGGTAGGCAACACCTAACGTAGTCCATAGTCATTCCATTGTAATGCCACTATGATTTTAGTGGAATACAAATTAAATGTCATAGTTGCCAGTTGCAGCATAATGGAATGATAGTTCGATGACAATGGCTGACATTTAGTGGAATTGGCCCCCTGGTTATTGGCCTGTGGGCTAATCTGTGGTTTTGTCGATCAGCCTGGGCTAGGGAATTTCCCCGTTGTCAATTCTCTGAACTAATCAATTAAATTCTTTGAACATTGTAAAATCGTTTCAAAATTAATTTTAACTCGTTTCGTGCTAATATACATACAAGGACCAAATTATACGACCATTTGGTAATAAGGAATGCATCGTCGGCTATCGGCCAGTTAATTAGATACCTACCTACAAAAAAAAAAAAAATGTACTGTACGTCTTAATTGTTGTAGTAATAACATCCGCTGTTAATCAAATAGAAGTTAGAAAGGCGTCATGTAAGTCAACTTATTTCTTTAATTTCATTTAGATTTTAAGTACCAAATCATTTGATTTCATTTCTTAAATTTGATAAATTACATGTGTAGGTACCTACCTCTACATGTCATAAAAAATGATGCGACAAAGAAACATAATGTAATTTCACCCTACCCTACGGGTATGGCAATATATACTTAGATAATAACTGTTTTAAGTACTTACATACAAATTTCAAAATCACTATCACTACATAGTATAAAACAAAGTCGCTTTATCTGTCCCTATATCCCTATGTACCTATGCATAAATCTTCAAAACTACGCAACGGATTTTAATGCAATTTTTTTTAATAGATAGAGTGATTCAAGAGGAAGGTTTTAGTATGAGAAATAAGAATTGCACCCGTGCGAAGTTGGGGCGGGTCGCTAGTAATAGGTACCTAGTAGTTAAATAAATCAAAGTTGTTTCGTTGATGGAAACGGAGTAGGTACCTACCTACTTAGATAAGTACAGTCAAGAGCACATGAAGCTTTACACTGGTAGTGCGAGTTTGACCTCTAAGGGGATTGTAATAAGAACGTTACAAAGTTCAATGTGTCAAGCTCCAGTTTATTCCCGTTCCCGTGGGAATTTCTAAAATTCCGCCTTCAAACCGGTTGCCTATGACATCTGTATCTAAGACACCTATATACTTAATAAATACCATATTTCAAGTTTCTAGGTGTTATCGTTTCTTTTTTAATCAATTTTTTATTCAGGCTGTTATCATTTTAGAGTACCTAGTAAGTTTGTATTTCTCTTACTACTTACCTACCCAATTTTTTAATTTTCCAATTTGGGAATGAGACTCTCCCACTGTAAAAGGTACTCTAGATGTTGACCCAGATACTCCGTTATCTCCACACCAAATTTCATCAAAATTCATAGAGTAGTTTTTGCGTGATTCGTGCACAATTTCATGTAGGTACAGACACGGCCTCATTACACTTTTGTTATATGTATAGATTAATTTCTATTTTATCCAACTGCACCAGAAGAAGTGTACCTACCTAATGTTTTAAACATTTTACTAGCATCCAGGATTTTGGTGTCTTAATAAATTTTATTATGTAGGTACTTACTTTTTTTTATATTATAACATTTATTTACAAAGAAAATAAACATTCATTTACAATAATCTACTATATAAAAATAAGTCGGGTTTTCCTTCCTGACGATTTAACTCGAGAACGGGCGGACCGATTTTGATAAAACTTTTTGTGTGGGTTCGAGTGGGTCCAGGGATGGTTTATAGCAAAGAAAATTCAGCATTGCACCCGTGCGAAGCCGGGGCCGGTCGCTAGTCTACTATATAAAAATAAGTCGGGTTTTCCTTCCTGACGATTTAACTCGAGAACGGCCGGACCGATTTCGATGAAACATTTTGTGTGGGTTCGAGTGGGTCCAGCGATGGTTTATAGCAAAGAAAATTCAGCATTGCACCCGTGCGAAGCCGGGGCGGGTCGCTAGTTACTGATAAAAAATGTCCTCCAAAGAGGAACCATGTCAGACAGTGCCCTTGTATCTGAGTATATTTTATTTATGTAATGTAACTTAGGTAAGTACTTAATATCTTATTTAGGAGTGGCGACCCAGTAGACGAAGTGCAGCGTTTGTTGGAAGAACAAAGGAAAATGTACGAATCCAGGCTGACACGACTGCGACAGCAGCAGCATCGCCAAACGACGCCTAATATTGGCAATGGAACGCCAACTACACAGTCTGCCACTGCGTTTCCGCGGCGAAGGTATGTACGAGAAGTGCAGGAGAATGTAGATAAAAAAGACCTAAATCAGCAGTCCATTTGCTTCGCGAATAGGACATTTTTTTATGGTGGGACGTTTTGCGCCTAAACCTTGCTATTTCTTATACCTACTTAGGCCTAATACTAATATGGTTTTACTTTCAGAGGGGTGTTATAATTTTAATGTCTTTATTTGTATGCTTGTGGCATGAAATTTGAAAGGTGACTAAATCGAAAGTATTCTATGATTTAAGAAAACCTGTTTAAGTGTTTGAAGATCATCAGCTCTTTTGTAGTTGATGAAGGGATCTTAGCAGCTTCCACAGGTTTGATTTATTCGAAATTTGGTATCCTGTTCTTTTTTTGTAGGGTCGGGGATTTTAAATTAATGTTTAATCAATTTAACAACAATCATTTTCTTGCCGTTCGCTCTGACGGCAAGAGGCCCGATGGAGTTTTCCATGTGGCGTGGAGTGGTGATATATTTCTTGCGGGGGATGTGACCACTTTGGCTCCGAGCCATCTTCGAGCGACTGCTGGTTGTGCGGGTTCAGCTGCTGCGGGTGCCGAGATGAAAAAGGCTTGGAAGTATCGGGACCTCCAGGGCCAATACTTGTTCGTGCCGGTTGGGTAGGTACGAAACGATGGGACCTTGGGGCCCTGAAGCAAAGCGGCTCAATAGGGACTTATCGACGCGTCTGGTCTAGGTATCTGGCGACCGCGGCTTCCTATCGCAAAGGCTGAGTTTAGCCATTTAGCGCGGGAATGCTGCCTGCCTGCTAGGCACAATGCCACCTCGAGGGGACGTGTTCGATGATGTATTTTATTTATAATTGAGGAAACATTTTGTATTTTCTCTGTAAATAAATGGTAAATATAATAATATACTTAATAATAATAAGTAATAATAATAAATAATAATAAGAGGTATGCCTGGATATACCCACATTTCACGAGATATATTGGACCCCTAAACGTGATAGTAAATAAATGGTATCTACATTTAACAACTTAATTATTTATTTTTGTACCAAGGTTGGCCGTGCCAGAAATTCCGTCAATTCCCCCGCTTCTGTCACCCAGATCTTTATTCGCAAACAACAAACCCTTTATACCAGGAAAGCAAAAAAAATATCTCCGCTCGGCATCATGCCAACCTCTGGAGCCAGGAGCTCAAAATGAAAGAAGAACTAGATCAGCATCTAGGTGAGACTATTTTTAGATGAACTATTATTAAAATGTCTAATTAAGATTGATGTGTGTCTAATTATGATTCATGTAAAGTTACTTACCTACGACTTACGTAGTCGATCACTATTCTATAAATGCAAAAGAAAATTCACGTGTCGCGTACTTTAAGTAAGGGGGGGTTCTACACCCCCTAAACCACCCCCCCTTATACCCCCATACATCAGTTTAATAGCAGTCTTCGCTTAATAGGTCCATGTTACAATCGATATTTACAAATTCCAGGTCACGGTCACACCAAAATAAGAAAGAAAATGCCGCTATAAAATGTCCGACATGCAAGAAAGTATATGGCGTGTATATTTTCCAATGCGGGGATGGCCACAGTTCCTGTAAAGATTGCAAAACGAATGGAGCACGTTGTGGGGTTTGTGGGAAAAGCATCACCGATATGAGGAACATCACACTTGAAGCTTATCTCTCTGAGGTAATAATAGGTATCAAAGGATATACCTACTTAACACAACTATATACATAATAACTTTATTTTGTATTTGCGCCTTTATCCCCTAGGCGGTAGGCATACAATACAATAACTCTTTATCGTACACCAAAAACAATATAGTGTGGATATAAACATCAATTAAAGTACCTACAAAGACATAGGTATTTAAGTATTCGATTATGGAAATACCCTTTTTACATCAGCAAACGTGACAGATGGTGAACCCATCTCTGTACCGAGGCCCGAGGTGCTGTTACAAGATGTTTTCTTCACTGCCGAGCTAGTGATATGTACGAAAGTTTTAACAACTCATTGGTAGGTACTTACATGCCCTCACCAATCACCATCTAATTAATTACCTTCATAATTAAAACTTAACTACTCTCTAATGAAAAATGCAATCAGTAGCCTCCGTCAAACATCTGCGAACTGAGTCAGTATAACAAACATGAAGTTATAGAAAAAAATAATGATAAGTACCTACCTAGGTAAGTAGGTATGATAAGTTATGGTTGATGTTGTTCATGCATGAGAAACGGGTTCTTTAACCGCTCCATAACCCTTTTTGTACAAAAAATGTTTACCTACCTACCTATTTTCAGAGAATTATACTATGTCCAAATTCAAGTGAAGGCTGCTCCCTCTACTTCAAGCCCGAACAAATGGAGACTCATGTTAAAGAGTGTCCGTACAAAGAACAGGCGTGTCCAATAGGATTTGGGAAATGCTCTTGGAAAGGTATGGTACCTAGTAGCTTTATCTAGTAACTAGCGGATGCCCAGCGGCGTTGCCCGCGCGGATTCCGTTTATTCCCGTTCCCGTGGGAATTTCCGAAAATCCCATCATAGTGGTTGCCTACGACATATTTAAGACACCATACTTCAAACAGTGGGTGCCCAGCGGCGTTTTCCCGCGTGGACTCAGTTTATTCCCGTTCCCGTGGGAATTTCCAAAAATCCCTATATACCAATTTCCTACGACATATAAGACACCTTCATACCATTTTTCAAGTTTCTAGGTGTTATCGTTTCGGAGTAGTACGTATTTCTCTTTTTAACCAGTTTTTATAATTTCCCGTGGGAATGAGATATTTTCCTGAAATAAAAAGTACCCTAGATGTTGACCCGGGTACTCAGTTATCTCCATACCAAATTTCATCAAAATCCGTCCAGTAGTTTTTGAGTGATGCGTGCACAACCAGACAGACAGACAGACAGACAGACAGACAAAAATTCCAAAAATTGGTGTTTCGGTATCTGTATCGATAACTATATACACTACCGTTAAAATTTTCAAAAAATATTTAATGTACAGACACGGTCCCGTTAGAGTTTTATTATATGTATAGATATAGAAAACTATCTACGTAGCAATAGTAGCCAATGCTACAGGCCCTTGGTGGCCCTTACCCTGGAGGCCTATTCTCTATTGAAAACCTTAATCGCAATCGGCTTCGTTTTTATCAAAGAGATTAAAATAATATTTTAATCTCTTTGGTTTTTATGTACATTGCTTCTCATGTACATCTGTCATTACCGTCGCTGTCTGTGGAGGAAGAGCTGGCAGCGTCATAAATGTCAAATAAAGACTATTTGACTCCCAATTATAAATAATCAATAGGTACAGTCTATGGGCTTAAGAAAAAACGATCTATAGAAAGAGTGGAAAAAGATAGGTATGGTATAAAACCTACCATCTAAATTCATCTAATGAGGGCGGGGGGGTATGAAAATGTGGGTATAATAATTTTATCACATTTAAATGAAAGCGATGGTTACACTTACTCTCTGTGATGTTTTATTTTGTACCCTTAACACGAACAGGTACAGTCAAGAGCAAGTCAAGCTTGACACTACCAGTTTAAGCTGAGCTCTGATTTGTACTGCGCGCCATAGAATACAGGGCCGGGTCAAAGTCCAAAGTGTCAAGCTTAGCGTGCTCTTGACTGTACCTACGCGCCAAAAACCTATAGGTATGATATTTAAGTGTACGTATCTTTAAAATTATTAATAAATTTACAGGCAACTTATCACAAATGGTATCCCATTTCAACAACAAACACCCCGAGACGCGTAAAGGCTCAGTCAACACCGAATTGTTGATGTCCGATATCGCCAAAAACAGTACCACCGTATATTTTATCGACATCGGCTCCTATTACTTCCTGGTGTACGTGAAAGTTGATGAAACTGAATCGATGATCTACATGACCGTTCAGCTTGTAGGCACAAGCGTAAGTGCCTCGAAATGGAGCTACGAGTGTCACTTATATAATAAGAATAAACCGCGTCGAAAATATCAGTATTCAGATATTTGCCAGCCTTACTGTTCTGCAGTGGAGGAGATGTTTAAAGAAGCTAGGTGTATGGTCATTCCTCGTTTGTATGCTGCGGGGTTTGTTAACAAAGGTTGTCTCGCATACAAGTTATTTTTGAACAAAGAGAGAGGGACAGGATGGTCGAACAATTAGTTGTTTTTATATATATATATATATATATATAATCCTCATTTATTATAATCATGTTCTAAATTAATTTTTACAATTTTATAATTGGAAATGCATCTTTCATGATCTAAATACTGGGGGCCTATAATCTATTGACAACCTAATGGGCTTAATTTTGACGTACATTATTACCGTCAGTGTCTCTTCGCTCATCGCGTAATATGTCAAATCAAGACGATTCCAATTATTACTACGTAGTAAGCATGTCTTATGGAGTCATGATAGTTTTAGTATTTTTTTATGAGCACAAGAAATATATTGAAATAACAAATCTTACTTTTTCATAAGTACTTTTATTTTCTCTCACAAAACTAGTGTAGTGACGTCAGTGACATTGTAAATTATAGCTAGGGGACGATATAAAGAAATATCTATTTATGATAATAATTGTGGTATCAAAAATTTATTGATCTTTCCGATTTATATAGCCAATAATAGGGTCTTTCACTGTATTGAAATTAAATTGCGAGGAATCATTATTTAAAAATTGATTTTCATTTTACAATTATAGGAAAATTTAAAATAATAAAACAATTTAAGAGGTGATGTAATTTAGTACTAAAAATGAGGACGCCACAAAGTCAGTACTAATACATTTTCCATAGTAGGTACATTTTCGTTATGACAGCTCATAAAAATTAACTCATTTGAGTAGGCAGTAAAATACCCTATTTGTGATACATATAATATGATATTTTGTGTTGTCTTTTCAATAAAATCATTTTTTTTCTAAAGCTGCTGATGATTCGAGAAGATAGGTATTTCCTTATTCGTGCCCTCAAAATAGATCCTATATGAAAACACATAAAAATAAAAGTTACAGATTAAATCTGACCATTGTTTGACTAGCTTGTTCTAATATTTTATGTATTATCTACATCACGATATACAGCTGCCGTCTAATATGTACTATGGAACCGAGCTTACTTCAGTTCGAATATTAAGCAATAAGGGTGTCCACTGAAACAGGCACACCAAGTGGAATATGTGTTTAAGTCCATAACAGCCGAGGCACTTGGAGAAAAAAAATCTAAATATTTCATAATAGTAGTTAGGTGACTTCTCCAAAGTGTTCGATATACGCTGTTATAGTATCCGGTGTGCGTTGATTTAGTGGTTATCGCACGCATGTCAACTCGGAAACGGGGCCAATTTCACTAAATGTCAACGGTTACAATGACATGTCAATGGTCAGTCGATGGTGTTATTTCCTCTGAAAAGTGTCAAAATAACACCATTGAGTGACCATTGATATCTCATTGTCATCCAACTATAAACATTGACATTTAGTGGTGACATTTAGTGTGGTCACTCAATGGTGATATTATAATATAAATATATTATAATATCACCATTGAGTGACCACAATCATGTAATTGTCATACAACTATCACCGCTGTCATTTAGTAGAATTGGCCCCCTGGTCAGCACTCGCTTATTCAATTGGATATATCAATCGATAACAATATACCTATCTCGTAGATTTAAAATAGAAAAGAGTGTGCACTATAATTATCGTATCGAATGAATCAATAGAGGGGCTGCACTGCCTCAACTCGAGGTGTTTAATAATATAAATATATTATAATATCACCATTGAGTGACCACAATCATGTAATTGTCATACAACTATCACCGCTGTCATTTAGTAGAATTGGCCCCCTGGTCAGCACTCGCTTATTCAATTGGATATATCAATCGATAACAATATACCTATCTCGTAGATTTAAAATAGAAAAGAGTGTGCACTATAATTATCGTATCGAAAGAATCAATAGAGGGGCTGCACTGCCTCAACTCGAGGTGTTTAGTTTTCTTTGTACGAATTTTCTTACTAAAATGCACATCAATTAGCATCGTAACAGCATCACATCGCGTCGGGACAAGCTCGAGCAAGATAGGCGAGGCTGGACCATCTGTTTTCAAGTTGATATGTGTGTGATCACCTTCAGCCGGACACCCCAAAATTGCAAGGTCCATAATAGGTACCTCTATCATTGATCTTACATCTTGTTTTTACAAACACAAAACCATTACAATATTGAAGTTAGTACTTAATAATATAAGGTACCTGAATTAAAAACAAACTAATTTAATTTTAAATATTGAACACATTTAGTTCGTATTTTAGATTTTACATCTTTAAAGCAAGGGTACTTGTTAATAATAACAAACAAGTCATGGACGGCATAAAAACGAGAAGTTTTTGGGGATATTCAGAAATTTTAAAGCCACTTCAAAAAGCTCTTGCCGCCATTGTAGAAGTTTAAATATGAATAGACGACAACAATTTTTAATTTTATTCTTACCAAATTTCCTTCCCTGTAGTTTTATTGTTCTTTCCCATTCAATATTAATTATTGATTAAAATTAAAATAAGTAAATTAACAAACAAAATTTTGTAACAAACTTACATAATGACTAGAATTTAATATCAAATCTTAATACAAGAAGCACCCCATATAAAGCTACAATACAAGTGTTCTCACACCACACATTTTTATAGTGAACATCAATTATTAGGTGCTTTAGTGTCAACTAAGTGATAATATTAAAAGAGAAAAAAACTTAGTTTAAAATTTAAATGATTTCATAAATTCTATATTTTTTGTCCACATACAGTTAATTTTAGTTTAAATTAAGTAGGAATGTTATAGAAAATAAGCCTTTTAAAATCAGTTCTTTGATTTACCTGTAAATCTTTAAGGAATGTAGATGATTACTGCTATAATATAAATTGAAAAAAACCCATAATATTTTCTTCACCTCAAACTATCAAATTTTACCTAATTTTGTGCCAAATAATTTTTTTGTTACTTATAGCATTGGTGAAAAAAGTCAAGTACATTTTCATAAAATTTTGTGCCAATTGGAATTTAATAAAATTAAAAACATTTTGAATATAGGGATGACTCACTCTTGTTAATTGTTAAGACCTCCATTGTAAGCATAGTCGGCTTTATTATGCATGACGAGATGGTTGTCGACAAAGTAGAAGCTGTCAGAGCAAGTTTCAAATGGTGCTGCAATCATCTCCTCAACTGAAATGTAAAACAAATATTTACATCTAACATTCCTACTTTGAAATTTCTATTGTTTCCTATCTAGGTTAAGTATACAAAATAAATATTTAAGAAAAAAATACATAGTTTTTTCTTATAATTATGTAAGTATAGGTGATAAATTCTTTTGATTAGACTTTATAGTCCCATGGATGCAGGAAAGTAGGATTTATATCGGTGCTGTCAGTTGATGGGTTAGAAACTATTTGTAAATGCTACTGAGTCCTTTTTTATGTAATCTTACCTAAATCAGGTGGCAATGAAGGAAACTCGTATATGTGTTCGCAGGTGTTTCTTGAGAATGGAATGCAGAAGCCAAACTCAAAATCAAATGTTTTAAGGAGCCTGTCCCGGAAGAAGTGCTTCTCAATCATCCTGAAGTGGTTCACGGGACGGGCACCAACAGTGAATTCAACTCTGAAAGTAAAATAATGTGTCAAAACAAACTTTTAATTATGTAATTTCATCATTAGTATAGTCAAGAATAGAAAAGGGCATGTTACGCTGCTTTGGTCATGTAGAACGTATGGATGAAAGAAGAATAACGAAAGAGATTTATGGTGCGAATGTTGAAGGATGCAAGGTAAGAGGATGCCCCAGAAGGACGTTCACGGATCTAATAAGTGACATGCTTCAAAAAGCTGGGGTTCGGAGTGCGAAGAATAAAAAAGTGTGCATGAAAAGGCTTATGGGTGTAAAGGAAGCGAAAGAAGTATGCAGAGATTGAGGAAAGTGGCGATCCATCGTTTCTGCCTACCCCTGTGGGACAATGGCGTGAGCTTTATGTATGTATGTATAGTCCAAAAAATTAAGGTAAGAGGTAAAACAAAGGTATTTTCAGGAATGGAATACTAAACCTATGCTATTACATACCCCCTTATAAAGTTATGCGATTGCTTTTTATTAATTTAATTTCATCATAAGCCCTTTCTTTTTCATATGTGAGGAAATATAGATTTAAAAAAAAGTTACAAGGAAGTTTTGTGAGCTGATGATATAAATCTTTTGCATCTGTCTCTAGTCTAGTCACTTCTCCTCAAAACTATTTATTGCAATCATGTTGTGGTACAGATGTTACAAATTAATATAGTTTTAACATGAACCCCAATTTAAGAAAGAATTTAATGAAACTTTACAAGAAGCTTTCTCAGTGAGCAGTGCAGTCAAACAGATTCAAAAATAGACTAGACAAATACTTAAAACACAGCAGTGACAAACAAGCATCAGATATTGAAAGCTGTCAGATATTAATAATATAATTTGGAGCATCAACTTACGTGGCGCCGACAGTCTTCAACTTCAAAAACTGGGGCGTGAACTGGTATCGAACGAATCTGCCTGCGTTTGGGTCAAGGGGCTCCTCTGTTGCATCCTCCCCGGCCTCACTGTCCACCCCGAAGTCCGTAGGGGGCTTGGCAATCTCGAACAACACTGTCCCACTTTCCAGGTCACGGATTTTGAATCGCGTAAAATCTATTTCGTATACATTGGCTTCCGGACTACAGAGATATGTGTCGGTGATCCTGTCCAGCCTCAGGACCTCTTCTGGAGTGATTTCACTAGAAACTACGTCGTCTTTATTTGTTTCAATCACTGATACTGAATCGCATTTTTTCCCTACCAAACTCATTTTTGTATGTTGCTTAATACGGCAGACTCGGAGCTAAAATAACCACTCACAAAATTATAGGTACGGTAAATTTCGGATTGTTAGTGTGTCAAAGCATTTTATTGCAGTTTTTTCTGAATAAATTGTAATGAAAAATTCATTGCAAAAGATCGTCACGCACCCTACCTACTACTGGTACGGTCCAAATTGCACTTTCTGCGCTCGTGTGCGCTATATTCATGCAAACAACTGTTCAAATTGCGCTGTGGTACGCTGACATGAGCATTGTGACTTCATTTGACGTCATCGATTGGTGCAAACAGTGCTAACAACGAGGAGGTAGTGCAATGTCTCCGGATCTGTCAAACAGTTGTCAAACTTCAATATGCGTGGTGTTTTTTTTCCCGCTAACTTTTTTCATATTAGTTAAGTAATCGATTAATTAAAATTAGGTATGTCGTCATTAATATTAACAGAAGCATTACATTGTGAAGCTTCGGGGGACACTATACGACTCAAATACGACTGAATTTAACTTCAGAACAGTATCAACCTAAATATTAAAAGAACTGTCATTTTTGACAAACGAAAACCTGTTCAAATTGTTTGCATGCTAACAATCGTAATCATTTTGAACAGTCGTGTGCGTGCTTACGAACGTATTTACTATTTGCACAAAACGGACCGCACCGTACGTCAGGGTCACGTCAATTCGTCTGTCACTGTCAATGTCAGCGTCAAGTGTCATCAGGATCTGCTTTTTGGCGGGAATCCGAAGAAGGACGTCATGTTTTTTGTAAAATTTTCGTTTTGCCGTATATTTTGGGCTTTAGTTCATAATAGTGATAGTATATTATGTGGTAAATGTCCGTGATAGTGTGCAGTGAATTGAAAATTCGATAAAATACGTGCGATGGACTTTTTCGAATTACCTCAAGAAGCCTCTTTAAAACTTCAGTAAAAGTGCACTATCGCTTTACTGTTGATAACCAAGTGACATTTCAATAAGTTTCGAAGAAACTATGTATTTTTGTGCATAGCTCTGAAGCAGAGCTGAAAATCTTGAATTTCGTATCGTGTTTAGTGCTGATGGCTCAAAATGCCAATGCCTTAAACTAAGAAAAAAAAAAAAAAAAAAATCATCAGGATCTTGTAGTGCTTTTTGGCGGGAATCTGAATAGGGTCGTCATGTTTCTTGTAAATAATTTTGCTATTTCGGGTTTTGACTCATATTACTGATAGACTCATTATGATTATGATATTATTGTGATATGACTTAATATGTTTCAAGCTTTTTCAAGTGTCCGTGAAGGTGTGTAGTAAATGGGAAATTCGATAAAATACGTAGGATGGATGTCGTGTCGTGTTTAGTGCTAATGGCTAAATTTCAAATGCCTTGCAAAAATAAAAAAATAAGAAGTCAGAATCCCGGATACACACACACGTTGCCACTGTTTCGTGGAGTCAGATATTGTATACCCTCCCTCATACTTACGTATACGATAATCATTGAAAATGTTAACCATATTTACGAAAACGATAAATTTGAGCAACATTTTAAACGAAACTAATTAATATTATACTAATTCAAAAGACAGCTGATTCGATTAGGTGACTATCCGAAAAATACACATTCCGTTCCAAGTTCCGATTCACAACGTAAATTATTGTATTCATTCATTTGTAATAGTTACGTAGCAATATATACTAGTAAAATAACAATAATTTAAAGAGTACATAATACTAAAAAAGAAGATAGTTCAAGAAATATTACGAAGGGAACATCCGAGGATTGTTATAATGAAACGGAACACAATAGTTTCCGGTAACTTGTCAGCCAGCTGAATTTCACATTACGCAGAATATAAAAGTCGCCAAGTTGTTGTAAAATAGTCAAGACATAAAACAATAAAAAATTAATTTATGTATGCAGACAATTTTTCTCCAGTTGAATTTATCCACATATATAATTGAAACAGAGTTTATATTTCGTAGTAAAACATTTTAAATTTCTTCACTCCCCGAACATTTTTACGCAACATTATCGAACAGCAAGCTATTGTTGACGTAACATCCGTTGCGTCACAGAGCGATGAAGCATGCGCCCTGTCATTTTCATTGGCTGGACCATAGATAGATTAAAATTACAATAATCTCAATATCGGACCATCGCTCAAGTCTCGTACTGTGATAAGTCTATATAACGGTAGTGGTGGACAATCTAATGTGCATTTAAGTGAAATAAACTAATTAACACCATGCAAATCAAAGAATAGTGAGTATATTTTGATAAAGGTTATAAATCCGGTTGCAAAAATAAATCGATTTTTGGCCTGTGCTTGAGAACTATTTTGCCACGAACTGTCGACAGTTTGTGCCTTATCAGCGGGTTCTTCAAAGCTGACGTTGGAATTATCGGGATCTATTAGCGGCGTCTACTTAAGATTGATAAATAACTGTGTCAAGTTTTTAACTTATGTGAGATTAATGAGTGACAGTGACAGATCTTTAGGTCAAGGCCTAAATGAGCAGATGGCCCAGCAATATAGAATATTATGGATTTGAAATAGTATGTTTGGGCACTAAAGCTATTTTCTTTTTCAGCCGAGTAACACTTCCACTAACAGTAGAAGAGGTAAGATTTTGCAATATTATTTATAAAGTACTAACTTTCTTGCATACCTACTAGGTATTCTTCCTCTTGAATTAACTTTATTAATGATTGAAGTCTTAATTAAATTAGAAATTTCTATTCTTTAAAATAAAACCTATTCTAAATTATTGTTTGTTTACTTATGTGTGTGTTCATTAAAACTGTAGCATCATTATAGTAATAGATTATATAATGAATAATTATATTGTGGTACACAATTTATACAGTTATTTAGTCATAAACTGGGCAGAGTGTCTATAATGGTCCATAAACAACTGATTAAAATACTTAAATAGGTATATTATGAACACCCAGACACAAAACCAACATAATGTATGTATGAGCATGTGCTCATGCACACTAATGTTGGCTCGGAGCAGGAATCAAACCTGCAACCTCCGACATAGAAGGATAGGTCATTACCAACTAAACCACCAGGCGTGTCTGTCTAATACAAATATAGGTGTTAATATTAGGTTTATTATGTTTTTATAAAATAGTTTTTTTTTCAAACTGGGCAACTGGAACATTTACCCCAATTAAACCCCATAATTATTAAATTTTCCTAAGTAAATAAAAATAAATAAATAATCTCGAGCTAGTGATAAATATGTACGTAAGTTTTGAAAAACTCATTGGTACATGCCAGGATTCGAACCCGAGCCTCACTGATTTTCATCATGTGAAGCAGGCCCTTTAACCGTAGGGCAATCACCACTCTTTTTCCTAAGTATATAAACAATAAGACATGAAACCATCATGTTCATGCACACAAATATTAGCATTAGACTGAGACCGAACCCCCACCTCTATGACAGTAGGTTGGGCCACTACTAACTGAGCTGACTGGACAGTGGAAAAACATTATAATTGAAGTAGCTACCCACTTTTAAATAAAAAGAGATTATAGGATTTCAATTTATACATATAACTAGCGGCCCGCCCCGGCTTCGCACGGGTGGACATGAATTTTTTAATTTGTGATGCACTTAGAGTAAATATTATATTATCTTTATGCATATGCATTGCGTATATATGCATAAAGGTTCTTATTATTTTTTAAATAGCCTGTGCCCAGCGGCGTTGCCCGAGCGGAACCACTTTATTCCTGTTATAGGGGGAATCTCTAGAAATCTTTAAAACGGGATCCTATTACTAAATCTCCCCAGTCCGTCCGTCTGTCTGTCCATCTATCACTAGGCTGTATCTCATGAACCGTGATAGTTAGTTGAAATTTTCACAGATGATGTATTTCTGTTGCCGCTATAACAACAAAAATACTAAAAAACAGAATAAAATAAATATTTAAGGGGCTCCCATACAACAAACGTTATTTTTTTGGCGTTTTTATGTTGATAGACACAAAAAACCACACTTCTCCATACTAACTTCAAACCCTACTTTCGCCCCTTTAGGGGATGATTTTCGAAAAATCCAAAAACACGTGTCTCATAATTTATTTCTAAGAGTATTTGTGTAAAGTTTGAAGTTGATAGACGTAAAAAACAACACATCTCCATACAAACTCCTATCCCCTGTTTCACCCCCTTAGGGGGTGATTTTCGGAAAATCCAGAAATAGGTGTCTTGTTGTTTGTTTTGAGGAGTATTTTTACAAAGTTTCGTATTGATACACCCAAAAATGAGGGTTTTCCATACAAACTTCAACCCCTACTTTCACCCCCTTGGAGGATGATTTTTGAAAAATCCTAGAACTAATATCTCATAGTTTGTTTTGAAGAGTATTTGTGCCAAGTTTAAAGTTGATACACGCAGAAATCACACTATCCCATACAAACTTCAACCCCCTCTTTCACCCCCTTTGGGGTTAAATTTCGTAAAATCCTTTCTTAGCGAGCATCTACACTATAAACGTAACCTACACACAAAATTTCATGTTTCTATGTTCAGCGGTTTGGGCTGGGCCTTGATTTTTAGATTTAGCTTCTCCTTTTATATATATAGATTACTGTTGACAAGGTAATATCAGTTATTGATACGAATTATCCTCTTTCAACCTATCCATAATTTTCTGAGTTGTAACTTTGGGCAATTTTGGCAAAATTATCAAATAATCTGATTTGAAAAGTAGTCAGTGTAAAAGGGTAAAAGTGACAATGCTTGTCAGGTGGAAAAGTGTAATCTATATATATAAAAATCATGCCACTTTTCGTTGTTATTTTATAACTCAAGAATGGGCTCACCTATCAAAACCTAATTTTTAGGCTTTATTCGGACTATTTAGCAGATGGTTTATGTGAAGTTGCTTAAAATCTGTCGAGTGGTTCTTCATTTAGGTTTTAGTATAAGCATTGCACCCGAGCGAAGTCGGGGCGGGTCGCTAGTAGTGTTATAAGTGTCACTTATCAATTCACCATCATCATCAGTATAGTAAAATCCAGTGGCCAGCTGCAAAGACTCATGGATCTTTCCAGCTTTCCAGGCCAATAGTAAAACTTTAGTTTTATTTGGGAATCTCAGTGGCTCTATTCAGAAGTTATAAAAATGTAATCAAACTTATTTCTGTTGTCGCCCTGGTCTAGTAATAGTTATGCAAGATATTAGGTTATGCAATTGCATCTTGCTACCGTAGGAATCCGCTACGTGACCGGCTAGCAATTGAATTGTGCAAATTAATATATTATAATACAAAAGTGATAAGGATTGGATTTTTTTTCCAGCTACAATACAATCTAGTCTTTATTCTGTAGGAGTTTTACTTCTGAAGTAATTTGTTAATTTTTATTTGCATGAAACATTGTAGGTTAGGTTAGGTTAGGTTAGGTTAGGTTAGGTTTACTAAAACGTTCCTTTTGAATCACTCTAAAAACTGCATCAAAATCTGTTGCATAGTTTTAAATATTTAAGCATACATAGGGACATATAGGGATATAGAGACAGAGACTTTGTTTTATATTATGTAGTGATCTGCCATCGACTGAGTTATAGTCAGTAAAAATGAATGAAAATATTATATAAGTACTTGACCAAGTTATAAGCTGTCTGAGATTAGGTAATTAGATTTAGTACGAGGCAGTCTCAAATAGTACATGTATTTTTTATCAGTATGTTAGCTTTCTACAAAAAAAATACTTATATAATATTTTCATTCATTTGTACTGACTATGACTCAGTCGATGGCAGATCACTACATAATATAAAATAAAGTCTCTGTCTCTATATCCCTATGTCCCTATGTATGCTTAAATCTTTAAAACTACGCAACAGATTTTGATGCGTTTTTTGTTAATAGATAGAGTAATTCAGGAGGAAGGTTTTAGTGTTAGCGTTGCATCCGTGCGAAGCCGGGGTGGGTCGATAGTGCTTAATAATTAAAAGATCTTAAACAGTTATAAAGTATTATGTTCAAACTACATTAAAAAAAAACTAACGTCTCTTAAGACCTTGTAATACTTGTTATTCAAGTTTTCTGTTTTTTAAATTTTCAAATCAAACAAAAACCCGGCATCGTCATTGCCGTCAGATAATAATGTTTTTTTTATGTGCCTGTTTCCTTATTAGAAGATTTACAATTACAGAATAATAATAATAATTAGGAACTACCCTGGTGTTTTTGTCAACTACTGTGCGGCCATTTTAACTTGACAGCTCTGAAGTTGCGTAAATAGCTGGTATTCCTTATTCGTAGTAGCTGGGCAATAACATTTTTAGAGACCATTTGGTGGTAAGAGGGGGTTTGCGCAGGCGAAGCCTATGTTCAGAGAAGCCAAGTTAAAACGGCCGTACCACATAATATCATAATGTAACTGGCCAATGTTTGTACGCGCAAACACGCAAAAACGACTTTACGAAATTGAATACGGTTTTCACAGTTGTGTTCTTGCAGGTCTAAATTAAAATCTGGTATAAGTTTCATCTTGATACGCCACGCCGCCTAGCCTAGAAGCCAAGTTATCTTTGAATACAGAGTGTTTTTTTAACTAGGTCAATATGGAGACAAAGTCGCCGGCAAAACGAAATTGACGGGCCTGTTGGCTCAGTTGGTAGTGACCCTGCCTTCTGAGCCAGAGGTCGCGGGTTCGATAAAGTTCGATTCCCGCTCGGGGCCAACATTTGTGTGCATGAACATGTCTGTTGGCTTCGTGTCAGGGTGTTTAATATTTATTTAGGTATGTCTATCAGTTATTTAGTACCCATACATAGTACAGACTGCCTAGTTTGGTACTGAATAACTGTGTGTGAATTGTGTCCCACAATTTATTTATAACAAAAGCATGGCAAAAGCTGATAAATAATATAGAGATGATGATATAAGAATGTATCCTGTAATAATTTGAATCTGAATTAATTTTAATTAGCACACTAATGCCGTTAAATATCACACCTGTTAAAAAGTGTGTGGAACGTCAAATTAGTACCAAATAAAAGTTATATTAGGTAGGTAAAGGTTATATCTATCTCCATACCAACATTTATCAAGATATCTTCACCTGTTTAGGCGAGAAAACTTAACAAACAAATTCACTTTCGCAAATATAATATAGTTGTTTCACCCGCGTAGTTCCCGTTTGAATACAGATATAAAATATAGCTTATGTTACTCAGGGATATTGTATCATTCTAATGGTAAAGGAATTTTTGAATTCGGTTCAGTAGTTTTTGAGTTTATTCGTTACAATCATACACAAATACAAATGTTTTCTCTTTATAATATTAGTGTAGATGTAGACTAGCAGCCGGTAGTTTTAGGTTTTGCAGGTTTAATTTTTTTGTGGGATTACGAGGATAAAGTATGTAGGCTATATATTACTCCCTGATATTGTAGCTTTACAATGGTGAAATCATTTTTAAAATCGGTTTAGTGGTTTAGGCGTGGAAGCGTAACAAACAAACAAAGTCAATTTGGCAAATGTTATGATTACAAAATCGTGGGATACATCGTTTACCGAGATTTCGTTAGTTAGAACTTCAAAACCAGTTTGCTAATTAATTAACATAAAAACACTAACATCACAAACACAAAATTCAGAAGTCGCAATAATATTACATATTCGGAAAACCTAATATTGTAAAAATTCAAAAAAATGCATAGATGAGCGGACTATATTTGGGTCACGGTCGCCTCACACACTAAAGTTTAAAAGTCGAACAAAGCACTAGATATACTTCCACTTTCTCGCAGATATGTAACCCAGCGTATAAGGATTGATTTGGATAGAAAACAAACATAATCTTAATCTGTTCCTTTGGACAAACAAAAATTAAAATACATATTATTGTAATGATGTCTGCTTTTTGCAACTCCTTGCGATAAGGGGCGTAGCATTTTAAAGCGCAAAATATGGTGTGTCGCAAATGGCTAAAATCTGTGTAAATGGGGGGGGGGGGGGTAGGGACAGAATATCAGTACAAGTTTTTTTGGTTCATCTTTAGTCTGCGTTGCACAAATCCAGTCTTAAAGAGCTTATAAATAAGTGTTTATTTAAGTGTAAGTGACTTTTTAGTTGCTATATTAAATTGTTAATATTAGTAATTAAGGAGGCGAGTTCTTCCGATTTCTTCACATTTCTATTTGCTTACATATTAAATAAATGCCTATATTTTTTGTATACTTAGCTGTAAGATTTCCCAAAAGTAAATAAATACATAAAAAACCAGTTCAGTATTTGAGCATTAGGTAATCAAGTCGCGTCACTGAAGGCAAAGTACGGTCTGCAAATTAATATTTTTTCAATAATGCAACGACAAGGGACCTATTAATTCAACTAAATCGACCTAGCTTTATTCTAACGGCACTTTTACAATTCAGACAGAGGTGTGACGAAAATTAAAAGGAAAAAATAAATCTTTATTTTAAAAGTGTGCCGTAAATGGAGTCATTGTCTTTTTTTCAGAAGTGACAAACCGTGAAAGTTACTGGGTGGGTCGTAGGTATATGGGTGGCTAAGTTAGGCTGTGTCATATTGACTCGTATTGTATGCAGTCAAGGACGGACGATGGTCATTGAAGGACAAAGGGCCAAGACTTGACGAGTATTCTTGTTATATTTTGTGTACTATTATCCTCGTTAAATTTTAATAAAAGATAAAATAAATTTTTATTTTAAAACTGTGACGTAAATTGAGTCATTGTCAAACTTTTTTATGGAAGAAATGAATAAAGTGCCACAAAACGTGCGAGTTATTGGGTGGGTGCTATAATATCGGTGGCTACGTCATATTGTATGCAGTCAAGGACGTACGGTGGTCATTCAAGGACAGAGGGCCGAGACGTCCGTTCCGAGACCGTGACTTAACCAGCATTATGTTACTTTATTCGCTTTAAAGTTTACGCAAAATTTTGTTTCTTGCTTACCCAATTTTTACCGAACGGAAAGGATGTTTGTTTGTAGTAGGTTGTTATGTACTTATGTACGCCTAAAATACTCAAACAATTATACGAATGAGGACTCAAGAATTCGTTATTACGGTCCGGGTGAAGAAGGCTACATTTAGAACTAGGTTGTGCCCGCGGCTTCGCTCGCGCCGGTCTATTTATGTATGTTCCATCGTAGCAGCTAAACTACTAATCCGATTTTGATGAATGAAAGAAAGAAAGAAAATATTTATTAGGAACACGTTAAAGTCTTAAAACTAAAATACAATTAAAACCTTTAGTTATATTTGAGTGTATTTGAGTATACCTCATTCAGCAGACGCTGCGGCGGTTTGTGAAACAAGCAGATAATGCTGGTATTATGTGAGGCCACCACTTTGTTGCCAATATCGTGCAAGAAAATTTAATGTTTCAGTTTACAGTAGGTCAATCAGTCGATGTTATCGCTGTCAAGGAAGTAAACTCACATACGACAAAAAATATTACCTTTCTTCTTATGCAGTTGGGTAAAAATAAGATAAACTGTTCCCTACATTGTGCTCGTAGTACCCTGAAACATTTTCACTATAGAAAAATAGCTAAGCTTGCCTAAGCCATACCACACATTGCATTAAATATTTTAACCCAGTATCAACATTGGCCAAACTAACACAGCATTTAGGCGAGGGTGAGTTTCTACGAGTATGCTCATTAATTCGCCCACAGGACGTTATTATTTTTATAATGAGAGAAACATAATCGTCATTTAATTCTACTAGTCTTATAAATACGAAAGCATTTCTGTCTATTTCTGTCACCTTTTTGCAGCTAAACAGGTGAACCGATCTTAATGAAAGTTAGCGAGACGATAGTTTACATCTTGGGGAAGCATTTAGGCTACTTTTCATTCCAAAAAAACACAGAGGTAGAGAGTAGTCCCAGTAAACTACGGATCGACGTGATTTTTTGCATATAAATAGATTATAGATAGTGGAGGACCGATAAGTGACGTCACTACTTAAAAAAGTTCAATCAGCATTGACAAGGGTGACTCGCTTAAGCAATAATACGGTTAGGGTTAGGATGAAGGTCACGGATTTGATTCGGGTAAAGACAAGAGTTATTGTTCCGCACGTGAGCATTGAAATGCTGCCCTTGCGTCCTTGTGTGGTCAGTTCATCTCAGAAAAATATTATTTACTTTTTATTACCAGCCAATCCCCCTACGGTTTAATGACGTTTAAAAACCGGTTCCTAACCTCAAAAATGAAACGGCTATTTTTGTTGCTAATTTTTTAATTTTTTTTTCTACAGTAGCACCCTTTGAACATGCATATTCTAAACCTAAACTAAACCGAAAATAAGATCGATATGCTCAAGTTAGTTATATTACTTAAGAATTTCAGGTAAGAAATGGGATCAAACACCACTAACCATCCCTACTTTCCTCATTTATTACTAATTAGTAATAGATGCTAATATTGCTAATGATAGATAATGTGCAAAACACGAATCGAGGCCTAATGGAGCTTTCATCAATCATTAAGGCTGGATTCATCATAAGAAAATTAAGGCTTACTCTAAGAATTAATCACAAAATGCTAGAGTTTTTGTGATTTATCCTTATGGGGGGGAGCTGGGGAGCTTCGCACAAAGGTAAACTAATTATCGTCCGTGACTTCACTCCTTAAAAACAAAGAACTTTAAGCGCCAATGGAATCAATCCATTGCATGCAAAAGGTAATTATTTGAAGATTATTTAGTAAAGACAAATGCCCATTTTTAACAACAAGATCCTAAAGCAATTCTACGTGTTTCTTTTAAGGGTTCCCCTAAAACGAATACTTACTTAAAATATTACAGGACTAAGGGGACACTTAAACGTTGTTGAAAATTAATTCCTAATTAGGTTCCTATTCCTTAAATGTTGTTCTGGGAGCCCTAAATTTAAGGGCTCAATGGTGAAAACGGGCATAAGCCTTGTATATGCCCATGGATAAGGCTTACTCCATGATGGTTCAAGGGCCCACATTAAATGCAAAAACATTAAACATGTCTGTTGGCTCCGTGTCTGGGTGTTTATATTATTTAAAGTATATAAAGATACATATACCTATATCAGTTGTTTAGTACCCATAGTACATGCTCTGCCTAGTTTGGGGTTAAATAACCGTGTGTGAATAGGATATCGAAATTAAATTGCGAGTTAAAATACATTGAAAAGTGTATCCTAAAACACCTCTAAATATGTATTTTAATTTTTATTTTACAACTGTACCAATTTTGAAATCACAAATCGATCAAAAAATGTTGCAATTAAGTACTAAAAATGATGACGTCGCAGCTAAGTATTCAGTACATTTTCCAAAGTCAATTTGACAGATTATAAAAAGTAACTCATTGATTCATCAGCTTTGTACCTGTCTTTTGTATGCGACTGTGTATTTTTTATCGTAATTTTGTCTTCTTTTTGTAACAGTATCAAGTCGCCCAGCTGTACTGCGTGGCGGAGGTCTCCAAGAATGAAACGGGCGGCGGGGAAGGCATAGAAGTCATAAAGAACGAACCTTTTAAAGACTATCCACTACTTGGTAAGTGATCAATTAGACCTTATTATATGCTTGTAGCATGTCGCAGCCGCGTGTCGCGTGATAAGGCTAGGCCACACCGAATGCGTCTCGGGCCCGTCTTCGTTCCGGTGCGGGCATAACGTATGCAATAGTGAACCGACAGCGTGTGTGGAATCTTTAAATTCTATCTCCAAATTATATAAATATAATCAATACTTGAAAATTTTGAGGAAACTTGCCATGTACAACCCATAAAGTGCACTGTTATGACGTCACCAGTGTTTTTGTTCTTAAATGTATTCTAAAAAAGATTTATATATAGAAAAGTAAGTTAAAAGAAACATTGATCTTCCCTATTATAAGTACACATATGTCACAATTCACACACGATGAACTGAGTGCGGTCCAAATAAGTGTGAATGCAATTCTTTGTGTCATCTTGCATGTGGTACTACATGCAAGACATAAAGTACATAGGTGCATTTATTAGATGACGCTTCATACGCACTCGATGTGTCCCGGCTATTGAACTTCTAGGTAGAAAGATTTTATGAACTTGCTAAAACGTTGATTATGCTTGTATAATAGGTACCGGAGATGGAACTAAGATTTCACCAATCTCTTTATATTATTTCTGAAAGGAGGAAAACTCACTTAAACACACGGTTGCTTTAACAATTGTATGTTTTTGCAGCGTATCAAAATGCAATGTGGATAAAGATAACAATTACGTAATATCGGTCTGCTTATACCGATATAAGACCGTCGCGAGCGATTTTTAATAAAGCTGTCGTGTTTTCTTGTTGTCACAGTTCATTATGCTTTATTGCATTAAATAAGGATTAGTAAAAACTTGTTGAAAGTACCTAAATAAAGATTTCGTTGAATTGCAAAATTAACACCTCGGTTTTAGATAGTATCATGTTAGATCCTTTTTTTTTTCGTAGACGTAGCTCTTTGAATTTATGCTTTTTTTATTGTTTGTCCAATAGTTCAGGGTTTAAAGACGTCGGTGGAAATGAAACAGGATCGGGAATGCGATGCGTGTCCTTCGTGCAAAGAGGACTTTGGTGGTACATAATGATTGATTTGTATTTGTTTTTACCTTAGTGTTTGGTTTTCGTAGGTATTTACTCTAGTTTTTAAGCTTGGATGCACATTGATTAAGATAAAATATTTTTGGGACAATCACAAATATACTTATTCCACTCTGGTCCCGAAAGGAAATACCTACCACAGTGGATTAGTCTGATTTAATATTCTCGATCTCATCTTACTTTAAGCACTTGTTTGTTTGGCAGTATGCACTTCGTGTGTTATATGTTATTTTTTGGGATCAGACGCGAATAAGTCGGCAAATATTGACCGATTTTTTTAAGTTTTAGCTGACCGCCGAACACGCCCTTGTACAATAGGATCCTTTCTTATACCTACTAAGATTAATGTTTGAGTTTTGAGTAGACCAGAAATCTAACTGAGATTTGGTACTAATTGTAATGCTAATTGAAGCAATGTATCTTTGAACAGTGAACAATAGATGAAAAATTTGCTCAGATATCAGTATAAGAAAAGTAGAGTACTAGAGCAGAGACTATGAGTG
This sequence comes from Ethmia dodecea, assembly GCA_963855545.1. Classification (NCBI taxonomy): domain Eukaryota; kingdom Metazoa; phylum Arthropoda; class Insecta; order Lepidoptera; family Depressariidae; genus Ethmia; species Ethmia dodecea. Next base: position 8,096,619 of record OY979453.1, read on the forward strand.
CTCCAGATATTGAACATTAACAAAACTATTATTTATTATCCGTATTACATGACAGGGTATGATTGATGCAGAATCGCAGACGTTCAAGAATATAAAGTAGCTGTGAGATCGTCTGCGTTAATCTCGACTATAGATAGACAGTTGGAGGAAGTAACATTTTTATACTGAACTAACGATTTTTAGAAGATTTTATTGTTCTATTACTCTGCTAACCCACTTTCTTCCCCAATTATATCATCCAAGGATGTTATATGTTAGAAAAGTACTTAAAGATGTACACAGAACCAGACACAAAACTTACAATTATTTTAATGATATAATAGTTTTATACACTCTGTGCATCCAAGCTCGTTTGATTTAGTAAATTATTTTGTTTTGTACAATCTGTCGATCACATTCACAATTAAGTATTGTTTTTTCATAAAGTACTTTTTTTATTCATAAGCTCTAATCATTAGAGTGAGGCACTAATTGTTAAACCACATTGCAGAAAACTATTCAGTTGTCAGACGAAGGGGTTATGTCGGCTTCTCCGCAAACTTCCATCCACTGTAGGAATTCTTACACTTTACAATTATTTATTGTGTCGTTTACAGAAATTTTGACTTTAATAATCCCATGCACATGAATATAGAATAAACGATGTATGTAATAAAGATAGCTTAGATTGTATTGCAAAGCTATTTGCAGTTGTTATTGTAATTAAATGTAACGTAAACTCTGATTAAACTTGTATTTTTCCTGTCATAGTATTTTTAGATAGTAGACATTTATAAATTCCTTGTAATGCATTTGATACAAATAACCATTAGGTAGGTAAATCTGGACGTCATACGGACATATTAATAATAATAAATAATAATAAAAATAATAATAAAAATTTATTACATAAACTTAGTCTAATTATAATAATGGTTAACAGAGTAAAACTTATTGCTAGTTAAATTTTAGTGATACCTAAACTAAGTAACTAAATACTTGTGCCTTAGGTATCATCTTAGTAGCACGGTAAACGGTTAGTACGAAAAGGTTTTATTTTAATAACAACAATAAATGAGTAAAACTATTTTACATTAATCCAATTACATACTTATTTATAAGATTAAACAACTACGGCCAGTAAGTTTTCTGTTTCCTCGTATGTCTTACTTTTCAGCCAGTCTTGTACGGTTTTATTACATGACGCTTTGTTCATTGGATAAATTTGCAGATGAAAATTTATCCTGTTATATAGAAATGTACCGAGGAAGCAGAAAAATTTGTGTGAGTGCGTTGTGCTAAAACACTCTCTGGGATATACCTTATCTACTCGTCTGTTGCTGATTAAGAAAGTGGGATCATAGGGTATTTGTGAGTGTTTTTTGATGATGGTCTGTAGGATAAACAATTGACGGACAGAGAGAACATCACAGTTTGTAAATAGTTCGGTTGTCAGGAAGTAAAACGGACGGAAAGTACTAACTTTGAGTATAGCTCTTTGCGCTCTTTCTAACTCAATTAGGGTAGTTTTATTAGCACCGCCCCAGGACTTGATGCAGTACATTATTATAGATTGACAGAGAGCGAGATAGACTGACTTTAGTAACTTACTGCTTGCAGAATGTCTGAGATTTTTAAACACATATATCAGTTTTCGGACTCTTGCTGTTAGGGTTTCTATGTGTGATTTAAAGTTGAGGTGTTGATCAACTATGACACCCAGGTATTTAATTGTCTTGGTGCGGGTAAGTTTAGGACATGTGCAAGGACTTTTGTTCCCATAGGTTTCAGGACAGTGATGAGCCAATATTGAAAAGGAATCGTCAGCGGGTTGGGTGGAGGAATTATAGGTAATAGTCATATATTGTGATTTGTCGGTATTCAGTGTAAGGCCGTTTTGCCCAAGCCACTGAATTACCAGATCAAAGCCTACTTGTGCTATATTAGATCGATAACGTCAATATATCTATCCATACCTAGAATAAAGCAGTAGAAATCGTTTGTACATTAAATACACTTATCATAAAATAAGTGTAGGCGATAAAAAAACACACATTTTTTTTATAGAATAACTCCATCTTTGGAGTAACATTTACCCCCAGTTTCCGAAAGGCAAATCAAACAAAAATTACTAGACATACTGTTTAATCTCATGTTAACCGTTCTGATTGGTTGAATAAAATCATTACGCGTTCTTTTCAACAACCAATTAGAATAGTTGACATGAGATTTAACATTTTAGTTCAATTTGCCTTTGGGAAAACGGGGGTAAGACATATTTCATTGAAATCGGATAACAGCGAACGGACCAAGCCACGGGCAACTACTTAGTGATAAGATAATCGGTGTCGGCATTATAATTATAAGAACACGATTCGTTTCGCGTCTGCATCTATACCATATCAAATCTAGTAGCGGTAAACGCATCAGTTGATCTGGATAATAGTCTTACAGAGTTTTTACTGGCCACTGAATACTTAAAGTAGCGTAAGAGCTAGATTACTTTGAATCGGGATGTGATGTGTTTGAATCGTTGCTTTGCTTCTGTAAGGATGACGTCACTGGTCAGTTTACACAGATGCAGTCATATTTGGATAGGTGTGCCGTGGACAAGTAACGTAATGATTTTAACACATTTGCAAGTAGGATGTTTGCTAGTTCGCTAGCCATGGACCATGGTACGAGGTCCATTTCAATTCGCCTCGACAATTCTACAATTCGAGTAATTCACATTTGTGAAGAATATTATAATTTTATCTGAATGCTCCAGGAGGACTGTAATGTTTTTTTCGATGTATGTATGTGAGTTGCTTTGACGCCGCCTGTAGCCTAAACAAGTTGATAGATTTAATAATAATAATAATCATTTATTCATTTAAATGGGCATTACAATAATCTGTCCTTTATTTAACTAGATAGAGTGTCGTTAAATTCGTCTTAAAAAGTGCTACTGGGTGGGTGACATCACATAAATAAAACAATGGCGGACGCTAGCCATCATCATAAGTAGTTTTATAGATTTTATTTTTCGTGTTCATCTCAGTGTCATGGTCATTTTTACCTGACTTCACCAAAAAATAAAAATGATTTTTACAGCGGTTTAATTTAATAGTATTTTAATCACCAGACAACATATTTTTCATGAAAAACTATCAACCACAACTGAGATAAATTAGTGGTAAAAGAACCATGTAGCACTTTAAATGTATCTAAGTATCAGGTGGAAGTATTACTTTGCTCTATGCGGAAAAGAACAGATAAATGGATGACGTCACGCCATTATGGCACGTCTCGTCTCGGTGTCGAGTACGGTAGACCTTCGGCGAGTTTCCTCTGGCCCAAAAGTCGAGTTCCAGCGCTTCTATTGTTCTAAAAATACGCCACTGCAAGGTTCGCTCTACAAAGTTTACGTTGCGGTAAAATATTGTGAAACATTTTGTATTTACTTTAGGTACTGCATTTTCTCGCGGTGACACTCACATTAAAAGTTTAAACCCTAAATTGCCTGTCTATCTAATAACACTGATTCTGCGAGTATATTTAGTTTGATTTTTGTTTGTGATGCAGTCCGCGAGGACTCCGGTTCTGAAAACCAACGTTGTAGAAGCTGAACGCTGAATCTACAGCAAATAGCTGACCTAGCGCCATTTACAGTTCTTTAGTTAATATACTATATTACACACCTAAAAAAATGTTTCAGAATGTAAAATAAGAAATGTTTCAGATCACATGTAATTGTCGACCGAGGCGACGACGCCGAGGTCTACAAACGTGTGATCTGAGGCTTTCTTATTTACTTCAAGAGGTGTGTAATGTATCCTTTTTTTTTATCGACGAAGGCGGAAAGCGGCAACTTTGTTTAGCGCAGCGGGCCTAAATTTCGACGTTGAAAATTAAGGTAATAGTGTAATTTGTTTCAAACATGCAATTGTTCAAAATTTTAACTGGCAATGTCGGATCGGCACCACGTCTGAACCAGAAATAAATTAAGAGTAAAAAATATTTTTTAAAACAAGCTTTTATTTTAATGCGCTAAAAAGAATAAAATAAAGTTTTCCATTAAAACTTTGACTATCCTTAAACGTCATTACACAATTTACTATGTAATAAAAGCTTGTCGCGAGATTTAAGTACTCATATTTAAGTAAAAGAATTTTCTTTTCAGACTAAGTAAATATAAGTTTAAGAAAAAAAAAATTCAATCAGTTATAGTTATTAATATATTTACTATATGAGTAGATATATCTTGCGACAAGCTTTTATTACATAGTAAATTGTGTAATGACGTTTAAGGATAGTCAAAATTTTAATGGAAAACTTTATTTTATTCTTTTTAGCGCATTAAAATAAAAGCTTGTTTTAAAAAATATTTTTTACTCTTAATTTATTTTTTACATTTTAGTTGGATTTAGAATGACGTCACATGGCTAACCATGCATATATACAAAAGTACTCGTAAAGACAAATCATACGAGACCAAACTCGATGTGGTTGTGTCGTTTAATTACCTAGTTCCCATAGCCATCTTCCAGCTCCATCATCAGACCCTGGTTACCATCTAGTATCAAAATACTCGTAAAGACAAATCATACGACCCCAAATTCGATAGGGTTGTGTCGTTTAATTACCTAGTTCCCATAACCATCTTCCAGCTCCATCATCAGACCCTGGTTACCATCTAGTATTAAAGTACTCGTCAAGACGAATCATACGAGCCCAAACTCGAGGGGTTTACGAGTAGTCATTGAGTTGCCACATCCACCTCCTGGCTCCATCATCAGATCAGCTCGGTGGTGCCATAATATTGCATTGTCACCGAACTTACATAAGTATACCAAATTTCAGCTCAATAGGTTGAAAATATCTGCTTCAAAATTGAGTTGCAAGATTCCACCCGAACATACATAGCGACATACGAGGGGTGGCTGATAAGTTATCTACTTTGTTAAAGAAAAATTCTAAAATAGAACTGTCCTCAATATTTCCACATTCCTTGTTCATTCCTGTTTTTTAAATCGTAACATTTTTTTTTTTAATGCTTAAATTTTTTTTTGGCGCGTTTTTGTGTTCATTATGTCGGAAGAAAATTGAAAAATGATCAAAATTGAACATCGCGCGGTGATTAAGTTCCTCAGTTGGGAAGGAAATACACCTACTCCGGTTCGTAAGCGCATGTTAAAGGTGTTCGGAGATTCAAGTCCTTCAGAATTCGTGATAAAGTTTTGGTCGAAGTAGTGTAATCATAGCCGTGAGAGCTTAGAAGACGATCCCCATAGCGGGCGGCCGATTTTCGCAGTTACTGCAGATAACGTCGGAAATGTGAAGGAACTGATCATGGCTGATCGGCGAATCAACCAGTGGGAGATAGCTCGAGACGTGGGCATCAGTCAAGAACGAGTTCAAAATAATTCATGAACACTTGGGGATGTCCAAGGTGAGCGCGCGTTGGGTGCCTAGAATGTTGATCCCGTTTAATAAGCAAAGGCGTTAGCAATGTTGTAAAGCATTTTCAGACTTAGTGAAGGACAAGGAAGAAGTAAAGCTATGGCAAATAGTGATCTGTGGTGAAACTTGGATTTGCCAGTGGGATCCCTAAAGTAAGCAAGAGTCAATGCAATGAAAATTCAAAGGGGAAAAGCCACCAAGAAAATTCAAAGTCCGGCCGTCAGCAGGCAAACTAATGACAACCATATTTTGGGATGTCGTAGGAGTTTTAATGATAGATCACCTACCCATAAATACTACAATGAATAATTAATACTATGCAAGATTAATTTATCAGCTTCGTAAAGAAATAAAAGAAAAAACAAGAGGCAAACTCCGTAAAGGAGTTTTAATATTGCAAGACAATGCGCCTGTACACACGGCCTTTACGTCACGGTCTTCTCTACAGAAATACGAGTTTGCAGAGATCAACCACCCACCCTATAGTCCACATTTAGTCCCCTGTGACTATTACCTATTCAAAAATTTAAAGAAAAATTTGAGAGGTCGCAGATTTTCAACGGATGAAGAGATGAAGGATGCTGTAAACGACCATTTTGACGACCATTACAAAAAAATATTTTTAATAGTATGATGTCACTAATTGGCAATTGTCACAAATGTATTTCAGTTGCAGAGGACTACATAGAAAAATAAAAAATAAATCACCCATCTATGTCTTTTCTTTCGTATTTAGGTAGATTACTTATCAGCCACCCCTCGTACATACATAGGTACATACATACATTGCAAGTTAAATAAAAGCTTTTAAAAAGGCTGCTGTCAATTAAAGTGGACATTTATTCATGACTTACCAATCACGATCAAGGTTTCTTACGAAAGCCCTAGTATTTTCTTGTGTAGTAAAAACTGAGCTTATACTTTTTATTACGTAATAGGTAGGCAAATGATCTACATATCAGTAAATGATATCACAAGTGGGTGCCCAGAGCCTTTGCGTTGCTCACGCGACACTCTTTTCTTTTTCATTCCCGTGGTTATATCGAAACTTATCTTAGTGTATATGTCGCAGGTCCTAAAAACTTAAGTCAGATTTGTAATTCCAATATTTCCTATTAAGAAAAGATAAAGAAAGAAACCACGAGGTTTGTTACTTTAGAAATGATAGGTGTCAGCATTCCATGGAATTAAAAATAAGACAGTTCCAACATTCCAAATTCAAGTTTAAAGAGCGTTAGTGGGATAGTAATTCAGGACATTTCTTGTTAGATTATGTAGGTATATTAATTATACAACGCGTCACAGAAAAAGCTCAATTCCTCATACACCCCAATTAGTATATTAATATAAAAAAATATGATGTATTCGCACCTTAGACAGCAATAATACTACGGTTTCCATAGGTAGCTGCATTCAGTTATACTAATTGATTTTTCGGAAAAAATTGTTACATATTGTAGAATTTGTATTTATTTCTAGATTTTTAAGTTATGCTGTTTATTTACTTTTATTAGTGATAATTAAAGTCCAATAAGAGAGCGGAATAATTTTATGGCTTATATAAGCTGGCAATGATAACTGTTAATACTGGTTGTAGATGATAGGAAAAATTACGCAATACTTTAAAAGAAAAATACATTTATGGCTTATCGACGTCACTTAATGCTTGGTAGAGCATGCGGCGTGTCAATTCAACCATTGCGTTTTCTTACTTGTGTATTTTTAGTTACTTACTTGTAAACATCATGTGCCTTATTAGTACAAAACATATACATATAGATGCTGTCACTTTCATGGCAATCAGTTAATAACTAATTATAGTTCCTGGAAACTATAAAACAAGCTATTGCTTGTATGACACTCGTCATAAAAAATCTAATGAGTCAACGCGAGGGATTTACGAGTAGCCACTGAGGAGTTGCGATACCCACCTCCTGGCTCCATCATCAGATCAGCTCGGTGGTACCATAATTGTCAACGAACTTACATAAGTATGTCAGATATCAGCTCAATCGGTTGAAGATATCTGCATCAAAATTGAGTTGCAAGATTCCACCAACAAATATACATTGCAAGTTAAATAAAAGATTGTAAAGCGCGCTCTACAATCTCTCAAGATTCTTGCGAGAGTGTAGAGCGCGCTTAAGCTGGGGTCCCACGGTCCGCTATTCTACGGATCAGCTACACTCAGCCGACGAGCACGGACGGCGACGCACCACAGGCAGGGCCGGTCCAACGGTGCGTGTCGGTGTGTGTAGATGTTTTTATGTTGTCATAATGCAAAGCGAAAGAAAGAGAGAGAAGAGCGCACCTTTGAAGTTACCGACTCACGATGGATACGGGCGCACCGCCACAGACGTTCTGTGCTATCACGGACGAGGCCGGTCCCACGGTCGTCGTGCGAGCTGGTCTGCGTGCATCCGCGATTTTACGGACCGTGGGACCCAAGCTTTAAAAAGCAACAGCACCCGTTTTAAACCATGTCTAACTTTAATCGCCATTTTGTTATAACTCTGTATAATGTTTAGACATGACGATAAACGTGTTAAATATACTCAAGTTCGTCTACGGACTGCAAAGAGTAGATTAAGCAGAACAAAACGTACTTCCATGCACATGGCAGTGTTTATATGATGTCATGAGACTCAAGTAGGAAAGGACTCGGTGTGATAAGTTTGCATAGATCACACAGGTTGCTTAGCGCATCCCGTCTAGGGGCACCAGAGACGACTGAGAAAAAACGGCACACGAAAGTTAAAGTAATTTCAAAATCCGTGAGTTTTTAATTTTCGTCGACGTTCGGTTCGGTTACAGTGAAGACCTGACTTCATACAGTATTAACATTTAAAAAAAAATCTTTGTAGTTCACTTAAGGACAGGGGATGATTGCTTAGGGCATCCAGTTACCTTAAACCGACACTGATTGGGATGGGTGAGCCAGTGTACGGTGTATCGCATTGTGGTACATACACCATTCGAACTCGAGCCTCACGGATGACAGTTTGGTTCACTAACCACAGCGCTGTCATTGCTCTCAATCAAACAGACTATAGAATAGGATATAAAATACTTTTCCTCTGGGAATGCAAACGTAGTAAAGCTGCCTTTGAGTTTGTTGCTGGTTCTTCTCGGGGTGCTCCATTTGGAACCAGCAACTTCGGTGGAAATACTGCTGTTTACATTCAGCCAACCACCATGGACGTATTTAGAGTCCCTTGTTTGATGTTTCTAAATGTATTTTTTTACCTACACAAGTACAGTACGCTTTATTTTGGCAGCTCTGAAGTTGCGCAAATGGCTGCGCAATAACATTTTTGGAGACTATTTGGCGGTATGAGCCGGTTTGCGCAGGCGGAGCCTATGTTCAGAGCAGCCAAGTTAAAACGGCCGTTCAATAAATATTTTTTTACTTTTTAAAGCTACTTGCCCTGCTAACAACCGTCTCACTGACAGGTGGGAAATACTCATCGGGGCAGTACACATACAAGATCTACCATTTGGCGTCGAAGGTGCCCGCGTTCATCAGGCTGCTGGCGCCCAAAGGATCGCTCGAGGTGCACGAGGAGGCATGGAACGCTTACCCATACTGCCGGACTGTGCTCACGGTGAGTATACTACGTGTAAACGAATTGACCAGAAAATTCGGGCCTATACAATACCAAATCCTACTAATATTATAAACGGGAAAGTTTGTGAGTATGGATGTTTGTTGGTCTTTCACGCAAAAACTTGACAGTTTATGCATCAGAATAACACATAGGCCCCGTATTCCAATGGGATCTGGAACTACGAGGGTGAAACCGCGGGTTGCTGCTAATAGTAAAATAAACAATAAAAACTCCGCCGAGTGTGAAAATGATTAAATTTCAAATTTAAAAAATACCTATGTAATACACTAGGTGTTCCGCGCGGTTTCACCAGCATGAGTCCCGTTCCCGTGGGTATACGGGGAAAAATATAGCCTATTCTAACTCCCAGAAAAAAAGCTTTCCATTGGTGAAAGAATTTCAAAAAAGGTCTAGGCCTTCGACCGTGTATGGCACAAGGGACTTCTCTATAAAATTAAATTATCTCTATCCCATCCATTTTTTAAAATACTCCATCTAGATGGACGAATATTCCAAGTCAAAGAGGGTGACAGCACATCGGACTTTTATGACATCCAGGCCGGAGTTCCACAAGGATCAGTGCTGGCTATAATACTGTCCAGTATTATACTCCATATTCACAGCGGACTTACCACAGACAGAAGGAATTGCAATAGCCACCTATGCAGATGACACTGCCATCTTAGCCAATAGCGCAAACCCAAAGAGTGCTTCAGAACTCCTACAGAGTAGCCTCAACGACATACACGAATGGCTTGAAAAATGGCGAATCAAGGCGAGTGCTTCTAAATCAATCCATGTAACTTTTACACTCCGCAGAGAAAATTGTCCATCTGTGAAACTGGGAAACTCAGAACTTCCCCATCAGGACAGCGTCAAATACTTGGGAATGCACCTAGACAGGCGCATGCATCTGTAAAGAACCGCGGGTTCCAATTGGAACCGAGACACAATTAAAAATCTATTGTGTCTCGGATGCTTGGTCTTAACCTGGAGGAAGCATCTCCAAACCAAAAGAGACGAAGTGAACATGAAATTTAGAAATCTGTATTGGCTTTTAGAACGCAACTCAAAACTATCAATCGATAATAAGCTGCTAATATACAATTCAGTTCTCAAACCCATTTGGTGCTATGGAATCCAACTGTGGGGTGCAGCAAGCACATCTAATTTGAAAATTATCCAAACAGTGCAAAATGCAATATTGAAAAAAATCTCGAATGCTCCTTTATTCATACGCATCACAGAACTTCATGAATTTCTTGAGATTAGCAGTGTGGCAGAGGAAATTAAACTCCATGCTGCTAAATACAAACAAAGGCTCATTAAACACCCGAATGAACTAGCGGTATAGCATATACTAAATCTATGGGTGCAACTAACTAAACCCACTTACATCCGAAGAATAAAAAGACGAGAAGTCACAGATCTCAGTAAATAAAAATGCTACATATAATGAAGAGAGGTTTCCAGTGGGGTGGGGAGTCACCAAACAATACAACATAGTTGTCCGCTTATAGTTGAAGGACTGATTGCAGATATAAAATTATATAAAAAAAACGGTCTAGTAGCTTTTGAGTTTATTCGTTAAAAACATACAAATCTTTCCTTTTTATAATATTAGTATAGAAATATAGATTGAAAATATTTGAAATAGATTCTCCGTAGTTAATTATGTTATCCGTTGTATATACCCACTTTCATACACACACATATAATGCTGCGGCGTCTAATATGCGTCGTCACGTCGCACGATTTTAAGGATTAAAACAGGAATCTCCACTTAAATTTCCGTGTATGTTCCGTTTCGATATCTTGCGGAGCTTAGAAGATAAGAATAGGTGAACAGAACGAGGGCGTTAAAGATAACAAGGTCATTCTTAAACTGAGTCATAAATCACATAAATAGAGTCTATACTCCACTTTCAGCCAAAACTAACATTTTTATCAGATAAAAATATCACACTGCAGAGTATTCTGCATTGCTTCCATGATTATTTATAAGCTTACAAGTGTCAAGTCAGTCAAGAGCACGTAGAGCTTGACACATTGGACATTGTAATGTTTTTATTACAATCGCCTTAGGGATCAGACTCGCACTACAACTGTAAAGCTTCATAATGACTAAATACAGTTAAGCATAAACGTAAAAAAATGAATGTATTTAGATACTACAGAACTTCCATTAGAAAACTGAACATCAATGGTAGAAAACAGATAGAATAAAACTAATAATATGTTTAAAAAATTTTGTTTTCAGAACCCTGGCTACATGAAAGACAATTTCGTCATTTGCATAGAGTCCCTGCATTTACCAGACGCCGGAGATCAGTACAATGTAAGTGATTCAACATATTTTCCCATAACAATAATAAATATTCTTAAAATATCAACATCTTATCAAATTCGCGTAAATTATATAAGAGCTACTGAGGTAGGTAAGGCCTGCTACAACGAAATAGTCAGCTTCTAGAGGCCATTAGCTAAGAGTGTATTTTTTTAGCTATTTACTGATTATAATAATAAAGAGTATATACAGTAACACTTATGTATAAGATATTGTACACTCGTAAATAATAGATTACCCCGGACTATTAAAAACTATTGGAAGAGCAAACCAATAAATTGAATTAAAAAGTATAAAGATTTTATATGTTTATAAAACATATGTATTGTCAATAATACTAAAATAAATAAAAATATAATAAAATAAAAAATAAATCTAATAATCTGAATTACATTGCAAAATAGAAAGCATGATAACTACTAAGTTAATATCAGGAGAATAAACTATAATTTCAACAGCGATATAATAACTTATTAAATTACGCATTGTGAGTATTGTGATGTGACCCTGTGTTGACAACACAATGGAATTATTACGCAAATAAGTTAGTTTTTAAATCAAGATACCTAAGTACATTGTATTTTTTTATTGTGTAATTGCCGTGCATAGTTTTTAAACAAAATAAGAAATAATTTATTGTCTAGTAATCTCATTTTTTTCATAGAATGTATATACCTAGTACATGGTATACGGAATATCGATGTAATTATTACAATTAATCCTAGAAAATACAGTGTACTCTCCATACTACATACTACCCATACTAGGATTTCCTGGGTCGCGGCGATGAACGATGGTTTCTTCGCCGTTGTTCTAATGAGTTCTATGTTTTTTTTATTATTATTTTAATGTTGATTAAAGGTAGCTTTTTCCGTATTTGATAATGGTATGCCCGTCTAAATCTACTCTAATATTATAAGAGGATTTTTTTTGTTGTTGTAAAAAATTCAGCCACCATTCACCAATGCAAAACTTACTTTCCTAGGCTATAATTTTGCAAAGGGATTTACGGGTATAAAATCGATCGAACAGTTGATCATAAAATGATAAAGATTGCGTTGTTACAAAACTTCGCTGTGTAATGAATAATAATTTGCAGCTGCTGAATTAATTTTAAAGTCATTAATACACTTTTTCTTCGAACGCGGGTATTAAACGGTCTTCTGTTAGTTTAGCCTAACATGTTTATCCTACTAATATTATAATTAATGCGAAAGTTCGTGAGGATGGATGAATGTTTGTTACTCTTTCACGCTAAAATTTCGGAAAAGATTTAAGCAAGTATGTTTTTTTTTTCATCAGAATGTATTAGTTAGTGATTAGTGGAAACTATTAATTATTTATCAAAATCCTCCAAATCCTTACTTTCATGAAAGGACCAGAATAGTCAAATCATTTATTTATCTGTCAAAACGCCAATTCGCTACGCAAAATTTACTGAAAAAATTAATTCGAGTTTCATTGAACAGTTATAGAAAATATAAAAAAAATTAAACACTAAAAAATTAAAGTAATTCATACTAAAAATGTTATCTATAGTAATACACTCGGCGTCAAAAAATCGTACTTTAGTCTTGCTAGGTCATAAAAAAAGAAGTGATTGCAAAAGAAGAAGAAAAAGTTTGTTGACAAAGAATTAAAGTAAGACAAAAAAACGCTTAAAAATTACTTAAAACCTAGTTTTACCCCCCCCCCCCCCCTTTTATAACTGTTCAATGAACCTCGAATTAATTTTTTAGAGGAATGATTACTTGCAATCTTCGATACAGTATATACTGTTATAATTGAATAGAAACAATAATTATTTATTTACTGGGAATAAATAATAATATATAATAATATAATCGCACGCCTTTCATCCCTGAGGGGGTAGGCAGAGGTATTCCATTACTGGATATACCCACATTTCACGAGATATATTGGACCCCTAAACGTGATAGGTGGTGAGCCATCGCCGGACCGGGTCTATTTACACATTTCTCAGAATTAATTCTGAGACCTGCGGGTTTCCTTACGATGTTTTTCTTCACCGTCGAGCCAGTGATTAATATGTAAGTTTTTGAAAAACTCATTGGTACATGCCAGGATTCGAACCCGAGCCTCACTGATTTTCGGCCGGCTCTTTAACCGTCAGGGCGGCTATCACTGCTCCCGTGGGAATACGGGGATAAAATATAGCTCCGTGATAATGTAGCTTTCCATTTGTGAAATAATTTTTTAAATCACTCCAGTAAGAATAAGAATAATTTTATTACTATCTGTTTTCAATATTGCTACATACATATTATATAAAGCTAGTCATAGTAGTTTTTGAGTTTATTACAAACATACAATACAATAACTCTTTATTGTACACCAAAAACAATACAATATGGATACCAACATTAAGTAAAGTACAATGGGCGGTCTTACCAATATAAATCTTTCCTTCTTGTAATATTAGTGTAGATATATTCGCGGGTTCAATTCCCACTTGGGGTGCTAGATCATGTCTGTAGGTGATTTATTTTTATTATTGTATTGTGTACAAGCTTGCAAGTATATAAAAAGACAGACGTGTAATTAAGAATTAAAGTAACACTGATAAGCTAGTGCCTAGTAAAGTGCTAAAGTATTTCGTTATCAGGCCCTAATAAAATACTGCGAGGCGACCTTGTCGATCTATCTACAGATAAAGGCGAAGTTAGTAATCAAGTATAATTTTTGTAACGTTTATATAATTTTGATGTAATGAACTGTAAAGGAATTATCCCTTTTTGATACATGGAATATTACTAAATTGGTTTTCCGAACTTTCCCATTATATTCCAAGGGGACTACCACAATCATTTAGAAATTCGGCCAAGTGCGAGTCGAACTCACAGACGAAGGGTTCCGTTAAACCGTTCAAAAAAACACGTTTCTTGTATGGGGAACCCCTATAATTTTATTTCATTCTTATTATTTGTTATTGAAGCGGCAACAGAAATAATAATAATAATACATTGTGGGACACAATTCGCACACGGTTATTTAGTCCTAAACTAAGGTACGGGTACTAAACAACTGATAAACCTACTTAAATAAATATTAAACGACCAGACACGAAGTCAACAGACATGTTCATGAACACAAATGTTTTCCCCGAGCGGGGATCGAACCCGCTACCTTCGGCTCAGAAGGCAGGGTCACTTCCAACTGAGCCAACAGGCTTGTCAATAAATACACATTATGTGAAAATATGAACTGTCTACCTATTCCGGTTCATGAGACATAGCCGGAGGACGGACGGATGGACAACAGAGGCTTAGTAATTTATTTATTTATTTTTAGGAAGACTTACAGACTAATTTTATGACAGTAAATTTAAGTAGTCAAGTTGCTGCCGACAAGTCTCCACATATAGCTGTCAAAACTAAGTACCTACTTATTAGAATCGTTTAACAATAGGGTATTGGCACCCTTGGGGTACAGCACCCGTAAAACTATCATAGTTCAGAAACCAAAGAGGTTGAAAGAAAATCATTCAGAGAGAAACTTTTTCTTTAAACATCTTTGTCAGAAACTTTATGTTCCAAGCTTCAACTGTCGTTACCAAAGAGATTTAAATATAACAGGGCATAGAGGGGGCATTGGGAATATTTTCATACAAAACTTTGAAGCCTACGTCATGTCCTTCTTGTCATGTCAGTTAGTATGAACGCGAGCTGTCATTCGGTCGAAATTGTACTAGACTTATTTCACTTGGAATAACTTTTGACTTCAAATTTTCCTGGCTCTGTCCCCTCTATGCCTTAATATATTTTAATTTCTTTGGTCGTTACTAAGATTTGCACCATGACCTCTTAAATCAATATTGTTTTTATTTCTGAATTGAAAGAACTATAGACTATCTCATTATTCTGTCCTGCTATAGAAAGAAATAAAAAGAGAAATAAAGATACAGTACAGCCTATGCCAATATGAAAATTAGTCAAGTCAGACCTTAGGCTACAAATATATTATCCTAAGTTATAAGAAGAAATGATATTTTGTGTTGTTATAAATAAATTACAGGACTGACCATTGAACTTGGCACCCATTTAGATCTCACTTCTTTTGTCGTTGAAGTCAACAACCATATATCCTAATATTGAACTTGGCTCTCATTTTACATTTATGTTTTTGATGGTATATTACTATACCGTAAAGGCTTTTAAAGGCTTATGACTTGATTAGTTATTAGTCACGGATAGTAGCTTCTTATTTGTGAAAGAGTTTTTAGAATCGGTTCAGTAGTCAGGCAACAAAACAACAGTATAAAGGACGTATTCATTTTGTCTCAGCAAATGAAATATTACTTAGCAGTTGCTCCCCAGACGGCCCGAGCCGGTCTTTTCTCCTTCATTCCCGAGATTATCGAAAAACCTTACTTTAGTGAGGTCCATCATAAAAGCTATCTGTATTCCCAGCTTCACTGTTGTTAAGGCTGGGTGTTGATAGACCAGTCACCCTGTTTCTTCTTGTAGAGAAATTGTAACATAAGGTACTATGAATATTTGGACCACATAATAAGATGAACATATGAAATACTAGCTTTCCCGGCGTTCCGGGCTAAAAAGTATGTCTTATTCTAAAGCTATAGGTATTACAGTAGAGTTTGTTTTCTATAGTTGCGTGGAAAAGCAACAAACACTTTATTAACATACTAGCGGTTCTGCGCGGTATCAAGCGCGTAGTTCCCGCTTCCGTGGGAATACTTGAATAAAATATAGCCTACTAGCGACCCGCCCCGACTTCGCACGGGTGCAATGCTTCTACTAAAACCTTCCTCTTGAATCACTCTATCTATTAAAAAAAACCGCATCAAAATCCGTTGCGTAGTTTTGAAGATTTAAGCATACAAAGGGACATACATAAGGACAAACGGATTTAGGGACAGAGAAAGCGACTTTGTTTTATACTATGTAGTGATGTTCCTCAGATATCTTCTAGCTTTCCATTGTTAAAAAAAAATTAAAATCGGTTCAGTCGTTGTTGAGTTTATTTGTAACAAACATACAAAAATACAAATCTTTCATCTTTCTAATAGTTTTGTATAGATTATTTAATAAAATGTATGTATACACAGACCTGAATCTCTTACATGTTATAGGTGCGTGTGCTTCTGTGAAAAATAATCACTTGTTCTTTCTTTTGTAACCTCTGACGAAAAACAGAGGGGTGTCTGTCTGTTTGCTCGTATGATCTCAAAAACGCTGAACCGATTTTGGTTGTTTTTTTTTTTAAAGGTGACTTGATCGAGTGTTCTTAGCTATAGTTCAAGAAAATCTCTCCAGTCGTTTGTGTTTCTAAGTATTATTTGTCTCGGAAGTGTTTTTAAATGTGAATTTAAGTTTATTATACTATTACTACATAGTATAAAACAAAGTCGTTTTCTGTCTGTCTGTCCCTATCTATGTTTAGATCTTTAAAACTTCGCAACGGATTTTGATGACTTTTTTTTAATAGATAGAGTGATTCAAGAGGAAGGTTTTAGTATCAGCATTGCACCCGTGCGAAGCCGGGCGGGTTGCTAGTAGTGGTATAAAAATACATAGTAACATTTGTTATACCATGTGTACAAAATTTATTTTATTATTATTTATTTAATTATTCATACAGGTAGACCAAACAAAACCGTCTAGACGGTTTGACTGGGGTATCATGAAGTCTCATTTAAATGTAAATTAACAATTTAATTAACACGGAATAATGTCTAACAAATATGTTTTAACTTATTTTTAAATATATTGTAGCCAAGTTGCAGTACAAGGTCCAGATTAAACGACACAAAACAGTTGTGTTAGCAACACACGAGATTACAGCCCTCAGTAATTATATTGTGTCGGGCATACGCAATTCCCCTAGTAATGAGCCGTAATTGGTTGCGTCGTAATACGCCATCAGCCGCCACTAGAACCGGAACGTTTGCCATCGAAATTCACTTTTCCACAGTAATTTTTCGCCAAAGGTTGTAATTTAACGACTTTGTGAGTTGACGGGCCTGTTGGTTCAGTTGGTAGTGGCCCTGCTTTTATAGTTGGAGGTCGCGGGTTCGATCCCCGCTCGGGGCCAACATTTGTGTGCATGAACAATATGAACATGTCTGTTGGCTTCGTGTCTGGGTGTTTAATATTTATTTTAGTATGTTTATCAGTTGGTTAGTACCCATAGTACAGGCTCTGCCTAAGTTTGGGGCTGAATAACCGTGTGTAAATTGTGTCCCACATTTTATTATACCTATGATTGTTATTAATTTTGACCATGACATTTTGTGATTTGACAACTTTTGGCTGCGCGTAGGACACTAATAAATAAGCAGCTGTAACAGACACACAGACAGAGGGGCACCATACATTCTTTATCCTCGAGGGTGTCGGCAGAGGTATTCCATTCCTCGAAATACCCAGTTTTCACATAATATATTTGAGTCCCCTCACCAGGATTCCAAATGACTTTCAATAAGTGGACTTGTAAGTCCCTATTTTGTATAAAACATTTTGACTTATTACGCCATAGGAATATCACCGCCTTTTTCTTGTTCAATCCAGTTTATCACTTTTTTTACAAAATCAAAAGTCATACAAAAGTGTCCGGTGTGACAAAAATTACTCGTGAAAAACGTGTCACAGCGTTTTG
Source organism: Ethmia dodecea (assembly GCA_963855545.1). Taxonomy (NCBI): domain Eukaryota; kingdom Metazoa; phylum Arthropoda; class Insecta; order Lepidoptera; family Depressariidae; genus Ethmia; species Ethmia dodecea. The sequence continues at coordinate 8,114,637 of OY979453.1, forward strand.
TATGAAAAGTGTCGTGACAAGTGAACAATTGATGACATTTTTGACGCACCTGTCAACTAATATTATACCTAATTGATATCACCATGAATGTAGTATATGTATAAATATGGATATCACAGATCATACTCTCTGATTGACTGAAAGTTGAAATTCAACAAAGTTAGTAGATAGAATTACCAACACGAACGCATCAATTCATTTCTAGAAGAATCGAATATGTGGTGTTGATCGATCTGTTATCTAGTCAGTTTCTTCTTATAATATCGTTTTCTGCATGTTAAGCATTCATAAAGTCGAAGGTCACCAGTCTATAGAAAAGGCTTCAGAACAACATTTTTGTTCTTATTACTATTATAGAACAAGCGCTTGTTTATTCAAGTGTTGTTTTCTCATGCAGCCATTTTCTGTAGCTCGCAGCTTGAACTGAAAATGCTTGGTGAATCCCTGAGCCGTTTGGAGCCTATTCGAGACAGACAGACCGACAGACAAAAACCGTTGTTTCTGGATCTTACAATAAAAAGAAACATGCAAATTCACTGTGGGTTAAGACCGGAGAACATATCCTATTCTTCATCATAATGAGGAAAGACTCGGCACTAAGTTGATGATGATTTGACGAATTTCTTGCCCCAGTTCTTCTTTCTAGTTTTTTTATTCTATCTTTCAAGGCGTCGAGTTTGCCAACACTAACCAACCGTTAAAACAGTGTCTGACCGTGCCTAAAATCATACCAGTGCTCATTACTATAAGAGTAAACTTAAGGTGCTAAACAGTAATGTTAAGTTAAATACCTGAGTATTATAAATTGACATTATATGGCGAGTAAATGTACTATAAACACCTGCCGAAGCGTCGGAGTTGCAATGACTTTCGATGAGTAGACCTATAAGCCTATGGAGGAGCGGAGGGGAAATGCTCCTCCATTGTGAAAAGGAAAGATCTTCCGCGGCTTCAGGCGAGGTGATCGTGCCTGGGGACCGCGGTCCTACGGTTGATATTGGACAGTTGTATTTATACAAACTCTTTTAGAAGGTTTAGAACGTCTATTGGCGCGTTCTATGTAGTGTCGCTACAAGCCTTTGAATAACATTTTGATTTAGATTTGATGATGAATCATCCATGATATTGCAGGTGCACGAGCTACCCCCGGAGAAGCTTAAAAACCGTGAAGTCGTCCACATCGACATCGCGAACGATCCTCTGCCGCAGGCTGACTACAAGCCCGAGACCGACCCCACCAAGTTCAAGTCCAAGAAGACGGGCCGCGGGCCGCTCACCGGGCCCACCTGGAAGAATGACGTGAAGCCAGTCATGACGTGCTATAAACTCGTCACGGCCGAGTTCAAGTGGTTTGGACTTCAGGTGAGGGATTAGACCACTTTAATGAGTCCTCGGCCGCGGGGGTGTGACGAAAAAGGGGACTGAGGAACGAAATGAGGTAAGGCGAGAATGCCCGCACCTCTCTTAGTCCCCTTTTTCGTCACACCCCCGCGTCCCTGTACCCCGCGAGCGAGGACTCATTAAAGCTGTCTTACTATAGCGGACTTGTACTTGGACTGTGTAATAAAAAAAAGGAAAAAGGAAGGCGTTGGCCGCGCAGATCGGTTTAAGTAGGAATATAGAAGTAAATTACGCGTCCTCTCAGAAATAACTTCCCGGCGTGATCTCAACTACTCACCAGTTTCAACACACCTTATCAAATTAATGGTACAGGAAAGAATGATATAGTATGACTTAAAAAATGCCACTATAAACTAGAAATATCCAATTTAAAAAACCATGGATGTAACAATAATAAATTCATGTTATTTTGATTCCAGAGTAAAGTAGAAAATGTCATCCAGAAATCAGAACGGCGGTTGTTCACCATCTTCCACAGGTATGTTTTAATTCCTAGCACTTTTTTTGTTGTTGCGACGTATTAAACGGTTAAAATTCAAAAACTTGCATATTTTTACTAGCACAACAGTGAAGGAAAACATCGTGAGGAAACCCGAAGGCCGCAGAATTGATTCTGAGGCATGTGTAACCTAGTGATTGATTGTCTCACCACATTTCACGAGACACTAATACAAGCAATTAATTGTAGAGTAAAAAACCGAGTTCAACTTGTATGGTTTTCTCATGGATGGCATTGTCAGAACTGAACCAAATTGAAATGGGACCACATGGAAAGCTCCAGCTTTCAAATAAAAAAAAAATTAAAATCGGTTCACCCAGCCGAAAAAGGTAACAAATATTAAAAAAACAGTTGAATTGATAAAATTTGAAGTGGGTTGAAAACGCGCCATTTCCAGATGCAGTCGCCCTCACACTTGCTATAGATTCGCCTGTAAACCATTAATGATAATCACAAACATTTATTGATAGTCGTAGGTAGGTACAATTGGATATATTAAAAACATAATATTTTTTATACTGTTTCGAGCACAAATTGCCTTTTCACCTCATTCACAATATCATTCGCAGACAAGTGTTCTGCTCGATGGACGACTGGTACGGCATGACGATGGCGGACATCCGCGCTATCGAGGACCGCACCAAAGAAGAGCTGGAGAAACTCCGCCGCGAGGGAGAGGTGCGCGGGATGCGAGCAGAGAACGAGTAAGCGGCCCACGGAGGGTTTACATCGGGTAAGTGCAACATACGTACAGTACGGCCATCATCACTTGGCAGCTCTTAGATTCAAATGGCTGCGCAATAACATTTTTAGCGACCATTTGGCGGTGCGAGATGGGCGTTTGAAAGAGAATGTAGTGGCTACTGGCTAAGATTGAGAAAGATATGCTCAGGTGGTTTGGACATATCGAGCGGATGGATGAAAGGCGTCTTAGGCCCAGCGCACACCGGTCAACAATTTATTCGGCTATCGGAGCGCCCCGTATTTATTCTTTTATGCAATTGTTGATTGTATTTCCAAATCGTTAAGGCTTATATTAAACTGTTGTCTTTAAATGCGCTCCGCCGCGCTTCCAGCAGTGTGCGCTGGACCTTTCGAGACACACATATGAGGGGGTATAAATTATGTAAACAAGCATTCAATGGTGTGCAACATTTAAAATAAATAAAAATAGTTTACGTCTCCACTATTTTGGACATGTAAATGTGTCCTATCCATAAGCGTTATTTACTTAATCATTAACCTATATAAAATATCTTTTCCTAGATAGATGACGCGGCCGAAGGACAAACTCATGTCTACTCACACCAACCTGATGTAAACCTAGATTAACGCGTGACACGTGTAATGCGGACACCAATAAGTTTAACAAGCCATGCATTTCCTCGAGATAAACTTGTAACTTAAAATGCCATAAACCTAAAGTGTATCTGTCGTGAAATATATAATAGTGTGTAAATTTCATACAAACGCCACAGACTATTGGAGATTTATTCCACTGCAATTTTAATTCAGGATTTAGGTTGAGCAAATTTAAAGCACACATTTAAATTTTTTGCTTTGAGTCCAGTTGGTGTTGAGTCGTTAAGGTGTGCGATAGCCTTAGCAGTTACAAATAGTTGAAGCAATATATGTTATTGATGTCCGCATTGGTCGTGCTCATTTCTCACGCTCACAAGCCCGAGCCTCCAACGCCTGAGATCGCCAATTGGCAGTCACTTCTCTAGATTCGTCTTTTGATGACGTCACTCGAGTCGAGTTATTAAGTTCTTGCAACCCACGAAGCCAAAGCAGACTATACTTGTGTTTATGTTCATTGTGGTAGCATGCGTAACAAATATATTATTTTGTGAAACATTTCACTTTTTTTTATGCTAACCGTTCCCACCTGCTTTCACGCACACATTGACACGTATACAGATCAGTGTTAACCACAAGTAAAGCCTGCTCGCCTTCGTGGTTGCAAGGACTTATAGCTGTAATAATCGTGCGAAAGATTTAAAATTGTCTCACATAGAATCTTAGGATTAATCACAATTCCAAGTTTAAAATCAATCTCTAGTTTCTCGGTTGAGGCGAAGGCATAATACCATTAGAAGAATAAATATTGAGATGTGGTATAGATACTATTTAAATGGATAACTAATAAGTCGATGTAGTCAGTGGTTAACAGGTAGTTTCGTCGTTACCTAATTAAAGTCTTTCGAGGTTTTGGACAGCTACTAATTAGCAAAGAGAATCGATGGGAATATCAAAGGCATTTAGAGCCATGTTTTTGAATGTTTCGCCGTTTAAAAGTTCTGTTTAGATGAAAGTCGAGATTAATTGGTTACGTTTGAATTTCACCCAAATGATGATGAAAGAGCTCAGGTCAAATGCAACCCTAAAACTATTTACAATAACGACGTACATTTAAGCATTAAATCGACGCAATCCACGAGCGCCGAAGTAAAAAAAATGATGTCGCTATGAGTAGCGTCATTCTCAACGTTCTTATAATATTTTTAAGCTATTGCATAGCTTCTATCGCGGGCCTTGAGCGCGGGGACCGAATCCAGAAATTCCGTAACGAAAAAACCTCACGCTCCCCACTCCGACGTCCGAGTCCGAGTCCGAGTCAAAATGTTTTATTCAAAATTCAAAAACAAAATTCAAAACTCAAAATTCAAATTTCAAAATACAAAATTCAAATTTCAAGCATTTTTTAAGCAGTAGCAGCTCATTGCAGCTCAAAAATAATTACAGCCATCCAGAATGACATAAAATGCTGATAGGTTTTGTAATGTTTGCTGGCCATGATTTGCTGACCAATTAGCTATATCTGCTTACAGATTATATTTTTCTGCTTACAAAAATACGAATACTCTGCTAACCATTTAAATAACACCCGTGTGGCTTGAAGGCCGTGCATTGTCTAACGTCGTTTCTTTTCGGCAGTCTTGTTGATAAAAAATGCTATGCAATAGCTTTACCGCGGCAGTCCCCGAGTGCCACACGTCTTTTTTTCTGTTTAGAGAAACAGACTATGGAAAAAAATATTATAAAAACGTTGAGAATGATGCACACTTGCACATGCAAACTGTATCTGCTTGCTGTCATTTTAACACAATAAAAAGCAACCTGAGTTTTTCGTATTGCTGAACTTACCTAGTATAAAATCGGATACTTGTGGGAAATTCAAATGTGTCAATTATGTCGACTAAAGCAGGGTGCTCACTTTGAGCATGCGCGTGTAATGCAATAGCTTGGGCATTAATTAAATTGGAAAGAGTATAACTTGTAACAAGATAGTTACACGTTGTATCATCATATCACTCAGTCCCGGTTGTATACAGTTATGCTCGACGTAGAGCAGTTCTAACAGCGAATGCTCGTCGATCAGTAGGTATGTTAAGTTGACGCAATTGTAAAGGTTATATCGGATAAGCGCACAATGCCACATTCGCGAAATGCCACATTAGCAAAATGCCACACTAACAAAGTGCCATACTTGTTCAACTCCCTTTCTTGCAGTATGTTCGAGAGTGTGGCATTATGCGAAAATGGCATTTTGAGAATGTGGCATTTCGCGATGTGGCGTTTTGAGAATGTGACATTTTGCGAATATGGCATTGTGCGCCTAATCCGTTATATCAACTAAACGGATCGTCGCCGCCTCTCCTGTGTTGCTCGAGCTTGGTCCGAGGTGATGCTGTTACGATACGGCTTGAGTTGAGGCGGTGCTGAGTTGATATATGTGCGACAACCTTAATTCTCGCCAACATATGAATTTGTTACATTACAAGTGAATGTTCCCGGTGAGCACCAACCTTCATAGACAACCTGTCTAATTCTATAACAAGATATATTTGGCTGTTGTGTAATATAATAACTGTACACTTGTAAGTATTTTTGCGCAATAGTATAAAAAAATAGTTTGGGCACGTACGAGTATATTAGGAGAAAAAAAAGATGTCGGTGCAATATATTTTGAAAATGGTAACCCGAGGTTAATATGTGAAAGGGTGTTTTGGTAATTTAAATTAGGGTGTTGCAACGTGAATGTTCGAACACTGCGGGATTCGTCGAACGAAGAGTAAGCTTACTCTAAGATTAAATTTCAAATTAGTATTTTTGCGATTTATCCTTGTGATAAGTGAAGCTTTTTCCACGTTAAACGAATCCGGCATAACTTAATTAAGCGGTTGTCGGGTGATTTGGGACTATCGGAGCATTTTGAACTATATTTTAACGGGATAGGGTTCACCTTGCAACACCCGAGGTTACAGTGATTGCTTGTATATTTTATTGTAAGTCTTGTTGTTTAATAAATCAGTATTTTAATATTTGTGTGACATTCCAGATTCTATACCGATATGGTAACAGTTTATAAACATTTTTGTTTGAATTGCTGCTTTTCTCCTATTTATTGAACGCTCTCTGTTAGCTCCGAAGCGTGATCTCACGCAAATGGGGATCAGTGATGCTGGTTTATTTAATTATGATCAGTACAATAAATGTAATGTTTTTATGTTTTCGCATTCTCAATAACATCAAGTTGTTTAATGTTCCTTAAATTTTAACCAATTGATATTTTCAACTTCTGTGGCCGTGTATTTATGTTGTTACTCAGTCTATTCAGAACTCATAGTATTTGCAAAAATATACATATTTTTCTTTTTGTAACTAACTGTACATTGCTAATTTTCCTTTTCTATGACCGTTATCAATTTTTGAGTTCTGAACAGGAAAGTAACATTGCTTCTTAATTATTGCACTTTATTTTAAATTAAGTTTTTTTACTTATGTTGTAATAAGTTTTACATCAAATACAGCGTGATATATATATTTGAGAGTAGTCTTTTATTAAATATAGATTAGCAAAATGTTAGCAACCCGGTTTTAGCATCGCCTAGCGCTTACGTGTTTCAATGTTGTGTTTTATATTTTTTATTAAAAGGTACTTAATTTTTCACAATGAGAAACTAAATAAACCAGTTGGTCCAGTAAATAGAGCGGTTGGTGGAGAAATATTCATGATACTGTACAACGTTGGCTGAAAATAAATTTAAAATTCTGAAACTAAATGTTTTAGAATTTTAAATTTATTTTTATATCATTTTGTCCAGTTATATTCAACTGATCTATTGAATACTCTGTCATTCGATCGTCTGGCAATATTCTAGTTACCTACCTACTTTCTGGACCAGATACAAGGATCAAATATTCTTAGAAAAACACTTCTGATCCATGGATCGTATGAAACACCAAAAATATAACGATAGAAGCTTGCTTTGTCATTGTTTAAGCTTATTTTGCAGTTACCAAATAAAATTAAGTACACACATAAAGAAATCTTTTTATTTTTCTAAGCAGCCTTTTTAAATCTAGTATTTTGTCCAATATCCTTTGATGTATTTAAACTAATGCATGCAATGTTGACACTTATAAGACGTTTAAAATTCGTTTTGTGCTTAACATAATATAGTATACGGATTAAGGTCCCCGGATCAATAGTTATCAGTATTCTAGATTTTTGTCAGTAGCACATTTATTGAAGAATTAAGTATGCTTATTCAGAGCATATTATAGAGCGCTAAAATTGTCAATTTTTAAATGTTTAGCTAAATAAAGGTTTTGAACAGTTCTCGCATTGAAATGTAAGTAAATAATGTAATTAATGAAATAACATTTGTTGTAAAATGTACTATGAGTATTTTGAGGCCAACAGAAATAAAATAATTTAACCTGTTATGAATTGTTTGTATTGTAGTTAGAACCGCGAAGTCCTGAATGAATATTACCCTTATTATTGCAGTGATGTGATGACGGATTTATATATGATTGTCTAAATAATATGAAGTATAGAATGAAAACATCATATCAGTAACAATATCAACTTTTATTACAATTAAAATGATAAAGAAGTACCCTTCTCAATTATAATTGCTTGATTTCTTAGTAACAGTATCAGGCTGATTTGATAAAATTATAAAAAAAAGCGAAAAGCTCGCCAGAAGCATAAAACCGATTATCACAGAATTATGGCAGATTTCACACTTGTCAACTAATATACTTATAACATTATTAAAATAATAACCAACCAATTCAAAATTATAATAAATACATTAATTCTAAGAATAGGTCCAAGTTTCTAAGAATTTAATTAAAATATTGACCGGATTTTAATGAAAGTTTACAGATACATAGCTTATACATCAGAATAACACATAAGACTATATTTTATCCCCGTATTTACCCACGAGAACAGATACTAGTGAAACCGCAGGGCGCTGCTAGTGCGAAATAAACACAGTTTCTTTAAACATCTGAAGAAAGGGCTTAAAAGCCTGCGCAAACGGGAAAACGTAGGGGTCGGTCGCGTTGATTTAATAGTTTTTTTTTTGTGATAATACGCAGTGTTCCTCCTAATAATGAAAATCTACAGTCTACACTAGTATTATGAAAAGGAAAGACTCGTACTTATGTTTGTAACGAATACAGTCAAAAACTCATGGACTGAATTATAAACATTCTTAGGCCAATAATAATACTGAGTAATAAGACAATGTTGTATTACCACGGGAACGGGAACTACGCGGGTGAAACCGCGCGGAACAACTACTGGGTTATAAAATCCGTCGAAAAATAGGCTAAAACAATGTCCTGCGTCTGCGCATGTCTAATTGTTAATTTTATTATTAAGCCAATAAAAACAATAAATCCCTTTTAATATTGACCATCTCATAATTTTGGCTATGGGTATGTGGCTTGCGCCGTGCAGTTTAGTCCCTTATTTTTTTTCGTAACATTGCAAAATCAATCCTATATAAACAGTCTACTAAGGCAATAACCCTAATTCTGAGGCAGTCGGGTAAAAACAAATGGAGTAATGCAATGAAGAAAGGTACTGGATAATACTTGTGGTATTCCTACTCTAAAGCGAAAGCCTTAAGTGCAGCTTCCCACACAGAATTGACATTTGCAAAAATGGACATTGTTGAGTTCTCTCATACTTTGTCAGCGAGTTACTAGACTGAGAAAGAACAAAGTTTCAGGTTAGAGCTCAATGTAAAAAACACTTGTAACTGCTAGTAAGGTTCAATTGCAGTTCTTCAACTCCTGAGAATATTCTCAATCGTCGACTTCCAACTCCAATTCTATGTCAGCAAGGCTGATCCGTCTCAGCGTGTTTATGACTATGTATCGTGAAAAGAAAACATAGAGATGGCGGAACCACACCATTTGCGAACGATGGCGCTTCATTGCGCGGACTACGCGACGGCTTTCCGTCCATCTGAGGAAGTATCTGAAATATTTAAATATACATATCTTACATAAATATGCTGACGCTTATTACCCCCGAGGGGATAGAGATATTCCATTTCTGAAAAAAAAAACACTATATGTCTATCGCCGGTTCGGGGTGCTGCTACACATGTCTCAGAATCAATTCTGGGACCTAACGATGTTTTCCTTCAGCATTGAGCAAGTGATAACTATGTATGTAAGTTTTTAAAAAACTGATTGAGCCTACATGCCTTAATCCTGGTGATTCGAACCTGAGCTTCGAGCAAGAGGCGGGCTCACTAACCACAAGTTTTATTATTATTCTTATTGTTATTAAGGCTTTGAGCACCCTGGGTAGCCCATGTCAGCCTCATAGAGAATTACGCTATTTGTACACAATTATTTAAGGGACAGACACACAAACCTGTACAATCTGATAGCACTATCTGACGAAGGGTCAGACAACCAGCTTTTAATCACAAGGGTAAACAATTGGGTAGTTGACAGCATCGAAATTAAATTGCGAGTAGTCATACATTAAAAAGATTATCCCAAAACACCTCCAAATATGTATTTCGATTTTGAATTTACAATTATAGCAAATTTAAAAATAATAAACAATCAAAAAAAGTGCTGCAATTGAGTAGTACAAACTATGACGTCACGGTTTGCTATTTCAGTACATTTTCCATAGTAAAATTTCGTTTTGACAGATCGTAAAAAGTAACTGATTTGACTAGGTAGGACACAACCCTATGATGAGTGATTTGTAGGAAAAATTATATATAAGTATTTGGAATTCAAAGCAAGTGATAAGTTATATTGATAGGTAATTATTTACCAACCTTTTGGAAGACAAAACGAAGCTTAGTGGAAGGTCTAGGAAACCTAAATACTTTCTCAGTATATTTACAGAATCTAAAGTGTACACTGTGCATCCTGAAACAAAAATTATTGCCATACAGAATGTGAGATGTTATCTATATAATAATAAGTGAAGCAAAAACTTCATACCTCTTTTTAAAAATTGCTCGAATGGAGGAGTATCAAATTTTGCACACTATAAAATTTTATATAAAGGAGTGCAGAATACAGATTTTTTTTAAAATTATGCATAAAAAAAACTTATAATTTCAAATTAATTATAGTCAAATTTCACTGGGCGACTACTAGTAATTACTTATCAGGGAAGCAGTTTTACCACAATATCACATGCGTAAGTCCCATTCCCATGAGAAAATATATAGCCCATGTGACTCCCAAAGTAAGCTTTATATTATAATTTTTAGCAATATGATTTGTGTAGATGAAACACCTATATTAAATTTTTCTTCTCTAATGGTAAGTTTTTACTACTACTCGACAAAAACATATCTTGTGACTTGTAGTGTATTCATTTATTATAGTCATAGAAATGTGTATTTTCACAGCTATACTGCTGACAAATTTTAATGAAAGTAATTATACCCAAGGGTGTTGACAGAGGTATTCCAATACTGGAAATACCCACTATCCAGCACTGACAATAGTACCCCAAAAAACATAATTTCGGAATTCAGAGACACTTACTTTTAGGCACAAGCTTTTCAACAAACATGTAGGCAACAGCATAGAACACAGCTGAGTGGTTAGGATGAGACGAGACACCTCCCCTGTCAAATATAACTAGAGTATCTATATCTAGTGCCACTAATCTGTGCTGTATCAACTTGGCTATGACAGGCACGGGCCAGTGGCATTTAGGATCGTCTCGTAGCCTTGTATCTGTTATGAGACAAATGTTCTGCTCCGGTACACCAAGTTGGTGACAGGCCTCCCACAATTCTGCACGTCTTATCGAACCTTTGCCTTCATAGTTACCTGTAAACATGAAATGAATGTAAAAATATTTTTGTTTCACTTAAAAAATTAGGTTTTGATTAAGTAATGTTGCTCACAATTCACACCGACTATTTAATCCTAAGCTAGGCAGAGTCTGTGCTATGGGTAGTTACTAAACAACTTATAAACATGCATAAGGTAAAGTTGTAGAACTTGTACTTTTGGTACTGCATTAGAAACCAGCAACTTGTGCATACTTGGAGATGGGCTGCTGTTTATATATCTAGATAATCATCATGGACGAGTTTAGAGTGCTTTGTTATTAGACTATTATCCTTTCAAAGTGTACTATTTGTATCTACAGAAACCACCAGACACTCTTAGAAGTCAGGGCTATTACTGCACTGGCGACACCCAGACCAAGAGTAATTATAATATCAGATTATAATGCAGAAAACTAAAACTGACCATTAGATAGACATAATAAATGTACGTCGGCACCCTGCTCGCACAATCTGAAGATCGTGGGCCCGAAGAACATACATTCATCATCCGGGTGGGCAATCACAAGTAGAACGCGCCGGGCTCGAAGCGCACCCCGTGACCTCGTTGGGAGCCGCCGCGCGTACCGCCGATACACCACACAACACACCACCAAGTATGTTACCACCCATAGAGATATATATAAAGCGAAATTTCGGAAATATAACAGGGTTTCAGCCACAACTTGCAAATAAAAATTGTAGACAAACTGCAGGTCGTGAGCTGTCTCATTAATTAACATTTCTGACTAGATCCTAGGAAGCTTTTGTAGGAGATGATGGCCATTGATTTTAAGTAATATAAAACTTATCTTCATTACATACAAATACAGCAGTAAATATATTTTGGTTTTTCAAAATTGTACACTTGCTTTGTTTATTGGCCTTTGGATTCTAGTCCTTACAGTCTCAGTATATATAGTGTTTTATCTATGCCTTACAGGTACACTTGCTTTTTTTTTTTTTTTTGTTGTTTCACCCCTTACAGGGTAGGCAAAGGCATTACGCCATGCAGCCTCGTCATTAGTTAATGATATCCTTATGTAAATGGCTCTGTTTCCGAGTCCATGCACAAAAATACAGTGTCTTTAACACTTTCTACAACCCTAACGTGCCCTAACTTGGTTATCAGTAAAATGATAGCACTTTTACTGACGACTTTATTGTGACTTTTTGAGGCAATCCAAAAATGTCCATATCTCGCATTTTATCGAATTTCCCATTCACTGCACACTTTCACGGACACTTGCCACATAATAAACTATCACTATCATGAGTCAAAACCCGAAATACACAGCAAAATGAAAATTATACAAAAAACATGACGTCCCTCTTCGGATTCCCGCCAAAAAGACCTACACTTGCTTTTGATCACCAGTGTTGCCAACTGCTACCCTTACCTTGTAGCTAGACATCTTGCGAAAAGTAGCCAGATTGCCCGATTTGTTGACACAAAAAAGTAGCTAGAAGTAGCTAACACTATAAATTAGGTAAAGTAAGCAGATTACGTGTATGTTTTCATAGGTAAATCAATTTTCAGATTATTAAAACAGCAAGCAATAAATTTAAATTTATAAATTAAGACAAAGCAGAACGCAATATAAGTTTTAAACGAAGAAATATGTTTATCCCCTTCATTTATCCAGGTATTAGTAATAAAATACATAAGCCAGCCACGGTTAGGTACAATTTAAGGACCGATACCCTACTATAAAGTCTCGAAAGTACTCACATCTTGTAAAAGAGTAAAAGTAGCTAGAAAAAGTTGCTAAAAAATTTAGCTACAAGATTTTGTAAATTGTAGCTGCCTGATACCCAAAAATAGCTAGATCTAGCTATAAAGTAGCTAAGTTGGCAACACTGTTGATCACAGACCAGTAATCAATCTGTTTTTTTTTTTTTTTAATTTAACATACCCATTTGGGGGGGGGGGGGAAGGTAAAGGGGTCTATGCCCTTACAGCCTAGTGTCACTTTTATTTGGACTTGACGTTTCAGACTTTCGGTGTAGTTTATTAAAATTATTTAATCAGTTCAGCACGATACGAAACGATAAATGGATTTTTAGCTCTGCTACAGAGTCCATACATAAAAATGCAATAACTTTCTTCACAACTTAATGTAGTGCATTTTTACTGAAGTTCAGGGAATTGGAAATTCGTTGGATGAACATTTTCGTATTGTCTCAAAATCCAGTATGTGCCTTAGAGCATTTGAGACTTTGTGTCATGATTATGCTGATGGCTGAAATGCGAATGATATAATTTATGTCACTGTCATTGTCAAAATAAAATCGCACTCGCACGTATTCTCTTTGGCAGTTGCAAAGAGGATTTAACTCCGCTAGGAGTAATAGTGTTCTGTGGGATTTAACCACTACGTTTGGCAGTTGGCTTGGCACTCGCAGAAGACAAGCCTCGCTTCGTTAAACAGTGGAAATTGTTTTCTATAAGTGGCTGGATTGGAACTGGTGCTGGGCAAACAAGAGGTCTTGTGAACAACAATTTCAGAGTATCAACAAAGAATAAAGATGATTCAACCAGACTACCCCTCAGCCATGGGCTTATTAGTTCACTTGAATTCAGATGAGCTGAAGGAAATGCTCAATGATGACTCTAAGTTTGATACAGTGCTAAAGGATGTAAAACAGGTACCATAAAATAAACAGTGGTGTTGTTTTTCTAGACTAATCTAATCATAATTATTTAATATTCATCATAAATTACAGCGAAAGGAATGAATGTACTTTGAGAATAACAATGGCAAGAACTACAAATGAGTCATACTTTGCTTAGAAGAATTCCCTTGCGTGCATTGCACGTTTGTAAATAATAAACATTGTTTTGATTGTTTGTTCCCGGATAATTGAGGGTGAAACCAGAAAGAAACAATTTAAAAGTGTGGGTCAGGGTAAGAATTAAACTTGCTCATGATCGATAGTGCATTCTTAGAAAGGAGATGTTTACAAAATATATGATGTCCTGCCAAGATTTTGTACAGTGTATAGTTCCATGTGGGCAAAGCAATTACTAAACCAGTAAAATGTTAGTTTGTTCTCTCACAAAAATGACAAAAGTGAATGTGAAAGTGTGACATCACAAGACTGTAAGGGTTGTGAGCATGCCCATTGTGCCCACAATGGTTAGGGTAGCTATGGGCATATTTAATTGATAGTTATTATCACATTTCGACAATAGTGACATTGCCAGGATGGGTCAACATTGCATGAACATGAGTGTTTATAAGAATGTCTATCACTTGTTTAGTAGTTGTAGCACAGGCTCTGCCTAATTTGGGATTAAATAACCATGACTGTGAATTATGTACCACAAGTTACCTATTTATTACAAGCATGGATGTATGCTTCTAGTAATAAATAAGTAACTTGTGGGACATCATTCACACAGTCATGGTTTTTTAATCCTCAATTAGGCAGAGCCTGTGCTAGAACTACTAAACAAGTCAAGCCAACCAGCCAGTCAAGCCAGCATTAGTTTTTATTTATATTGATTTTTTTGTAGGTAAAAGACTGGGACACAGAAAAAGAGATGATAATAGCAAGTAACCGATCACTGGCTGAATTCAACCTAAGTAAAGAACCGGAGCTGGAGGCACTAAAGGCTCAGGTGTTGGAGAAATCTGAAGAAGGAGAGCAGCTATGTAGCCGCATACAAGAATTACTGGATGAATACAGTGAGTGATAATTCTATTTTCTTGTTTATGACTGTTCTCATAAGATGATGAGGATGGATGTTCATTGCTCTTTCACATTTATCATTTTAGTAGGATTGGGAGACAGTATTATTGTAAAGATATAATGTTTGTTTTATATTTTTTATTTACTACCCTAGATTTTATTATCCAAGAGCACAGTGGTAGATTTCTTTCTCATAGTCATCTGCGGGCGTATTCATGGTATTCGATACTCTATATCGAATCTCTGTGAATACGCCCGCTGATCTGATGAATGTTTCTTTGCACATTTATAAACTTTGCATGTTAATCTAAATACATCTCCATTCCTAAGAAAGCACAGCTGAGTTCATTTGGTGTTTATTATGTAAGTTTTACTACGGGTACAGGAAGTCAAAGCTTCCCCTTGTATGTGAATTGGGTCCCACTATTTCTTATTATTAATTTTAACTTTCCAGAAACAAAATCAGCTGGCATATCACCTGATACAACGCATGCACTCCTCCAAACAGCCGCGGCCGAATCAGAAGAGCAGTCTGAAACTACAGCCCAAGATTTTCTCTCTGGAAAGATTGACGTTGACAAATTCCTGGAAGACTTCGAACCAATCCGCAAAACGATGCATTTACGGAAGTTTAAAGCTGAAAAGATGAGTGAGCTGTTAAGGACTGGTAGTCAAAGTTCTTACGGAAATGGTTTAGCCAAACCCTATTTACCTTACCCCAGTTATGGATCGCCCAATGTGCCAAGTGTGCCATACCCCATGGGACCCCTGAACATGCCTATGCCAGGAATGTATGGTAACCATTTCTGAAGTTATCTTCACCAATGTGTTCATTTAAGGACATTAAGGTATTTTATGTTTAGTTGATATAATTTGAATCTAGTTTATCAAAAAAACAATCCAATGTAAATAACAAACATAGAAAGAAGAGCGATATGTACAATAACTCTTTTCAAAAATATTACCTGAGACATTCTGGTAAAAACAGGGCAATGGAACATGTCATTGGATTTTTGCGTATGAATAGGGTATTGTTCATTTATTGTGTAAAAGAAACCTTATTTATGGACTGAATATGAAATCTGGTATACAGAAACTCACATCAATTATAGGGAATAATAACAAGCATAATTTTATAATATTTTCAAGTGAAATAATTAGGATTATTGTTCAGTCTTATAACTTTTTTTTAAAATGTCCGCTTAATTGGTGCTTAATATAAAAATATAATATGTGATCATAATAAAAATGTATGTGTAGTTTAATATAATAAACCATATTTAGAAATTTCCGCACCAATACAACAAATAAATCACCATAGGTACTCTTCAAAAATACTTGTGAATGATTATATTTAATGTGGAATTCATCCTATAGTAATGTTAAATATGTAGTTAATTTTATTACTGTATTTCACAACATTATGTAAGATTTTAAATAAATATCCTTTAATAAAAAATAATAAGAAAATGTATCATAGGTTCAAATAAAATAAATTACATGTCAACGAAAATAAATTATTTATTTCTATTAGTTTGCCATTTAACATGATCTGGTGAATATAAATGAACAAGTGCTTGCGGATCAAAACTGTGTTCCATACTACTTTTAAAAACAACTCAATGACACCTGATAATATTAGTTTACATTGAATGAGAATCGCAATAGAAAACTTGAGTTGGGCTATTCATACACCAAATGATTTGGAAATACATTTTCCAACAATAGTTTCGTGAGCAACTCCTTAGTTAAAAATCCATAAAGTGCTTTCTCTTTACGGTATAATGCCTGTTGAGTTCAGATAATGCATCTACCGCAGTTTATCTGGTTACACTAATATTATAACGATAAAAGATTTGTTTGTGAATAACAGTTTTGGAAATCTGATTTAAAAAACAAATCACAATAGGAAAACATACTTTTCTGGGAGTAACATGGGCTCTTATTTTCCTACGGGAAAAATAGAATCTCTTAAGGTGTCAAGACAGGGGTTTCGCTTTCTGCAGATTTCAAATAATCCTAGGAATTCTAACATTGTGTTTTTAGGATACAACTTCTATCTTATAACCTTTGTGAAAGGCTGTAAGGCAGAGCCTGATTAAGAATATAAAAAAAAACAATTATGAACCACTAAAAATTGCAGTTGATCAGTTATATTTTTAATAATTATAAAGTACTATTTAATAATATCACAATGTATCTATGAACTATAGAGGTATGCAAGATGATATATTTTATTTACAATATATACAATGTTTGACAAAACAAGTGACTCGCATTTCTATTAAGAAATATTTTACTATGCAACAAAAATTTTAATATCAAGAAATATTTAACTGACTTTGCAGATTCATCTAAAGATGGTGTAACTAACCCCAGCATATTGTGATGGATTTCACTGACCCTTAAAATGGAAACTTAATTCGTTGAAACTCAGGTTATGTCATAGACATCCCCATATTTTTAAACAGTCATTTATTTTTTAATACAAATCAATCGGCTGTTCTACAGAATGTCAAAATTGGCGCGATAAAAAATCATTAGAGAACAGGTGAAATTATAAGTATAGATCATGAATAGGGTTGTGTCCTACCTAGTCAAATCAGTTACTTTTTACGATCTGTCAAAACGAAATTTTACTATGGAAAATGTACTGAAATAGCAAACCGTGACGTCATAGTTTGTAGTACTCAATTGCAGCACTTTTTTTGATTGTTTTATTATTTTTAAATTTGCTATAATTGTAAATTGAAAATCGAAATACATATTTTGAGGTTTTTTGGTATAATCTTTTTAATGTATGACTACTCGCAATTTAATTTCGATGCTGTCAACTACCCAATTCAATTCAGTCAAATTTCAGTAAAATTGAATTTAGTAAAATGATGTGATTTAGAATGAATGAATTCATCAAATATCTTTTGGTAGTTGAAAGACACAGAACTGTGATGGGGCTAGTTGTACCAGTGTAGTGAATGTTTAGACAAATCAACTACCATCTAATCCCTATTATCAGCGTTTTGAGAAGCTTTCTTTCTTCCAATCATGTCTTGATCGTAATTGTCCTTGCCTTGAGCAACTAACAATGCGAATAGTGCTCCTAGACCAAAGATCATATAGATGAGGGCTTCCTGATGGTTTGACTGGATTGTATCTGCTTGTTTCTGCTTCTTTTTCTTTAGGAGTTCTTTTTCATACTGAGATTTTTTGAACAAGTCTCCATAGTGATTTTTGGACCTGTAAAAACAAGAATATTATATTTTTATATTCTCAAAAACTTTTCAAAATGAAGTGAGTAATTTTAGACTACAATTTTTAGATTAGTCTTACTCAGCCACCAGCAGAGTTGTGGTAAAGCAAGTGATGTGATCCTAACCTGTTAGGTCATAGTCTTATAGCTGAAATTTGTATGAGAAAAGGCAACATGGTCTGTTAGGATTCAGTTCCTTGCTACTCTGACCCATGGCCTTTAGGTTATCATGTCCCCTAGGAACTGTGTTTTTCCAGGATGAAAAGTATCCTATGTTCTTCTCCAAGCCCCAATCCATCTCCACAAAATTCATCACAATAAATTCACCAGTATATGAATGAAAACGTAACAAACAAACTCACTTTCATCACATTTTTAATATTACTTAGGAAGTATATGCAAAACTTATTGAGGATTTGTCTGGGGTGTATATTATTATTATAGGCTTTTATTTCATACATACCATGTATCAAAGTCATATATAGGTGTTCTGCCATCCATGGCAGGAGCAACTTGACGGTTCCCACGTGACTTATAGAACTTAAGTGTTGGGTCTGTTGGTTCTGGATCTGGTTGATAGTCCATCCGAGAAGAGTTCTCTCTTCCTACTAGGAGGCCTGAAATTTTGTAAAAACAAATACATAATAAGAAATAAAGAATTTAAATTAATGTAGAAAAAAAATGAGATTTGCTTTTTAGGTAGTTTTCCCTACTATTATGTAAATCAGTAAGTAATTATATTTAATTAAAATAATGTAATGGTTATAGTAAGAATTGTTAGATTTATTTTATTGAAAGTATTTATTTTGAAATGTTAATGAGCTTACCTTTATCATACATTTTCTTTAAATTAACATTTCCTAATACTTCATAAGCTTCAGATATAGCTCTAAATTTCTTAGCTGAAGCTTCGTCCTAAAATAAGAAGTGAACTTTTTGTAAAGAGCCTAGGCTATGGGAAAATTATATAATGGATTAATAACCTCATCTTATGTGCCATTTTTCATATAAAAATTCTTCCAGTACAAATTGGTAATTTATAGTTACACAACCTTATACAGCACATAAAATGTCTAGTTTCCAGAACAGACGGTTAATCTTGTTACTTACGTTATTTGATTTGTCTGGATGATAGATTTTTGATAGTTTGTAATAAGCTGATTTGATATCACCCTGTGTGGCTTTCGGAGTAATTTCAAGGACGTCATAGTGGTTCGAATAGGTCTGAGAAGATGTGCTCAAAGCCCGCAAACATCTTGATACCAGTCTAGATTTGGTCAGTATCTGAAACCAACTCAAAACATGAAAAAAATCCCGATTCGCCATTTAGTAGCCACTTTCACTCACAACACAACCCATAAAAACTGTATAGCCATGTTCTCATACTTACGCGTTGCAAACGTGTGATTTTGACGATTGCCATTTAGACAAATATTTCGATATAGCATACAATATTTTTATGGAAAATAGGCAAAATAAAACATTTCCATACATTCCATCTTTTTGACTTTGACAGCTTTTTTTTTTAATTTGTCCCTTTAGGGAAAGGCAAAGGGATCTAGCCCATACAGCCTAGTCTGTTGTAAATTTTAATCTTAGATAAATGGCTCTGCTTCAGAGACCATGCACAAAAATTGATGGTCAAAAGAACTTACCTTAAGTGAAGTTCGACCCATAATTATATGAGGCCTTCGTGTCCGAACCGAGTCCTAAATTTACTTATAGATATATGTGTCTCTAGTGATCGTCATTCACACGGATTTCAAAGCTTAGTATTATTTTAAAAAATAAAAGCATTTTTCAGTCTGGCAACACATATGTCACCCGTTTCCGTCAAAGTCCGCCATATGCCATTTAAGTTCAAAGTTTAATATTTTATGGGTAGATCCAAACTTTGGATCCAGGGTTGGGAGGGCTGGACTCGGTTCGGACACGAAGGCCTCATATAATTATGGGTCGAACTTCACTTAAGGTAAGTTCGTTTGACCATCAATTATATTTCTGCCTTCGTGTCCGAACCGAGTCCTAAATTTACTTATAGATAGATGTTCAAAGCTGTTTTATTTTTAAAACAATAAAAAGTATAATATTACTAAATTATACTTCCCTGTCTAAGTAAATATATTTTTTATTTCCATATAGTAGGAAGGTACTTGCTAGGTTTTGGATAGATAACAGGTATCTTAATGAATAATAAATAATCAGTAACTCTTACACTGTATGTACATACATACATACATATGCTCACGCCTTTTTCCCGAAGGGGTAGGCAGAGACAACAGCCCGCCACCTGCTACGATCCTGGCATACCTCACGTGCCTCATCCACATCCATCAATCGGTTCATACAAGCTCGTCGGTTTCGGGTACTCTTTATCTGGCTTTTTTTCAATACATCGCCGATCTGATCGATGTAAGTACGCCTAGGTCGCCCTCTGCCGACTCGGCCACTCACAATCCCCTTATATATTTGTCTCGTTAGACGCCTTTCATCCATCCGCTCGACATGTCCAAACCACCTAAGCATTCCTTTCTCAATTTTAGTCACTACATCCTCTTTCAAGCCACAACGCTCTCGGATTACACTATTCCTCATTCTATCAATCAATCGTACTCCACTCATGCTTCTTAGCGATCGCATTTCTACTGCATTTATTCGACTCTCGTGCTTCTTCTGCCATACCCAACTCTCGCTACCATACATTAAGGTAGGAACCAACACCCCATCATGAACAGCCAGGCGTGCTTTTTTAGTCACTTTCTGGCTCCTCATGAAGGCGTGCAATGCACCGTTTACCATATTACCTGCATTCACCCTCCTTTCAATATCACTATCACACTTACCGTCTCTACTAAACTTACTTCCTAAATACACAAATTCTGACACTTGTTCTACTTTCTCACCTTCAATCATAATATCGCACGCAGAAATGTCCATATTCTTCTCCACAACCATAACCTTCGTCTTGCTTACATTTACTTTCATACCTTTCCTCTTGAATGCCTCATTCACGATAGTTACCGTGTCCTGCAACTCATGCGCTGATGGTTCAATTATAACTTGATCATCAGCGTACAGTAGGCATTTGACCGGTACCTCTCCCATTCGTACTCCACAATCACGCTCTTTCAAATCTGTCAGACAACTATCCATGAAAAGGTTGAACAGCCATGGTGATGCTACACATCCCTGTCTAACACCCATGGAGATGTTAAACCAGTCTGTGTAGGCTCCATTTATTCTAACACAGGCTCTGGAATCCTTATATAAGGATTTCAGAGCCCGCACCAGAATAGGGTCCAACCCATGCATGGCCAGTGTTGACCACAATTCGTTCCTCCTCACTCTATCGTAAGCCTTTTCCAGGTCTATAAAGGCGCAATAGATTTTTTGGCCCTTAGCCAAAAACTTCTCGGTAACGCACCGTAAGGAAAAGACTTGATCCATACATCCCATCCCCTTTCGAAAACCTGCCTGAACGTCCCATATTTTCTCATCTGTTTCGCTTACAACCCTGTCAATTAAAATCCTTGCATAAAGTTTTCCTACCACACTTAAAAGACTAATGCCACGATAGTTTTTGCAATCCTGCTGCGACCCCTTCCCCTTAAATAGTGGCACAATTACCGCCTTAGTCCAGTCATCTGGCACTCGACCTTGTGCCAGGCAGAGGTTAAATAGGCGTTGCAGCAGGCCTGCAACTAGCCCATCGCCAGCCCTTAGCATCTCCACGGTTACTCTGTCATACCCTGCAGCTTTACCCAGTTTCAAACGTTTCAATGCTTCCATAATCTCTTTCATACTTATTTCACTATCCTGTGGAATTGATACCTCACAAATTTCACTATCATGCTCATCCTCTTGCTTTTCAAACAGACTTTCAAAGTATCTTTTCCACCGCTCTAGTACACACCGTTCTTCTATCATAAGTTCTGTATGTACTACAATAATAATAAAACAAACACATTAAAAGTACCCTGCGCAGTTGGGTAAATAGGTGTAAGATAACTATGAAAAGGTGTAAACAACCTAGAGATATCTCTACAACCAAATGAAACCTTACGAATTAAGCAAATCATCTTTCTTTTAGCTATTGGGTCTATTATAGAGCCTTTTTCTTATACACCTACATTTTGGGTAGCAAGTGTTGCAGCCTACATAAATACGTATAAATCCCTCAATCAGCTAGTATTGTTTTGAGCTATCTAACTACTCTAAGTTTGTGTTGAATATTTTCTGAATAAAGTTTTATGAAGCTTTGGAACAAAGAAGTATTACTGGAACGTAAATTTTTAGTCAATTTTAAATAACTAATCGAGCAAGGTGCAGGCTGGACAGTGGACATATTTCAGGATTGAACTTGAAATAGACAGGCAGAATCCTAATTATTCTGAAAACTTTTTTATGGAGCAGTTTTTATTCTTTCTGGATTTTATTAAAGTTGTGCAAACATTACTTTAAAAACTATTTCAAACTTCAAATCAGAGATTTGATGAAAATTGTGCTCTTTTCTATCGTGCACACTATAGTGCTAAATATATTTTGTGTGTTAATATCAATATTATTTATGTTATCATACATAGAAGACAGAGTAGGAGTGAACCCATTGTCCAGTAGCTAACACTAAAGGTAAAGAACTGTATATTTATTATGGTTATAATAATATACTTACTTATTCTTTATGAAACATTATCTTCAGATGGTCCGAACACAAAAAAATTATCCCTATAGTATGGCATTTAGACAGATTAGGTCATAATTGTCATCAATTGTAAAATTTTCACATTCATCGTAATAGTGACTTAACTTGTTAATTTATAAAACGAAGGGCCGATCTGCTTGAGTTTGGTGTGGCACAAATTGTTAACTGAATTTAGAAATGGCGAAAAATTTCATACTGATATCCTAGACAGAAGTTTCAACATACACGTATACCCAAAGAGAATATAACCACTAACGTTTTAGGTATACCTAGGCACAGATATTACAATACTGTAGGTACAAATAATATATGTTTTTTTAATATATTTTTGAAAAAAAATATTACCAGTATATACATTACAGGATCAAATTGCTTTCATAAATTTTAATGTCAATACTCTGAAACACAGAACACTTTTACAATACCTGGATGTACATACATGTCTGCCTGGCGTCTCCCTGCCACCAGAGTAAGCTGCTTGTATAGGTAGAGAGTGTAGGTTCCTGAAAGGGTAAACCAATAGTTTAGTGGGGCCGAAACATTGGAAATCGAGGAAATTTTGGTACATCAAAATTCTTCTTGGACAATCAACTTAGATCAAAACAATTTTATCTAACACTATCAATACCCAATATTTTTCCTATTCTTAGAATGAGTCTTACAACTGTGCGAATACTACTGCAAATCCATTAATAAACCAATAAAAATACCTGTAACAGGTTTAATCTAGGTTCTTGCAAATAAATAAATTGTTTGATTGTTCCAAAGTATTTATACTCAGCTAAAATCCTTTTTTTTTGCATTAACATAAAGCTTTCTAGATTCCTTGTAATTTTCTTTAGAGGTAATATATGATGCAAGCATATTTGAAAATATACTCATTTTTAAATTCTAACTATTGCATGTAAATAGTAGTTTTTATTTGTAGATATATGTATATATTCATATCTTTTAATTTTATTCGCACCAGAGAAATGTGGAACAAGATTTCTTCTCTAGAGATATTCCTACTATAAGTACCGTAAGTACGTCATAAGCAGGAATGTATACAAATATACCTACTGCATCCATGGTCGTACGTAAGCGTAAGTGAGCAAATTGAGTAATACCCATATTATTTGTCTAATTCAGCAGTTGTCTTATTTATTCGAAAAAGTATTTCAGAATGATGATAGTCTTTGCTCTTCTGAAAAAGAACTCAAAAAACGCTATCGCCATTACTAGGTAATTATGTTAGTTTCTTCTATATTCTACTCTCCTTTAACATTTTGTTAATTACGAGACTGTATTGATCTTATTCGATTATATTCTCACCTTACCGTTTTCATTATCACCATTATTTAAATAATGCAAGAAATTTCGATCGCCCAATATTTCTGATGTCCCAACAGCCAGTCGTACTAAATGGCTGGGTATGCTGTTGTAAGGGTAGCAAAAATTTGAACAATCACTCTTGTCTTACAATGTCATAATAGTTGTTTGAACAAAATTAATTCATATTTTAATATACCTAATAATTTTCTTGAGTCAAACATTCTTATAGAAAATCCATCAGAATTTTAAGAACCCTAAAAATTTGCAAATCTCGCTTGTGTTATTAACTTGATTACCAGATATGGTACTGTGTTCAGGCCCAATGGGTGAACATTAATTTATATAATACAAACCATCCCAAAAAATAGATCTAAGATTTTATTGTATGTCATCTTCATGAATAAGTAGTTACCTATTAAGAAATATGTAACCCTTAAATAAATGCTGGACATCACTGGATTCATTAAACTAATGATAGATCTTACATCTTCCAACTTGAAATGGTTTTGTATGTATTTATTTATTTTTTCAATTTTTTGAGGTTAATTATGACTTTGAAAAAGTTATTTGGTTTTGCTATGTACTAGAAATACCTTAGAAATAAATTGATTAGAATGTGGGCCACAACGTGAGATTCCTTCACATTCTAAGAGTCTCAAGATCTCTGTAGGTATGGTATGCATCTGGTTATTGTATGAATTACCTGATTGATTATATACCTATATTTAGTCATTGTTTCGGAGGCTTTCCTAAAGGAATGCTGTATCCCGAAATGTAAGACAGATTCACTTTATCCTGAGTGTTTTCCTCCAGTTATAATGAATAGTTAAAGTCCTCCACAGTGATAAATTGACCTTTAGCGATGATTTTTGTGTATTTGTCTGCTGCTGCTGAGGTCTTTGCCCACCAGCTGCCACTCAACTTGTAGTCTCATCTGCTGTGGCTGTGGAGGCGGGCCCCTTCAGTTTAAAGTATCTGATTTGGGTTTGTTGTTGATGAATCTTACTTTGAAGATCATCTGTCGTGGTGTCTGATGTCGCAATTCTTAGCTGTTTTTGCTTATTTTATTTGTGGTTTTATACTTTCAAATAAATTAGGTATCACCGAACAAGAACTTTCTTGTCTTTGTCCTTTGCCTCAAGGATAGTTTCTTTTGCTGTCTTTAAAACATTAGCCAGCACCGGGCCTGTATTGTTTCACAGCAGCTGTTAATCCTTGAAATAATGCACTTAAGGATTTTGCAATATTACATAAGTATTTTGTTTCGACTTCTAGACATCTACATACCTATATTTTTATAGATATATATATATATATTATTAATATTTTATTTATTTTCGAAATAAATAAGGGTCCAAAGAATATCTCATGAAAAGTGGGTAAGTATATCCAGAAATAAAATACCTTTACCTACTCCATCGCGGATAGAAGGCGTTAGAGTGTATTTTTCCGAAATAATAATTGTTGTTTCCAGCATCAGCAAAATAACATCCTTTCTTTACAGAATCTCTCACCATACTCCTAATGGAAGTACAGTATACATAATGAGTAAAACAGCTTAGTTATAACCGCCACATACTCAAACTTATTAACCAAGTAGGTACATACATAGTCAGTTTCAACTTGTAGGCAACTTTTTAGTTTAGTTTCGTCTTCATGCAGCTCCAGTAATTATGATTCGGCTCCATGACGCAGAAGTTGCGTCAAAGTGTCGCCTTAGGGACGATGCCCCTTAGGCTAACTTTATCTTTTCAGCTGTGACCCCAGTGATGGTGATACAGCTCCCTGATGCAGGATTTCGGTCAGTGTCGCCCTAGGGACGATGCCCCTTGGGCTAACACTACCTGTTGAACTGTGGCTCCAGTAATAGTGATACAGATCCATGATTCAAAATGTCGGTCAGAGGGTCGCCGTAGGGACGAGGCCCCGTAGGCTAACCCTACCTCCTGAACTGTGGTGTTAACGAGGTTAGCTCCGCAGCAGGAAGAGCTATGGTGCTCTGATCAGTGATAGCAACAACCCCTAAGGCAGTGCGTAACGCGTGATCGAGGTGTCAAGGGTGAGAGCTGGAGCCCTGCAGGCAATGCGTAGCACCCAATTAGCAGAAGTGAGAATGCAATTCGACAACCTCTTGTAGACCGTTGTGTAACATGTGAATTTATGTGAAGCAGTTCGTGTTATTTTCAGAAAATTATCCTCGTCTGGATATTCTCTCATTTCTATCTCTTGTTATCTTCAACACAACTTGTGACTGACTCTCGACAGCTTAGACGACGAGGATGGTGCAAGCCCATCAATTATTTCTATCGCACGAAATCGTGCTGATCAGCATCTGTCCTCTCTTTTAATGTCTTGAGTAACGTTTCAATATCCTCACGGAGTTCTTGCAAGTCTTCATTTTTCCATTTCAGCATCTTGAAGTCTTTTAAAACCTGAAAAAACAATTTTATAAAATTTACCGTAGTGAACAACGAACACGGAAACACGTAATGGCATATGGCGGACTTTGACGGAAACGGGTGACATATGTGTTGCCAGACTGAAAAATGCTTTTATTTTTTAAAATAATACTAAGCTTTGAAATCCGTGTGAATGACGATCACTAGAGACACATATATCTATAAGTAAATTTAGGACTCGGTTCGGACACGAAGGCAGAAATATAATTCAGTGTCTTCAACACTCTCTACATCCCTCCCTTGTTTATCAACAGTAAAATGATAGCACTTTTACTGAAGACTTCATTGTGACTTTTTGGGGCAATCACGCATTTTATCGAATTTCCCATTCACTGCACACCTTCACGGACACTTGCCACATAATAAACTATCACTATTATGAGTCAAAACCCGAAATACACAGCAAAATGAAAATTATACAAAAAACATGACGTCCCTCTTCGGATTCCCGCCAAAAAGTCTTGACAGCTTTGATTTGACAGTGGGTGAGTGTGTTTTTATTTGTCGGATTTGGTGTGATGCTTGATAGACAATACAATTCACCCTATTTTACTTGCCAGGGACGAAAAAAGACTGAATAAAAGGTAAATAAAATCATCTTATCTCTTTTGCAAAGTTCAATAAACCACAAAGAGAAGAGAAGATATGGCTGTAAGAACTATTATTTCTTTGCTCCAAGTTAGGTAACTAAAAAAATTTAACACGCCAAACAAAATTACTCATCATCCATCTGTCGACTGAATCCGAAATTCGGAAAAGGAAACTCGTAGAAAACTTCATTTGGGTTAAAAACCGTTGCTTCTTTATTATCAACGTAAACAAAACATACGTAAGTATACTTCCGTTATTTATTTAGTTTATATCGTCATGATTTGGGACAGGTGGTGTATGTTGAAAATCCACTACCTTTTATGGAATTCTTGAGTTTGTGACACAGTGTGGCCTAAATAATAAAGGTTTGCTAACATTGTGCATGAGTCACTTTCTTGTTAGCGGATGCGAGTGACGATAAGTTGATTGACGTTGCGTGAACATAATTAATTTTATTTATAAACTCCCTGAAGTCAAGTGTTATAGTCAACGTGAGGCCACTTATTATTCAAACCAGTCGATCCTTAGCTCTCCTTCATATTACCAAGTATTAACAGGTATGATATCTTTAAACCGCTGAATCAATGTACTTGAAAGAAATTACTCAGCAAGCAATGATGTTATATATTTGTGTATATCGTAAGTGAGAATAGATCATCTATTTTTGAGGTGTAGACTGCACATGGTGCTGTGGTGTAACATTTTAAAAGTATTTATAGAATCATCAAATATTGTATTTAGTATAATTTATTAATTTTTATCCTTATTTTTGTGTAAAAATATTTTTCTTTTTAATGTATTGTAATTTGAATATAGCCAATCAAGGACGAGTTTAGAGTGCCTTGTTATTAGACTATTCACTTTTGTAAGTGTAATTTTTAATTACCTACAAAAAAAGAATAATATAAGAATAATACTCTGCTTGACCTGATAATTTGAGTATGGATCTTCACTTGATCACAGTTTGATATCAACCACTTTTTAACTAAATTAGTCACACTTCTCTTTCTAACTTTGCTGTATAATTAAGTTAAATATGAACATTCATTCATTTCATTATAATACAATACATTCTGTAATGCAATACTGTGTATTATATAAAAATAGACATAATATAGTTTATATGCTAAGCACTATTATTGTCAAAGAGGTGAGTGATAAATATTGTAGAGTTAATCAAATTATTCTATTATTTCTTCAGATAATCCAAAATGTCATCACGTAAGACAGCCGGACGTCGTGGAACAAACAAGAAGCGGGCACAGCGTGCAACTTCCAATGTGTTTGCTATGTTCGACCAGGCTCAGATTGCTGAGTTCAAAGAGGCGTTCAACATGATTGATCAGAACCGTGATGGTTTTGTTGACAAAGACGACTTACATGACATGCTAGCTTCACTGGGTAAGTTGAATGGACTTGTAAGATTATTTTAGATATAAAAAAAATTGACACCACTAAACTGTAATATCATGGAATAAGCTACCAGAAGAAGTATTCTCAGAACTAGATGTTTATCAATTTAAAACTAAACTGGGCAAATTTATTATATACCATAATGAGAAAGCTGAATGAAGAACACCTGGTTACAGGCATTTATCTGTTGTAAACTGCTGATTCATAATAACAGTAAGAACCAAAAGCACTACAACTTTGTTTAGAATAATTTTATTTTCATGGTATTTACTCGGCTTATTTTGTGTGTCCGTTTGCCAATCTGAAAGGCTTCCTCCAACCATCTTCATTCCAGTCTCTGGCCACTCCATTCCATATTGTGCAAGTGCCCTATCTAATATTGTTGTCCATTGCTTTGTTCTACCTCTCTTTGACCTTCTCTTGGGTATGACTGGATAACTATTTTGCTCCATTTGGAAGACCATACTATACTCATTCTATTCGTTACTAGCTCTGTTTTGTATGGTATGCTTGTACATTTGTACTTGTTATAAGTTTAGGTAAATTCCAGCAAGGTAGTACTTTCAAATTACATCAGTATATTTATTTAGGTATTTTATACACTTAACCTGTATAATTGTGAAACTATAGGATAGGATTATTTCTTCTTTTATTAATCAGGATCTTGAATTTTGACATTTTGTTGATGTTTTGCCGGATAGAGTGTCACACTCAAAAGTTATCTATACTAATATTATAAAGAGGAAATATTTAGATTTTTTGATTTTTGTATGTTTGTTATGAATAAATTCAAAAACTACTGGACCAATTTTAAAAATTCTTTTCCCAATGAAAAGCTAACAGATCCCTGAGTAAAATAGGCTATATTTTATTTCCGTATTCCCAGGGGAACGGGAACTACGCGGGTGAAACCACGCAGAACCGCTATTATTTTTTGATAACATTATAATCTACTTTTTAAGGTAAAAATCCCACTGAAGACTACCTAGAAGGCATGATGAATGAGGCACCAGGCCCCATCAACTTCACCATGTTCCTGACTCTCTTCGGAGAAAGGCTGCAGGGCACTGACCCTGAGGATGTCATCAAGAATGCATTTGGGTAAGTGATAATGACAATTACTCATAATGTTTTGAATTATTTAAGAAATATTTACCACTGAAATTTAAGACTTAAGGATTCTTTCGTCTTAACATTCACTTTTGATTTCAAAATTAAAGACCTTGACAGATAAGAATTCAACTTTAATATTACTATACAACATGTAACAGAATAAGTGCAATTCCTGAAATTAGTTTGTTCAGTGTGGACTACTTAATCGATTTAATAAAATTTTTCCCAAAAATGAACTAGCGTAGCTGAATTTAGTGCTTTCTATGGAAATCATGCTATTATGAATCAATATTTAAGAAAATTGGTTAGACACAACTAAAGTTCGATTGCATCATATTTTTGAGGAATTGCGCTTTCTTTGTTACGCTTTTTAAGTTAATTTTTTTTATACTTTATGATTCAATACAAAGAAGCAACCAAAAAAATATTTTACTAATCAGTATGAAATAAATCTGCGCGTCTGTCTGTTAACTTCTAAACCACACAACAGATAATGCTGTTTTCACTAATAGAAACAGTGATAAATGAGTAAAGGTTTTGTATATCAAATTAACTGAACCAAAGCCGGGTAACTTATGAGACATTTCTAAAAGTATAAAAGTAACAACCCTCTGCAGATGCTTCGACGAGGACAATACAGGAGTAATAAACGAGGAACGCCTCCGAGAGCTGTTGACCACCATGGGCGACCGCTTCACCGACGATGACGTCGACGAAATGCTCAGAGAGGCACCGATCCGCGACGGCCTCTTCGACTACGTGGAGTTCACGCGTATTCTCAAACACGGTGCCAAAGATAAGGATGAGCAATAAGCACTTACATCTTCGCTTCCGTTTTCTATAGGCTGAATGAAGGTAGGTTTTTATACACCTTTTTATGAACAATTTGATTACCTTAATAAAAATATAAAATAAATAAACATACATAGATAAAGTTTTTTGAAAGATTAAATTACAGATTGCAATAAAATTGTGTAATTGGCCTCAAATGTTTTTAGAATGCTTAACCATGATCAGAAATATTATACTACAGCTAGGCCGATCTGTATTTTGCCTGGCCTGACAAACCTGGCTTTATGTTAAAAAGTCCATTGTAGGGCAATTGCAAAATGTGGTGACCCTGAGACATTGAGTTTGTGTTTGGGTTAGTATGCCAATTTCACTCATTTGTTTTAGTTCACTTTGAAATTACTATTTCACCACTTGTCACGAGTTATATTTAATCATATTATAAGTTTATATAACTTTATATTTGTCAAACTATTATTATTATATTGTACTTATTGGTTTAAGACCACATAACAGATTTAGATTATGTAATGATTTTATGCTGTAGGCTGATATGGATTACAAGTTAATCTCGACCCTGAGGTGCTACATAGATAGTTACATGTAGTTGCATTTGATTTATTTATGGATTTTGTAAATTTCATCCATTTTATTGGACCATGGCATACCATTGTCTATCGTGTCGTTGATTTTTGTTTTGTCCCTGTCTGTCAGTCAAATCAAAAGTATAGGAGTGCAACATTATAAAAAATGTATTTTAAACAATCATATTTTTGAGGCTCTATCAGAATACGAAAAAAAAATGGTTCACACGAAGTATTAATAATTCATTCCGAATTACACACTTTCTTAAAATTGTGTTGATGAAGTGTATTTTAAGTTTAAATGACAAGATGATTGTTAAAAATTATGAATTATGTAGTGGTAAGACCCAAATTTTTCATTAAGTATTATTGCAGTATATGAGTGCAAGGATTTGTTATAAATATAATCATGTGTATTTATTTTGCCATTTATCTATAAATTATGTCTAACATCTGTGTTGGTTTTATTTTTGAATCTACTATTTTAGAACTATTTAATTAGCTATAAGGTGCTGACATCCGCTGCTTTTAGATATTATCGTCAACGTCATAAGCTATTTTTGGGTTTAATTGAAAACTTAACCATTGACGTCAAATGAATTTACTGAGAACTGGCTGAGGATATGTTTGATCATTTACATGTGTAGCAAGTTTCATCAAATTTAGTCCAGTTATTTAAGTAATTAAATAGAGAGTTTTCTGTAATCAAAGGAATTTATAGAAAAAATATTTCTTTCAATGATAAGTATAATATCCGATACAATTTATAGCCTGCGCAGACGACACACTTTTGTCCCCGTATTTTTTTGGCCGCCAAATTAGAACGCTTCAACTGTATCCAGTAACGCACACGAGGGATTAAAAGTATGGCGTACATAAAGTCCCCCGAATAATCGCGGACACCGAGGGGCGGTACAGGACAAACAGAGACGGACATATTTTTTTACGATTCGGGGGACTTTGCTTTCCGGGGACAAAGTCCGTCGTCTGCGCAGACTAATAATATCACAATCATTAAAATATAATTAATGAATAACATAACTTTGTATAAAGCTAATATACTATACTGGTAACTTTGTATGTATTGGGTATACTATGGGTATACTTATAAATTATTACCGCACAATTACTACGGCTTGCAGTGTTCACTCAAGTCGGGCAGGAAACTAACCTTATCTGAGGTAATTATATGATCTTGAAAGGAGCAAAACTTAAATAACAATACTTGTACATTAAAATGTGGTAAATATGAATATTAAATTTGTACTACTTATCTAGGAACTAAGAACACAATCATGCTGGCTGACGCCCCTATAAAACTTGGTATCATTTGAAATTGAGAGATCTCTTTCAAATATACTTAATTAGATTCTATTATATTTTTTAATATAATAGTAGTGATATGTTTCCGAGCTTCAAAAATCGTTTTTATTTGAAAAGGATTACCTCTTAACCTCTCAGATCGTGAATCACAGACACAATAGTTTTTTAATTGTGTCTCGGTTCCAATTGGAACCGACGGTTCTTAACTGATTAAATATCTATTCATAAATAGGACACATGTTTCTCTGTCCAAATCCCATAGAAGAAAACTATTACTAGAATTAAACAAAAATTTATAAAATCAGTCCAGCTATAAGTGATGTGCTTCCCAACGAACAAACAGACAACTTAAAAAAAAATTTACATAATTAATTAGAATCTTGTTAAAGCTTTATATCCCGTTTATATCAGTTAATAAATTATTATAATAAGGGCCAGTTCGATCAACCAAAAAAACACATAATCCAATATTAAGTTGCAAAATACTATAGGTACCTACATTTTTTGGTATCTGGAAGCTGTTTTGTTTGAAAATGTGGGCTTCGAAAGGCACGTTAAACTGTTCTCTGGGTTCGTAAAACTGGGCTCTGCCAATCCGAGGGGGAACGTGGCCAATACTTCCTAATGTGAGGGCAAAACCCTTAGCTCACTAATGTGATGTTATCGGTTAATATTTAGTAATGATTGTTTTAGCTGATCAGTTCAAATATAGAGAGGTTTTCATCTGGGACATCAGAGCGAAGACATTTTGTTCTTTGGTTTACGCGTAATCGTTTTTGATGAGTTCCGCGGCTTTTTCTGCCACGAGCATGATGGCGGCCTGCGGGTTGCCAGTGGGCTGCGTTGGCATTGCAGAGGCGTCTGCCACTCGTAGACCTGAAATGGTTTTTACACGCTTTATAATAATATGGTGAAGCGCAGCGCGTCAAACTATTATCGACATTGTCATCGTTGAAATAATGTCCAAAATCGTAAGCGTAGTTATAGACTCACGCATCCTCGCGCATTCTCGTGGGTACACGTACGTACTCGCGCATTCCTGTGGCTATGTGCGCCGGCCCTAAATACTAGTGATTTTTTTTTACCGTCTGGAAAAAACTATGACGTAGTTATAAGGTATCTAGAGCCGAAGTTATACAAGAGATTAATTGTTAAATATAGTCATGTTTAATGCAATTTACAAAATGTAGAAAACTACGCACAGTACACGCGCAGCGGTTGTAATTGGAAGCTACGAGCCTGTTTCTTTTTAAAATACTATTTCAAATATTTCAGTGTGTATTATTGACTACAATTGACTAATGTATATTAGTTAAAGCAAGAAAAAAAAATTTGAGAAAAAAAATTTTTTTAGGTAACATTGCCAAATGAATCTATTACACTTACCTATCACACCACATTTTTTTCCAAACGGTAAAAAAAGTCACCCTGTATGTAGGTAAGTATGTAAACAAATCTTGGAAGTTTGGTGTTAATTAAAATTTATCAAGAAAAACTCTTTAGGAGGCTACACTGTCAGCCATAAGGATACAAAGATGATCTTTGGATGTTAAATTTAACCTATTTCTAATTGACACCACAGATCTAGAAAATCACTAAGTTCATGACACAGTATGGATGACAATAGATACAATCATTTGGTATCATACCTATTATAGAGTAACTTATAAATATATACGGAAATTATAGAGACGATTTGTTGACAGAGCCAGGTGGGTAGAGGAACTCCTTAATGGCTACTCGTAAATCCGATCCGTTCAGTTTGGGCTCATTTGATTTGTTTCGAGTGGCGTACACACAGAGGGTGTGCAGTGCAGTCGCATATAGGAATGCTAGCCATCTTAGAATAGGACTTTGACTCTCATAGTACGTGCATATTGCTCTCTTTTCGTGGTGGTATTTTAAAACCTACGGTCATCTTGATTCTCACCTTTGACGCCTTTGACCCTTAGTTGTGGGTCAAGCACCAGGCCCATGGCGGCGGTGCCGAGCTGGTGGTTCTGTGGATCAGTGTGGACCCGGGCCATGCACTCGATCCATGCATCAGACCATTCCGCACCCTTCTGAGAGCACCCATTGTCATAAGCGGGGTCCAATTTTACGCCATATTTCTCGCGCATAATCTGTTTTAATATAATAAAAATAAGGTTTAAATTGGTCCGGGAAGCGAGGCTCAAGCTTCATTTCAGAGGATCTCCCGGGAGCCGCAGAACTTTCATAGAGCAGGTATCTTGCAGCGATGATTGGTTGTTTTACAGGTGTTAATAAAAATATACGCTCACGCCCACACAAAGGGGTCGACAAAGGTTTAGATTTCTCGAAAGAGAAATACAAGTAGGTTTTTGATTTGGCTTTCATGTTAGCTACAAGGATACGAACCCAGGCCTCACGCCACGAGAAGCGAGCCCACTTCCAATAGTTCCAATAGGCTATCACTGCTTCTAATCTTTTAATCATCATCAACCTATACTTGTCCTCTGCTGGACATAGGCCTCCCCATATAATCTTGTAAGCTTGCATATTATTATCTAATATAAAAATATATTCCCGTCGCGGCTTGATGTCATACAGATATATCGGGATTGTTATATACAGATTGTAACTTTACTTACGTCGGAGTCAAATATCCTTTGAAGGTATCTCGCGCCATCACGCATCATGACCATGTCTTCGGCGTGCGTGAAGTAGCCGGGGTAGAAGAGTGGCTGCTCCAGCGGGTCCGTCGACTTCAGGGTCAGGTTGCCCACGCTACGAGGGAGCAGAAGTGCTGCGTTTGCCCTATCAAGCAGCAAACATGGATAATATAGTTGGTGTGATTTGTTAGAGAATGGTGGTCATGAATCGAACGTTATTGTGAGTGTCGTAACTGTCGTAAGACTCTTTAGAGATGACCCTAGTCCCGTTTGAGCCTTGCTCCTCAAATGGCAACGAGTAAGTCCCTGACATAACAGGATTCTCAATATAAAGCCTTTAAGCATTTTTGCAGTTATAGATAACAGCTCCTAACAGACTTTCTTCCGAAAAGAGGAGCCACTTCAGATATGGTCACAATATGTAGATATTTTTTCATGTAAAACGTCTACTTAAATATGACCATTTATATATTTATAGGTAGGTAATTGTGTTTGCAAGCATCTTCTGCGTTCCGAGATAAATAAAATAAAAAATATATTATGTAAGTATAAGCTTTTACATTTAGATTTAGTTATCTACCTATATAGCAAACGCAGGACTATTTTACAAAGGCCGTACGATAATAATAATAATAATAACTGTAAAGTTTCGTATTAACCCGTCCACCCTATATGGCTTATTATTGAGTAACTAGGTAACTATCTACAGTTTCTATAAAATGCGCGATTCGAATCGGAAAATCTAGAATGGAAAACAGTTATGTACGCAGAAATCAGGGTAGTACGGATTTTGATGAACTTTTACTTGAGTGAGTCGAGTCAAAGTTGAGTAAGTTTCCTGACTTTTTCTGGTAAGCATCACTTACGAGATATTCCGTCCGTCCAGGTAGCAGTCGTCGTCGCCGACCGGTTCGCCGATCACGCCGGTTTTTGAGCACTCCGCGTAGAAGCCGTTGAAGAAGATTTGAATGTCGGGCTGTTTCTTACTTTGATCCGCTATGCTGGAGTACAGTAGGCCTGTCAACTAAAAGATAAATCGGTCTGTAAACGGTTAAACCTATACCGGTATACCTATAGTGCCATGTCGAAACGATTCTCAGTGTAAATGATAAATCCAAAAACTGGCCAAGTGTGAGTCGGACTCGCATCGCAGAAGGGTTCCGGACCACCGTACAATAAAAACGCCAAGAAAACGATTCTTGCCCGCTTTAATATTTAATTTTATTCCTTTCTTATTATTTTTTGTTATAGCGGCAATAGAAATACACATTCTGTGTAGATATAAAAAACAATGGCTTAAGGGCCGTGTCCATGAACGAGAGGATCGCGGCGATTCTATAACAATCTCTCGCTGCAATAACATCGCGTGTGTAGACACATGCTCGAGAGTGTATAGAAATACGTGGCACCACGTATAACATCGTCACGATTCTCTCGTTCGTAGAGACGGCTAAGGATTTTATTTGTTCGAGGTACGATCAAAGGATCAAAGTCCTTTTGAGATTGTGTGGAACTGTGGACCAACCTGGGTGATGGAAGATGACGACATGGGGCCTGTCCTCTTTAAAATGTAGTCCGTGAACGTAGCCCAGTCGAGAACTTGTCTGTTCTCCAGTTTAGTAACCAAGAAGTACAGGGTGAGGCCGTAGTGGTTCCGCATGTTCTTCCCCACAGGAAGGTCAGCTACCACTGGGATTTTGAGGCTGTCGAGAGACTCTTTCGGCCCAATACCCGATAGCAAGAGAATTTGCGGACTGTTTAGTGCACCTGCGCTTAATATTACCTGGAAGCAATGGAGATTTTAGTCAGGGATCAATAAAGATGGATATTAATTTTAGTTCGAAGTAGATTATAATAGATGGCAATAGTATTTTAAAGCGCGCTACAGAGATTTGCACTCAAGCACCTGAACTTCAATAAGTTGATTGAAACTTTAGCCATAGCACATAGACTGTCATACCACATACAGGTTTGTACAGTTTTTTGAAAATCTGAGGCGCTGCATAGACAAACTGTTAAATTGAAATAAATAACATTTTAGAAGCAAACTAAGTTAGGTACTTACTTCTTTAGTAGCTTTCACAGTCTTCGTATTTCCATTTTCATCTATGTACTCTATGCCGTAAGCCTGGTTGTTGTCGATAAGAACCTTTGTCACGTGCGCTTTAATCTTCACAGTCAGGTTGGGTCTTTCGGATTGAGGTTTGAGGTACGCGCGCGCTGTTGTGTACCTCTGACCGTCCCTACGAGAGATTACAAGAAACGATTTTTACCATCAATAGTTTCAGTGGCGCCCAGTAAGGGGCATGCATTACGAAGAAAACCAACATTCAGTTAAAGTAAGACTGTAGTCTTATTACATCCAAAGGTAAATAGAGAATCTTTATCGTAGTTTAAATCAGGCATTGGGAATAAGAGTAAGCCCATCATTAATTAAAAAAAAACATCATCATAAAATTAGGCCCATGTTGGGCGCCACCGAAGAAAGCTTCACTTCTACCACTAGATAAGTTTTGCAATACAGCTTTATTTATTAGAATCTTTCAAAATAATTTCCACCACAGCTTATACACTTATTCATTGTATAAACCAATCATTAAAAATTTGCTTCCATTTTTCTTCTGGAAGTTCGGAGCAAGCCTGGTCCCAAGCAGCTAACAACTCCGTGTCGCTGGCAAACCTCCTTCCTTTGAGTTGGTCCTTAATGATTGGAAACAGACCGAAGTCACAGGGCGCAAGATCAGGACTGTACGGAGGATGTTCAAGCAGTTTTACTCCAACATCTTGTAAAAAACTCAGAGTTTCACGCGACCTATGCGCAGGAGCATTATCGTGATGAAAATGCCAATTATCGAGTCTTGAATTTGGACGCAGCTCCTTGAGTTTTTGGATCACCTTAGGCAAACACTCTTTTGTGTACCAAGAGGCCGTAACTGTACGCTGAGTTTCCAAAACTACTCGATCTAAAATTCCTCGTCTTGTGAAAAATACAGCAATCATCTTTTTTTTTACTGACCGAGATTTTCGAACTTGAATTGGAGTAGGCTCATTTTCAAACAACCAAACTTTGTTCTTATTTTTGGAGGGCACATCAAAATAATACAGCCAGGTTTCATCACCCGTTACGATATTATTTACGTAGTTAGAAGTTCCATTTTCATACTCATTTAACATTTTCTTACACCAATTCACTCTGCA
The DNA here is from genome assembly GCA_963855545.1 of Ethmia dodecea. Classification (NCBI taxonomy): domain Eukaryota; kingdom Metazoa; phylum Arthropoda; class Insecta; order Lepidoptera; family Depressariidae; genus Ethmia; species Ethmia dodecea. Next base: position 8,152,733 of record OY979453.1, read on the forward strand.
TACCATTTGTTCATCCTTTAAATCATGGGGCACCCAAAGCGTACAAACTTTTTTTACTCCAATTATATCGTGCAGAATTTTATAAATGCTTGGTGCACTAATCTGCAGGATCTCTTCTATCTGCCTGTAAGTTATTCGACGGTCTTCTCTTATCAATTTTTCAACTTTTTGCACATTTTCTTCAGTGCAAAAGTCCGTGGGACGTCCTGACCTTGGTGCGTCTTCTACACCAAAATTACCACGGCCAAATTCCCGATACCACCGAAAAATCGTTGTACGATGAGGGCAGTTCTCTTTAAGCACAGAACTCATTTCTTCCTTACACTCATCAATTGAGAGACCGCGCGCGAAGTTGTACCGCATAATAACACGCAATTCGTCGTTTGACCACTCCGACATCTCAAAAGAATCAATTGTTTTTTGCGCAATTGCTAATGAGTGACTATTGAAATTTTATGTATATACCGTCGTATAAAGTGTAACTTACCAATAAGGCTATAGTCATCTACCCGCAATTAAAAATATTGCTGTATTGCAAAACTTATCTAGTGACCTAGTATAATTTACAATTATGAGTCATTGAATTTACACAACACTTAAGACTACCAATATAGAGTAAGCATTATCCGAGTGAATTTCTCAAGCGAAAATTTTACGCGTCCTTGCTGAAAACGCTAAGAAGTTTTGCAGATAATACCACGATTTTTTTGCCTAAATGAAGGCCATATTAATTACCTTTGTAAAACTATTAGTCATAAAGAAAAAAATCTGTAAATGACGAAATTCAATTTCTGTGCCTTGTCCACAATTACATTAGTACAATATATTCACCTCTGAGGAATATAATCTCCAATAAATATAAGAAAATGTATTTTAATTGTGTTGAGTATTAAATGTTCTACAAGAAAAACAAATAATTCAAATTTTCAGACCCATAGTTTATTAAAATGTATCACTACTAGTTATGTCCGAGCGAAACTATCAATTTCTGCGGTCATTTTGTCTCGCCATTGCTTACTTTCATTGATGAGTATACACGGATAGTAAATTACTCCCCCGCAAGGATCAGGTGTGGGCTTACGGGTAGTGGGAATGATGGTGCATCAACTTGCTACGTCTTCCCACCAAAAATGAAAGTACACGATTTAAGTTTGCTCGGAACGAAATTTTGCAATATCTGTGGTCAAGTTTTGAATGGTTTTCTTAGGAATGAAAATTATGAATTTTATGCATGTTAATAACCTTTAGGTACACTATTAATATAAAAGTAGAAAACCGAATTAACCATGATACTTTTTTGTAATTTTTGAATAAACCACTTATTTCCAATTTCTGTGGGCCAATTTCTGCGGTTTCACAGAAATTGTACAAATCAAATTAATATTCATTTTAAAAAGGTTTTTAAAAGAAAGTTTATTTATTTCGAGTTTATTTGTTCCTTCTTTAGGTGATCATTCCAACGGAGAAGTCTTGAAGCACATTTTTTTGTGTAAGAAATAGTAATATGACGAATTTAGTTAAAGCAATGAGAAATTCTAATATGATAGAATTAAATTATCCAAATAGGATCTACAGTGGTTCCAGGGAGCTACTTGCAAAGAGAAGATCCGGATATAGTACAGCGTTCGACTCGGATGCCGCCAGTGCAGTAGGCTCTCCATCTGAAGCTTCACAATAAGAGGGTCTGGATACAGCATTGAATTCGGATGCCACCAGTGCAGTAGGCTCGCCATCTCCATCTGAAGCTTCACAACAAGAGGATCTGGATACAGCATTGAATTCGGATGCCACCAGTACAGTAGGCTCGCCATTTCCATCTGAAGCTTCACAATAAGAGGATCTGGATACAGCATTAAACTCGGATGTTGCCAGTGCAGTAGGCTCGCCATCTTAATCTGAAGCTTCACAACAAGAGGATCTGGATACAGCATTGAATTCGGATGCCGCCAGTGCAGTCGGCTCTCCATCTGAAGCTTCACAATAAGAGGGTCTGGATACAGCATTGAAATCGGATGCCGCCAGTGCAGTAGGCTCGCCATCTCCATCTGAAGTTTCACAATAAGAGGATCTGGATACAGCATTGAATTCGGATGCCACAAGTGCAGTAGGCTCTCCATATGAAGCTTCACAATAGGAGGATCTGGATACAGCATTGAATTCGGATGCCACCAATACAGTAGGCTCTCCATCTGAAGCTTCACAATAAGAGGATTTGGATACAGCATTGAACTCGGATGCCGCCAGAGCAGTAGGCTCGCCATCTCCATCTGCAACTTCACAATAAGAGGATCTGGATATAGCATTGAATTCGGATGCCACCAGTGCAGTAGGCTCTCCATCTGAAGCTTCACAATAAGAGGATCTGGATACAGCATTGAACTCGGATGCTGCCAGTGCAGTAGGCTCCCCATCTCCATCTGAAGCTTCGCAGCAAGATAATCCGGATACAGCGTAAATCGCAGATACTGCCAGTGCAGTACGCTCAAAGATAGTCTCCTCTATTTTGTTTAAGTTTTTTGCATACTTTTATGTATTCTACTTAAAGTTATTTGTATTGTGACTGTTTTTTTCTTACACTGACATAATTATAACATTTTTTTATCAAACAACTGGTATATGTTATTCATAAATAATTATTAACTTTATGCACTAGCGGTGTAGTTTTTTAAAATTATTTACTAGAGATATTGACAGTTTAAGTGGACATACTCAATTTCTGTGGTATCATTAGAATTTCTGTGGCACAGCAATTTCGGTGGGTAAAATAACTCTCCAAGTATTATAGTTATATAATCCCCTTTTAGAAAATGTATATAAAAGGTGGATATTTTGCACTTTCATATAAAACATTGCCAAAAAACCTGAAAATAAAAAAATCCACGGAAATTAGGAAAAAAATCCACTTGTTGAAATTGACTCATCCATAAGATAAATCGTAATATCTCTGTAGTAGGTATTTTATAGCAGTGATAGGCTCCAAGCTCAAGTGGCATAGAGTGTCAATTTGACGTGGTACGTACTCGTTCATAGTCTGCGCGATCATAAATCCGTCTGGGGTGTTTGGGTCGTTCATGTCAGCCAGTATTGGGATCCCCGTATCGTTGATGGCGCTCATCAGCTCGTACAGGAATGGGGGCTGCTCGTTAAACTGGGAAATAAAGATTACATCACTGAGTTATCTACCAGTTCCAAGTAGGATAAAAATATCGTAATTTTTACTTGGAGTAGGTAAATTTTATATTGGGATACTGAGAATTTCTACGGTGATACGACTTCAGTGTATTTATTTATAATATAAACAATAATAACGCTTAAAAGAAGGCCACAATCACAGATAAATCACTGTATAATATGTTCTTATAAGTTAAAGAAATAAACATTTATTCATTTTCATTTAAAAATGTCTTCTTTGTAAACATTATACCAAATGAAAATCTACCATCCATAAAAAAAAACGAATATATTTATCACCAAAAAGTCCAAATAGAAGATCCAAAAAGAAATCAAACTATTGCTCAATGTACACGGTGCCAGCAGTATGGCCACACCAAAAATTATTGCATGAGACCTTTTAGGTTTGTGAAATGCGGAGAAACCCATAACAGTAAAGATTGTACAAAAGACAAAAATACTCCAGCCACCTGTGCATTGTGTGAAGGAAGTCACCCTGCAAACTATAAAGGGTGCTCAGTATACCGTGAAATATATGGCAGAAGGTATAAGAAGAGACAAAATGAAGCCAACAAACCAAAGCAAGCCCAACCTCCTGTCACAAACACTTTTAATGTAGAAAACTGGGTACCCCTAAAACAAGACCAACATCGGCAGTGGCCAATGAATACAAATAAACAAACATATTCCTATAGTGAAGCGGTAAATAATGCTAACAAACCCCAAGGTTCAAATAACTACAACATAACAGGATTTCAACGTCCCTATATGCATACTAAAACAGCTCAAACTGGTAACCAAACCCGTAATGAATATGAGATCACTCTTCTAGAAGCAATTAATAGACAAACTCAAAAAATTGAATCATTTTTACAACAAATGGGGACACTAGTAAACCTAATTACCACACTGATCAGTAAGATAAAATGACATCCATATGTATTGGAACATGGAATGCAAACGGCTTAACACCAATTAAAAATGAGCTAAAGATAATACTTGAAATTAATAAAATAGATATTATGCTAATCTCTGAAACACACCTAAACGATAAAAAAATATTTAAACTCCAGAATTATGATGTGCATTGTACCAATCACCCAGATGGCACCTGTCACGGTGGGACTGCTATATTGATTAAAAATCACATCAAACATCATATTCATAGTCAGGTTAAGGAAGATTACCTACAATCCACTACAATCACATTGCAGGATAAGAATGGTTCCATAAATATTAGTGCTGTTTATTGTCCACCACGGTTCAATATCAAAGAAGATATGTTTAAAAATTATTTTAAGAATCTTGGAAATAGATTTATCTGTGGAGGAGACTGGAATAGTAAACACACACACTGATTGATAACCACCCGAGGTAGAGAGCTCAAGAAGTGTATGGACAGTCTAAGAATAGCATTACTCTCTTCTGGAGAACCTACTTACTGGCCAACAGACCCCAATAAGCTCCCTGATTTGCTCGACTTTTTCATCATCAAGGGTTTTTCAAATAATTACCTGGACATAGAAAGCTGTTGGGATACAACCTCTGATCACTCGCCCATAGTATGTACAATTAGTAGAACTATAATCCATAGAGAACCACAGACAACCCTTTATAATCACAAAACTGATTGGACACTATTTGCCGAATATCTAGAAATGAAAACAGAATTGCAATTAAAACTAAAAACTGAAACTGATATAGATGATGCAACATTCTATATAACTAATCTAATACAAGAAGCTGCTTGGCGATGTACACCGTATTTGAAAACTGTAAGCAAAACAACTAATGTACCTCTAAAAATACGAGAGAAACTTGCTGAGAAAAGAAGACTAAGGAGAGTCTGGCAGCTAAGCAGAAATTCCTATGACAAAAAGCTATATGAAAAAGCAGCTAGAGAACTGAGAAATATGATAGCAGAGAATGAGAACTACACATTTCAACAGAAACTGTCATCTCTATCTGCAAAAAAATGTGACGATTATACCCTATGGAAACTCACAAAACAGTTCAAGAGACCTCAACAAGCAGTACCACCACTCAGAACACAGTCAGGAACATGGGCCAAAAGCCCTAAAGACAAAGCGGAGGTCTTCGCTCAACATCTTAGTCAAGTATTTGTGCCAAACACTTCCTCAATGACAGACTTTGAACAGGAGGTAAATGCTTACCTTGGCAGTGATCAGCAGTTATCACGACCTATAAAACTTGTAACTCCGAGAGAATTACAAAAATCAATCAGAATGTTAAGCAATAAAAAGGCTCCAGGCTTTGATCTAATTATTGGTGAAGTCCTAAAACATCTACCTAAAAAACCGGTTGTCTTTCTTACTATGCTATTCAATGCTATAATGAGATTACATTATTTTCCCAAATTGTGGGGTATCTCTCACATATGTATGTTACTAAAACCTGGAAAAGTTCCCACAGATCCAAGCTCTTACAGGCCAATTAGCTTGTTACCGTTGCTATCCAAGCTATTTGAAAAGATTTTCTTGCGAAGACTGAAGCCAATTCTGGAAGAAAAGGCCATAATACCAAACCATCAATTTGGGTTCCGGGAACACCACAGCACAGTAGAACAGGTACACCGTATAGTGAACAAGATAAGACAATCTCTAGAGCAGAAGGAATACTGTGCTGCAGTCTTCTTGGATATCCAGCAGGCATTCGACAGAGTCTGGCACATGGGCCTTCTATACAAATTGAAAAGCCTCTTACCCAATTCATATTACATGGTTCTTAAATCTTACCTGCAAGACAGAAAATTTCAAGTTAAAGTTGGTGAAGAAGTGTCCCTTCTGCGTGATATTAGGGCATCTGTACCACAGGGCTCCGTGCTCGGTCCAGTCCTGTACTCAATATATACAGCAGATCTACCGTGTCATGCAGATATAGTAACAGCAACGTATGCAGATGATACTGCATGCCTTGCAAGCCATCAAGACCCGGCTGTAGCATCAGAAAAACTACAAACACATCTATTTGAAATAGATAAATGGTTGGAAAAGTGGAGGATTAAGGCAAATGTTACCAAATCCATACAAATAACGTTCACGCTCCGTAGAGGAGACTGTCCAGCTGTAAAGCTGCGAGGAGAGCGACTGCCCATGGAGACCTGTGTAAGATACCTGGGACTTCATTTGGATCGAAGGCTAACATGGGCTACCCACATAAAAACAAAAAGAAAAGAAGCAGACTTACAATTCAAAAAACTCTACTGGCTGATTGGGAGACAATCACCACTTACCATTAACAACAAGATTCTAGTCTATAAATGCATAATAAAACCCATATGGACATATGGGATTCAACTCTGGGGATCGGCTAGTAACTCCAACCTTGAAATCCTGCAAAGGTTTCAAAATAAAGCATTGAGGACAATATCAAACTCACCGTGGTTTGCTAGAAATATAGAGATACACGAATACTTGGAAATGCTAACGGTCAAGGAGGAGGTAAACAAATAAATACTGTGCCAAATACAAGGAGAGGCTTCGAAATCACAAAAACCAACTAGCTAGAGATCTAGTTCATACCAACAAGGACACTATAAGATTAAAAAGATGGCAAATACTAAAGTTAGACCAGAGATGCTAGAAGGCAAATACCGTAACATCAAGACTGAGGGAGACAATTTACCGAAATGCCCCTCCAACAACAATTGAAAAACCAGTCCCAACATCTGATTATGACACAGTCGATGGCAGATGTAAAAAAAAAAAAAAAAAATTCATTTAAGGAAATAAACATGCAAAGTGTGTGACCTACGCGTTCTTTTTTGCTCTTTTCTCAAATGCTTTTGCTATGAATTTTTCACTATAGTAGGTACCAACCTGCTGAACAGGCAACGGGCCAGTACTGGAGTGGTACTCGCTTTTCACCAGTGAACCGATCTGCTTATTCCCCTCGGTCATGTCGAAGTACTTCTTATTCTCATCCCAGGACCAGCCCTCAGCGCCAGCTGCCACCCAGTCGTCGTAGTCCGCCGCGTGTCCTCGGTGGTACATCATGCCGTTGAGTAGGTTTGACCCACCTGAATTGGAATATTATTAACTTTTTGGGTTTCGTATCCAAAAGATGCCAACAGCACCCTATTACCACCTACTAGACTCCGCTGTCTGTCTGTCTGATCAAAATCGATTTATGATTGGCGGAATAATAGTGTAACATACAGGTTCCTTTTTTGAAGTCGGTTGAAAAAATAGAAACATGAGACAGGCGATTATATTATACCTAGGAGACGGTTTAAACTTTTTGCCTGTTATACGATCGGATCCTGAAAGGAAATTATCTAAGTCGTGTTTTGTTTTGTCTTACCAACGACCTTTCCTCTCGGCCAAAGACAGCCCAGTCCTCCCTGGTCCAGGCAGTAGTCTTCTGGTACGGTGCGGTATCGCCAGTCCACTTCCTCGTTCGACCAGAAGGCTCGGTAGAACGATGGTATACGTGCGCCTATTGGTTCTGGACCTCCCGCCTCGAGCAGTAGCACCTGGGAAAATACGCAAAATATTCATTCCAAAGATTTTACTACCTGTTGAAAGTGAGCCTGATGCGTAAGGAAGGTAGGATCCAATGAGTTTTTTAAAAACTAACGTCTCTCTCTCTGGGGTCGCTCCCTCATATCTGAGGATCGTGGTCAGCATTAGGGTCGCATTTGGAGTGAATGATCAGCCTCCACTGGTTTTTGTCCAACGCGTCTCTCACAACCGTGTAGAACTTGGATGAGTCTTTAATTTGGTCGGCCCATCTTGTTGGAGAACGACCGCGCGAAAAACTAACGTAGTACCTAAGTACCTACATATTTATCAGTAGCTCGACGGTGGAGGAAAACTTTGTTAGGAAACCCGCGGATCCAACAATTGGACTGACGCATTAAATACGTACTATAGCCACCCGGTGCGGCGATGGAACGTGAAAACCGGGTAAGTAGGTAGTTATACCTTATATAGAAAAGTCGAATACATCGGTCGGTCCACTCGGGCGGGGATAAAGATAAAAAAAATTTCCACGTGTAAGACAAGCAAAAGTTCTTAAAAAATCCCTGGTCGCTGGATATAAGTAGGCCGTTTTCCAACGGGAATGGGGCGGCCTGATGTTCAGCAACAATAAATAAACGTCTGGAATGATGATTCTGAACTTAATTGAAAGTAAACTATAAAAAAACGTATTAAAAAATACCCGACAATTATTATAATGAGTATCTACTATTTGTTTGTGGATTCAGAGGGACTACCACGGCTCTCTAATCTACGATTTTTGTACCTGATGACACTACAGCACTATTAATATGGCGCGTGTCACTCTTCCACATCGATCATAACCTAACGGCCGAAAAATCGTAAGTAAAAGAACGTGTTTTGTTGAATGTATGAAAGAAAATTGTTTTCAAAATTACGCGAAAAACATCTAGAAAGACATTGAAATAAGACTCACTTTAAACTTGTCATTTTCGCTCAGCCTCCCTGCGGCAATTGAGCCAGCAGCACCCGCGCCGACGACTATGAAGTCGTATTCAGACTCCAGTTCAGATGGTGACTCGAGCCGTTGGCAAGGCGAAGCGATATCACAGCGACCTCTTATGTAGCCTTCTATGAGAATCATGAAAAGAGCCATCCCACTGCAGATAGGGGAGTTCACCACCGACAGCCCGCTGTCCTCCAGCGGGCAATTGCAGTTCTAGAAAAATAATTACGTATAATACTTAAAAAATAAACAATAATTTCACGCATCTTATCCCCGATGGGGTAGGCAGAGGTAAAGGAAAACATCGTGAGGAAACTCGCAGGTCCCAAAATTAGTAATTCTGAGACATTTGTAAACAAGTGTATTCACGGAGATTCGATATTCGGACTCTGGTTCGGAATCGAAAAATCTGTCGAATATGACATCTGTGAATAGCCCATCTCGAAACCTCTCGACAAATTTTCCGATTCTGAGTCGAATATAGATTCTCCGTGGATACGCCCGTCGGTCCGGCGATGGGCTCACCACCTTATCAGTTATCACCTTTAGGGGTCCAAAGAATATCTCGTGAAAAGTGGGTAAGCAAAGACGTTTAAAGAAAAAGTTTTGATTTTCTTCCAACCTCTTTGTGGGTAAGTAGGTATATCCGGAACCGTCTTAAAACCACATCGTTCGTTGTTGCGCGGAGGTACGCTTATATGCATTTATAAAATGGTTCAAGACAAAACCACAGGTTAGTGATTATGTTTTGCGATTATTTGTTTGAATTCTTAATAATTAAATTAATAAGTATTTTTTGTTTAAATATATACATTTATTGTCAATCTAATTTTAGTTTTAGACGTACATAAAAATTTTAGTTTATTTTATTTTCAAATGTTATATTTGCACGTGAAACGTTGTTTTGCGGAACAAATTAAGAAAGTTTTATTTCCATTTACACATGGTACGTTGTTCTACGGAAATTGGTTATAAAAAATTGGTATTATCTGCATATGTGACATTGTTCTAGGAAATGTAATGAAAAATTATCGTCTTATATGCAAGATGAACAATCTGATCTATATTTGGTTTGAATTTTTTACCACTTTTACCTTACTACCACTTACCACTGATGCTCAAAGGCGTTCTTCATTGCTTAGGAAGTGATTAATAATCTTATTATTTAATATTTATCATGTCAGACAATATGGCTACAAAGAAGCTTAAATATTCAAGTTTTTGGGATGATAACTATTCTGATGATGAACAAAAAAGCTTTTGCATAGCATTTTGTATCAACAAGACTGCCAAAAACAAACGACGTTAGACAATGCACGGCCTTCAAGCCACACCTCCGTGCCCGTCGGAGTGGGGAGCGTGAGGTTTTTTTCGTTACGGAATTTCTGGATTCGGTCCCCGCGCTCAAGGCCCGCTATAGAAGCTATGCAATAGCTTAAAAAACATTAAATAAAACATGTCCAAAATTCAACAGAGACTTGCTAGCAGTCCTATTGTTTATAAAAAAAATAATTCAGGAACGACGACGAAGCTGAATATTGAATCTTCCAGTAGTTTCTTTTTAATGTATTGGGGGTTAATGAGCAGACGGGTCACCTGATGGTAAGTGACTACCGTCGCCCATGTACACCAACTCAAGAGTCACAAGGCGTTACCGGCCTTTGAGGTGGGAGTACGCTCTCTTCTTGAAGGTTTGAAGATCGTATCGGTCAGGAAATACCGCTTTTTGAAAACTCTCCTTCATTATCTGTAATAGAATTGGTGGTTGCCCAGATTTACCAACTTAAAGAAACACCATGTCCTTGTGTAAAACGTCTTTCAAAAAAGTTTCCTGAAACAGTGCCTACGCTCTGTGCTTACAGCCGGTCAGACTCATGATATTAGATACAGTACCTGTATCACCATATGCAACCAGTCACCAGTCTGTTGATGACATTTTTGATACCGTCATCGGTTCTATTCATTTCGACCTTTGCTGTCTGCAATCAATAAAAAAGCTGGAGAGTATCTAAGCCTATTTCTCAAATTTCTAAAGCATACAATGCTCCCATACCAATTTCTGACTATAAATATAAGGACTTGCAGACTTAATGAAAAGGCAAGACTATTTTCAAAGAATTATGTTGAGGTTTTTTCAAGCTTGCCTCATCGTAATGTAGAACTTAATCCTGAGGAAAGTCATGATGAAACTTCATAAATACGTTACGAAATCAATAAGTTAATAACATTTTCATAGTGTAGTTAAAACTATTTTTATATTAGTTATTTGTTGTTCTCCAAAGTTTTTTTTTTCATAGATTTTATATTTTTATGTTACTTAGCCCCAGGGGAAAGTGAATATTAGTACAGTATTTTATTATGATTATAATTTATGTTTTTCAATTTTAAATATTTGGAAGAAAAAGACTAGGCTACTTAATATAGTCGAGTGTCACATATTCTATTAGACTTACTAATTGATACCTAATTATTACAATAAAAAATATTAATACATCCTATTAATATTATAAACATGAAAGTAATGCGTTTGGTCGAGGCTTCAAGTGACCAGAGGGCTGGTAGCTACGAGTATCTCTGTCAAAGGATCAGCCTAGCTATCCAGAGAGGGAATGCAGCCAGTCTTCTGGGCACTGTCCCACATGGTTTCTCTTTGGAGGACATTTTGTTATCTGTAATTATTGTAAATGAATGTATATATTCTTTGTAAATAAATGTAAGTAAGTATGTTTGTTGCTCTTTCACGCAAAATCTACAGAACAGATTTTGATGAAACCTTATCAAATTATCACCTACGATTTATGTCCGAATAAAAGTTGATTTAGAAAATATATTTTTTTACTTAAGTAGATACCTATACCATTTTAAAATAATATTTTTACCAGCTTTGCTTTTGATAGAGTTCTATGTGCTCACACTTTTTTTAATATTTTTTGTAGAACAACGTTTTACATGAACGTATGACCTCTAATTTTTCGTAATGTTCCGTTGAACAACGGTATATGTGTACATGTGACCCATCATTTTTTGCAATTTTCCGTAGGAAAACGTCATTATTGCACATGGGACCTCTTATTTTTTAAATTTATATACTTATTCATTCAAAAAGTATACTGTTTATTAATATGCCTAATTATATAACAAATCTTAAAAATTGAGATAGCAATTGTTATTGGTAAAAAAACTATAAATAAAACTAAAATTTTAAAACTTTAACGGGCCGTCCTGAACAATCTCAATTTTGCAGATGTAACGTTATTCTACGCAGGGTGCGATGGAATTAGGTATACTTAGTTGAAAAAAAAACGTTATACGCGTACGGTCAACCGTTGATTCCAGTTTTTACGCACAATGGAAGTCGTTAAGCAAAGACAGTCTCCCTTGGGTTACTTAAAAATTCTAACAGTTAGGTCGCCACTGAAAATGTATTTATTTCCGTAAGTAATTTATAATTACACTTAGAAACTTACACTAGCCTAACAACATCTCCCAAGCCGTGGTTGGCTCGTGTCGGAAATTACGGCCCATACATCCTCTTAGGTGACTAAAGACCCTACAGCTTGGCAGTGGGGAGTTATAGCAAAGAGGATAATTTATAACCACTACGTTGGTTTATGACAATAATGAAAAAAAAAACGCTGTTATAGGCACTCGTTCATACAAATAAGTCCAAACTCAAGTACCTTTTTACGAGTATTAATTGAGGAGCCCCTCTATCCACCTCCAGATGCCATCATCAAAACTATATAGATACCTAGGTACACTTGCAAAAGTTTCAATAATAGAAATAACTTAACTTAATTATTATATTATTTCCGATCTATATACGAAGTTGTAACAACGTTTGTTGTTTATAAAAACTTAGGTACGAGTATGTATTGATCAAATTTACTCACCTCAGCTGCTAAAATCATTTCTGCGACAATACTCTATGGGTAGAAGCACCACTTCGCAAAATCCTAAAAATATTCAAAATGCATAATATGAAGTTGTTCAGAGCAGTAATAGCAGTGAGATCATGAATAAGACTCGGATTCGATTTCAGGTCAGGGCATGTGCCAATGAGTTTTCCAAAGCTTACATATCTGACGGGCCTGTTAGCTCAGTTGGTAGTGACCCTGCCTTCTGAGTCGGAGGTCGCGGTTTCGATCCCCGCTCGGGGCCACAATTGTGTGCATGAACAACTGAACATGCCATTTGGCTTCGTGTCTGGTCGTTTAATAATTATTTAAGTATGTTATCAGTTCTTTGATACCCATAGTAGGTACACAGGCCCTACCTAGTTTGGGACTAAATAACCGTGTGTGAGTTGTGTCCCACAATTTATTATTAGTATTATGTATTGGATGGATACATAATTTCATAATTCATTCGACGGTGAAAGAAAACATATCTTGAAAAAACTAACAGGCCTCGGAATAGCAATCTGCTACGCCTGTTATCTACGCTTAGGGGTCTGAAAAAATACAACACCTTCATAAGACTATGAAGCGGGGACTTTCGAAAGTGGAATACTCTGCTAACTCCTCTCTACGATATTACCAAAAGAATGAGCGGTTGTCTCTTATAATTCAGTCAGATTTCGCCCTAGCACAAGCTGGTATATTTAGGCACTTTATTAACACGTATCAAAGCACTTACATATGTTGTTTGTTTAAATTCTGAACTAATTAAAAATATGGATTTTAAATATTACATTCAAATGATACTACGACGATGTTATTTAGTAGCTTTGCTTGCAGATTTTTTAATGTTTCAGGAACACTTAAAATTAGTGACAATAAGGTATATTAGAACGAATCGTCAATTTTTAAATAATAAATACCTGTTGATGATGTCAAAAAAAATTAGAGATATGTACTTCTTCCAAACATTTCTTTCAAATTTTCGTTTCGAACTAAATTTTGTCATCGCGATTTTGGTTACACTTTGCTTTGTAAATGCGGAACGTAAAAAGAGTAATTAACCTAGTGATGGTTTTTAACTTTTAATCAATGGTTTAATTAATCAATGAATGATATTATGATGTAAGTTAATTAATCAGTGCGGTTAATAACTATAATGATAATCTTCATTCTTGTAAACCCATCCGGCTTAAGCTTGGCTGTTGTCTTTCAGTCGGTCAGAGTTTAAGCTGTAATATCTATGACACCCACGAGCAATTGCGGATCCAGGATTTGAGATTGGGACTGACTAAAAACGGTAGGTTTTATCAAGGTTCCCCTTAGTCATCCCTAGGTTAAATAGTCATAAAAAATCTATTTTTACACAAAACTACTACATAAGAAATTTGAAGATTTTTATACATACCGCAGTGTTGATGTTTTTTTATAGAACACTGTTGTAATTATGTAATAATAATGTAGTTAACTACGGGCACCTACCTACTTGTATGAGGTATGCGACAATGTTAATGATAGACTCTCTTTATATACCTAGCCAATCAATGGATGATTGTGCGATATAGCGTCATAAACGGGACGTTTCGCGAAATTGACAATGGAAGCTAGATAATCTTGGGTGAAACATATATATATAAACATTGTGACAGGTAGCCACAAGTGGCTACTTGCCTAACCATTACCAGTAAAGTCCATATTTTCTCATAATTTGGGTAGAGGCCGTTCATTATAGGTCCCTCGACGGTGAAGGAAAACATCGTGAGGAAACCCGCAGGTCCTAGAAATAATTCTGAGGTATGGGTAGTGTTACCCGCTCCGACGAAGGGCTCACCACCTATCACTTTTAGGGATCCGAAGAATATAGTGTTGGTGGGTATTTCCAGAAATGGAATACCTCTGCCGTTTCCCTCGGGAATAAAAAGGAGTAATTTTTTTTAGTCCGTTCATCAGTGGGTTGAAAATGTTATGTTTGATGGTCCCCTTAAAATTGTAGGCTTATTTTACAGACTCTGGTTTAATGTCCACTACCTACATATTACAGAAACTTCTTTTTCTAATAGCAAACGTCCGTTACTGCCCTAATTACTGAGATCTCGGGGCCACAACGACCTGATGATTTTTATTTTTAGCTTTGAGGTCTAATAACTCCTAAACTAAATAGCTATACAAATTCAAAGATATGTTTTTGTTTTGCCTACTTCATTTTTACTACAATAATTTAGGCCACTCGCCAGCTCTGTAGCTCCGGGGCTAAAAGGTTCTGATGTCAATGTACCATGAGTACTATATATTTTTTTACAGAAAGGGACCTTGCCCGGCTAAAATCGCGGGGAAGCTAGTCATAAGTGTATAAAAAATTGTTAGGTAGACACTATGATACAAAGTCTATAAACATACAGTACTTACAAGTGGCTACTTATGTCATCTTAGTCATAAGACTCATAATCTTGTTGCTGGTAAGATTTCCTTATAGATCGTTAAATGATTGCAATATTTAAATATTGTACTTCCATATTTTTTTCACTGAATAGTTTGTGTTTCCCATTAAGCCTATTCACCATGAAGTACATTATTTTGATAAAGCGAGATGACACTGTAGATAAAATAATGTTAATAACTAGCAAGCACCCAGCGGCCTTGCCCGCGCAGTTTCTGTTTATTCCCGTTCCCGTGGGAATTTCGCAAAATACTTTTTATACAAACCTTGTCCGGACAATAACAAATTAACACAACAAAAAAAAAACTGACAAATCGGTTGAGTTGAACATATTGATGTTAAAATATACTTACTTAGTAAAAACTGTTAACAAATCATATAAACGATATTTTAACTAAATTATCCTTTTATGATTTTTGTCTGTCTGAAAGTTTTTCACAAATAGGCTCTGAATTAAACGACTCAACGGTTTTTAATAAAAAATTTAGGAATTTAAAGAGAAATTTTATTTAAAAAAATCGTATATAGTTACCTATCTAAACAATTGATAAATACTTAAATTACACACCAATAATTACAGATAAAAAATGTCCTCCAAAGAGGAACCAAGTGGGACAGTGCCCAGAAGACTGGCCCGCATTCAATCTCTGGATAGCTAGGCTGATCCTTTGATAAAGATAAGTGCTGCCAGCCCTCTGGTCCTGAAGCCTTGACCAAACGCACTGACAATTAACGCTCTTTGAGGAGCTGCCGCGCCTCCGGCCCCCACGGTCCCATGGTCTCCACCTCAAACGGCACAAACATGTAGCCTTCATTGAGGTCGGCATATTTGCGCCGCTTGGTGGACATTATTTATCTGTAATTATTGTAAATGAATGTAAGTATATTTTCTTTGTAAATAAATGTTATTTCCACCTATTAAACACCCAGACACGAAACTAACATATATGTTCATGCACACAGATGTTGGCGTCGAGCGGTAATCGAACCCGCAATCCCCGGTAAAGAAGGCTGGGTCACTACCAATTGAGCCAACAGGCCCGTCAATTTTTATTTATTAGGTATTAAAGTCTAATTCATTCATTCTTCTTTTAGGTATTTGCTTCCATGACTATCATTAGAAATCAAAACAAACAACTTGATACTTTAGATACTTACGAAGGATATAAGACAACTGAAGATAGGGAACAGTTATCATAAGTATAGGTAAGTGGTAAAAGTGCACCCCGACCTACAAGATAACGGTATTTCCCTTTTATATGGGTAAAATGTATGTTTAGCTACCACTTTTTACCTATCTCATTTACTAGTTTAGACATGGAGGTCTTCAATTAAATAAGTTTAAGTAAATACATAAGTAGGTATACAGTAGCAGTCTCGATTTTTGAAATGTATCTGGAGGGAAAGTATCTACCTACTCTACGTACTGGAGATAGCCAATTTTACTAAAAAGGTTAAAAATTCCATTATTAAAAAAATGCTTTCAAAGATTCTGAAAATACGCTTGCCACACCCGGAAATCGAATGAGAAAAGCAGCGAATCACTAATGAGGAAAGCAGCAGCCCTACCACCTAATTTTCATGATGGGTTCTTTAATTTGACGCCGCTTTAACAATGGTAGACAATCATAAACATAAAACAATAAAAATAACTGTAGATATCTTTTAATTTATGCCAGCGTCAAATGGCATACAACGCGTAACAGAAAAAGCGCAACTCCTCATACACCATTAATAATAGCACGATCTTCATAGAACGCACTAAATTAGCTACGATATTTCATTTTTTTTAATTTAACACATTACAAATAGCTGAAATCGAATAAGTTAGAGTCGATACTGAACAAACTAATTTCAGGAATTACGCTTATTCTGTTACATGTTGTATACTTACAATATGAGACAGAATGAGCGCAATTCCTGAAATTAGTTCGTTCAGTATCGACTAAAAGTAATTAATAATAATCTCACGCCTTATATCCCCGAGGGGGTAGGCAGAGGTATTCCATTTCTGGATATACCCGCTTTTCACGAGATATTCTTTGGACCCCTAAACGTGATAAGTGGTGAGCCCATCGCCGGATCATGAGTATCGACTACTTAATCGATTTCAGCTATTTTATGTGTTAATTTTTTTGCAGTGAGAGCTTAAAACCAAAAAAAATAATAGTAGGATGAAACGCATTAGAAAACGAGGGGAATATTATAAAAATGAAAGGAAAAATAAATTACGGGCGATCTGAGGTCGGGAAGGGGATGGGGGTGAGTTTTTAAGGGTAAAAACGGTTTTTCTCGATTTCCGTCAAAACTAAAAGTCCTATCGAAAAAAGTCAAATGGCAAAGTTGTAGGTAATAAAAAGATCTAAAACTTTTGTATTTACACTTTTTTCACATAACCTCAAAATTTATGTGAAAAATTCAAAAAACCAAGTTTTTGGTTTTTTATTTTTATCTTTTACAAAAAAAATTTTTTTTTAACGAAATTTGGTGAAAACTTACCTTTTTATGTCCCAAATATGCTGCAATTTATTTGATTAAAAATATTTATTTTTTCACCTTATTTTGAATTAATATCGAAAAAACACCCAATTTTCAATCGAAAACTCTCCCGTCAAAATATCAGCTTTTTTCAAAAAGTTGGTATGTTTTCTGTTCGTTGAAATCTCTACTTTTCGATTTATTTATAAAATATATATGTTACTATAGTACATATTTATCTCTAGCTCGACGGTGAAGGAAAACATCGTGAGGAAACCCGCAGGTCTCAGAATTAATTCTGAGACATGTGTAAACAGACCCGGTCCGGCGATGGGCTCACCACCTATAACGTTTAGGGGTCCAATATATCTCGTGAAATGTGGGTATATCCAGTAATGCCTACCCCCTCGGGGATAAAAGGCGTGAGATTATATAATATTATTATTATAATTTTTTTCCGAAAAATGAGTTAGCATAGCTTAATTTAGTGCTACCGATGGAAATCGTACAGTCAAGAGCACGCTAAGCTTGACACTTTGGACTTTGAACCGGCCCTGTGTTCTATGGCGTGCAGTATATAAATCAGAGCTCAGCTTAAACTGGTAGTGTAAAGCTTGACTTGCTCTTGACTGTACTATCGCGTATGTACCTACGCTTGTTCTGTTACGCATTGTAGGTATATATGTCATTTGACGCTGTTGGATATTAAAAATTGTCTTAATATCTACTACCTAATAGGTACTTAGATACATTGCAATTTAATAGCACTGATTAGAATCAAGTGGCCATACTGTGGTATTCAAGAGGTGGATAATAATAATGATTAACCGGAAACTGGCAATTACTATATATGCATTGAGTGATATAATTAATGTTTAATTTATGTAAATACAGTATTTACACTCATTAAACATTAATTAGACGGGGGCTCATCACCCTGTAATTTTTAGGGGTCCTAAAAGTACCTACTTATACTTTACACTGACCCTGTTACTAGTACATTTAGTTATAGGTACTTACTGTAAAACTTATAATTGTGTTAATAAAATACTTACATTTGTTATTTTCTTTAAAGTATGTATATTTCTTATGGTAGAATGTTGTCACATCATACCTATCTACTTAACTTTCAACTTATATGTGTACCATTACTATAAAAATATGCGTTTGAACATATGCAAGGGTATTTAAGGTGTTCACTCATGTTCACTGCCTTTTACTATGTATAGGATGCTCACTGAAGTAGGAAAATTTGGTAGTAGTTAACTATCCGATGTATACGATATCGCGTAGGTTATAGGTCCAAATATCCCTAAATATTAGCGCTGAAGGTAGGTAACTACAACTTAAAAAAAATATTGTGCACACGTTGTGCAAACTAAAAATATTTTTTGTCCTACTGCTGAGCAAAGAACAGGGATAAGAGGAAGGAGCGAGGAGAGGCCTTCCCCCTTCTTCCACTATATCCCTGTCTTCTGCCTCCTGTACCTGCCTCGGCGTCGACGGCCGCTCCTTTAGAACCCAATTGATATAGATTTTTGTTTATCTCTCCAACTGCATACGACAAACGACCTAATTTTCATAGACAAAACAAAAATACCTTTTGAGCTGTTGATATCTATTCTCTATGCGAAGATGGCGCCATTTTGGGTTCCAACACAAATCGCAAACGTAGGTACCATTTGTTTGACGCTGTCGGATATTAAAAGATTGTCTGAGATTGTAGGCCTGCTATTTATGAATTTTTCTCCAACATCTATGTGGGTGTTGGAGCACAGCCTTGTGTTGCGTAGGTACTCCGTCAATCCTTGCATAAATATCATAGTAATATGTACCAAGATATATTCAGTTAAAATTAGAAAAGGTTTTGTTAGTGTTAGAGAAATTATTACTCTCCTCATTTACAGCAGGACAAAAATCGCCATTATAATGATGAAAAAGTGAACTCTCCATAGAAATATCGGAACTAGGTGAAAGAATTTAATCATAATGAAACAAGTGCATTGCAATTATGCAAATCCATATCCTAACTAGATGCTTGGTTTAGTCTTGCTTCGGAACAAATTGACTGTGGGTGGTAATGTTTACGTTAGGTAGGTTGGCATTCATTCGTAGGTGGTCGCATTTTTTTATATCATAAATGATAGTTTTTAATTTTTTGTCTGTCTGTCTGGAAGTGTGTCTCAAACAGGCTTCGAAAGCCTCAACAGATTCTATAAATATGGTAGGGATTAATTTTAACTTAACTTTGTGTGTATGTTTCATTTCAATATCTTGCATGTTTCAGAAGATACTTATATTTTATTTGGTTAAACCGAAGCGAAGCGAGGGCGGATCGCTGGTTAAAAATAATTCAGTTTTCAGGTCCGGCCAAAAAAAGTTTTCTTGTTGGTGGTACTATAACCAGTTGCCCACTAAAGGTGAGTCAGTAAAATATTAACTGTGAATGAGGCATAAAGTCTTATGCTAATTTGTTAAAAAATACTTTTAGGTGCAATCGTGCATGTTGTTAATTTCTTGCACCCAAATGAATATTCAAAACTTCTAAAATGGTTCCGTTGAAGAGTTTATTGTGTTTTGGAACATGGCTAGCCTACTGCCTGATACCAACCATCCTTGGAAATGCTGTTGTTGGTGGTTAGCCCGCCACTATTTAGTATTTGATAATTTAAGGTTGCCAACCGTCCCGCGAGAGTCGGAACTGCCCGTTTGTAGAGACTAGACTAGACCAAATTTTCTAAAAGAGGGTTTCGTTATTTCATGGTAGAAGAAGTTGGTACATACAAGAATTTCGAAGATGGATTGCTGTAAAGCGCATGCAACTTTGTTTTGTAACTGTTATACCTACTTACAGTGGTATTAAAATAAAAACCCTTATTTTCTTATACAGATACTTTTTTTTTGTGAGTATGGTGTCAGTGGTTTAGATTAGTTTGAGAACTTTAACAGGGGTACGTGGAAACCTGGACTGGAGGAGAGGACAAATCCCGCGAAAGTATTGCTCCGAAATTGTATTATTACACCAATGGAAAACTTACTTTTCTCGGAACAACATGCTTTAATTTTTGGCTATATTTTCCCACGAGACTGGGACTAACGCGAATGAAATCGCAAGGAACAGTTAGTGGTAAATAAAACGATACAGAAAAGATAAATAAGTATATTTATTTTGTAGATAGAAAGTTCATTCATTTAATCGCATATGGAGCCTTTCCCGTCGTACAAGAGCACGGCCCATTCCAATATGTTGTAAATACGCATGTGCGGGTTTTGGTTTTTCACTAAAACAATGAAATGGATTGCTTAAAAAACAAAACTACTTGTGATTCTAATGAGGAACCCTTTCATTTATTGTAAGTATATCTACTTGAAATATCAGAAACCAAAATTCGCTTTACTTGTATGTAGGTAAAGCATGTAACAAATATCGGAATAGCGTGGAGAGCGCATTAACTTTATAACTAGGTACCTACTATGTACTATATTTTATTCAATGTGACCGCATATATATTCAATTTTGTACGCATGTTCTCTTCCCGAATAATTTCATTTTCTAGGAAGAATTTAATGAGTAAAGTTTTTCTTGGTTTTTACCGTAAAATTTGAAGACGCGGTATCTATTCAAAATGTTTGGCTCAATCAGGAGATTCCGGAGATAATAATAATTATGTTAAATTTTCGTATTTGTCTACCATTTTTTTTATATAATATTTTCAACTACTCTAATGTTACCTTGTACTCTAACATATTCTTTTGTAGGTTTGTCCAAAATCGGCCACTTCGGCCGGCCGTGTCGAAAATGGGTAGTCGATGAAATGCCTTTGTGGAATTCCTAAAAGTAAAAAATAAATTAAAGCATGCCCTATAGCTACGTTTCTAGTATTCATGATAATATTGATAATTATACTAACTAAAACGTGTGCATCTGGATTGAGGGCCCACTTTTTAAATTATTGCGAAACGAAATGATACTTACAGGGCATTTACTTAAAATTTTGTAAAACCTAAAGCAAAGATTCTTAAATTTCTTAAACGTGAATCAAAAGAGTTATGGTCAAATAGCTTGGGCCCTCAATCCTGACGCCTGCATAAAACGGCATAGTCGAATCGCAGAAAGTACTATCCCTGGGATAATAATTTTTATTCGAGTATTTAGTTAGGAATTTGTTAAATACATTAAGAAATTGTCAAGTCTTAAGAATGCGACAATACAGATTTATGGCGGTTTAGCTTGGGCCCTCAATTCATCAATTTTGATATTGTAGAATCAGCAAAAAATATGAGTTTTTCTAAGGAAAGATATTAATACGACTTTAATATATTTGAGTTCCATATCTCGGAAAAAAAGAAATAACGACACAAAAGTTAATTGTTAAAAAGTTATTGAAATTCGTATTTTTTCAAAACGTCTGAACTGAGGGCCCAAGGTTTTTGTCAGTATTGACTAGACTAAGCTTTCTACACTACCGCACTTTAGGCTAAGTATTTTAACAAATTCTTAGCTAAAAGGCTACAAAGCGTCCATTCTTCTAAATGCCGTACTTTAGGAGAAAATTGATTTTCGATGTTTTATATGAGAAAATTCAGTAGGGTGACCATAATGTTTATCGTAAGTATAAACAAGTATTCGTTGTGATCATGTAAGTAGTATTTTGTAAAGCGCAGATACAATATATATAATTATACAACGCGTAACAGAAAAAGCGCAATTCCTCATACACCCCGGTTAGTAAATTAATATAAAAAAAGATGCAATCGAACTTTAGTTGTGTCCAATTTTCTTAAATATCGTTCTATAATAGTACGATTTCAATAGATAGCATTAAATTCAGCTATGCTAATTTTTCGGAAAAATTTAACACATATTAAAAATAGATGAAATCGAATATGTAGTCGATACTGAACAAACTAATTTCAGGAATTGCACTTATTCTGTTACATATTGTATATAATATATAAAGCTCGATATAATTATATACGATTAGCTGTGCTGTGCCTTCACCTACGTATGCGTGGAAAAATAAAATAAGAAAGTGCCAATAATCAATGAAATTATGTACCTATTGGACGTATTAAAATTATAACCCTGTATATTAACAACTAGCATTGCCTTGCGGTTTCATCCGCGTAGTTCCCGTTTCCGTGAAAATACGGGAACAAAATATAGCCTTTGTTACTCCCTGGTAATGTATCTTTCCATTTTTAAAAGAACTTTTTAAATCGGTAACGTGGTTTAGGCCTGTTCCCGTGGGAAAATTATAGCACATGTTACTCCCAGAAAAGTACGCTTTCCACTGGCAAAACATTTTTTTTAAATCGGTAAAACCGGTAGTATTGGAGCCTTTTCAATACAAAAAATCAAAAAATTCCTCAATCCAATATATTCCAGTTCCCGTGGGAATATCAAAAAATCCCTTCATAGCGGTTGCCTACGACATATAAGACGCCTACATAACATATTAGAAATTGCGAGTGCCCATCGGCGTTACCTGCGCGGATCCGGTTTATTCCCGTTCCCGTGGGAATTTAGAAAAATCTCTTTATAGCGGTTGGCTACGATATACAAGACACCTATATTTCAAGTTTCTATGTGTTATCGTTTCGGAAAAGTACGTATTTTCTTTTTTCACCTGTTTTTATATTTTCCCGTGGGAATGAGATATTTTTCTGGAATAAAAAGTACCCTAGATGTTGACCCGGGTACTCAGTTATATCCATACCAAATTTCATCAAAATCCGTCTAGTAGTTTTTGCGTGATGCGTGCACAACCAGACAGACAGACAGACAGACAGACAGACAGACAGACAGATAGACAGACACAAATTTTAAAAAATGTTGTTTTGGTATCTATATCGATAATTATATAGACTCAAAGAGATTAAAATATAATTTATATTTAAATCTCTTTGTATAGACTAGATAAAATAGACTCGTTAAAATAGACTCGTTAAAATTTTCAAAAAACATTTCATATACAGCCACGTATATGTAGATAAAATTTTTACATATTTAGCTTACAAATAAGGGTACTCACCTTAATTTGTTTTTAACAAGAAAATAAAATAATATGAAAAAAGGCGATTGCCCTGCCAAAATCTTTATTCTTTTACATTATAATCTGCCAAAACATATGAAATAGTACAATCTGGCACAGTTACTTGTACCGTCTACTACCTACCTACCTAAATTCATAAATTTAACCAATTTTACTCTTGCACTTACCTTGGAGATACATAGTACATATTCCACCACGACGGGTGGTTAAATAACCCTTTCGCACCTCAGTCACACGATCGTGAGTTCCTACTTTGAAAAATTCTAGAGTGGCGTGAAATCCGTTTCTAAGCGCCAACGCGAAATCACATGACCGTGAGTTTGTCAAGAATCCGGTTTAAAATAGTTTTCGCGCCAAAATGCCTCAGTCGTCGCGTACACACTGGAAAGATAGCTGCGTCCCTTGACCTCCTGACAGGACGTCGTAAGTTATTTAGTATTTTTCATACATTTTGTAAGATTTATATAATATTTTTATGTTTTTTACAGTCTCAGTTATGTGTACTAACTAGAAAACAAAGCTTTATAACATTGTTTGTAGTAATTATTGATTTATGGTGTCACAGGAATCATATAGCACTTACGTGATATCCAGGATGCAATTGTACCAAAGCACAATCGTGCGTAAAATTTTTATTGTGTATTTTCTTACGTTTTTATAACACTTCAGGGATGCAGTTAAATAACGACCTAGACCTCAGTTTACTGCAAGATGGAAACTGTTCGGAGTTAGAAGTAGACGACGCTGATGGTGAATTTGACCCTCTGATTGTTAAAGTAGAAGAGAGTTGTGTAGAAACCGATTGCTTAGAACTGATCTACGTTTTATTCTGCCAGATGGGCACATAATAATACTATTTTTGTTCCGCCAGAAGGGCAGTTTGTTTCGTTCCTTACTTAATTGATATTACTGCCTTAGATACAGTATATTTGTGATATCTATACTCTAAACTAATATTATAAAGAGGAAAGATTTGTATATTTGTGTCTTTGTTACAAATAAACACAAAAACTACTAGACCGATTTCAACAATTCTTTTACCAATGGAAAGCTAGAATATCCCTGAGTAACATAGGCTATATTTTATTCCCGTATTCGCACGGAAACGGGAAGTACGCGGGTGATACCGCGCAGAACCGCTAGTAAATTATAAATACATGGTTATTTTTTATTATTATTTGTATTTTTATTTCATCATTTTATCATAACAATTAAACAGTTCCGTTACAGAACGGAATTATAACATAAAAAAAACATAATTTGGTAGAGACTCACGATCGTGACTGGGTAGTGATAAACCCTAGATAGCACGATCGTGCTATTGACTTTTTGGAAATATGGTGTAGGATGCATTTTTTTAGATAATTTTTCCTTTATACACCTTGTATATCTATCACAAATTTGTAAAAAAACCTTTACAACATTACAAAAAAAATCTGAGGTGCGAAAGGGTTAAGGTTCTAGTATGAGGTCCAACAAAGTCTGAGTACGGCATTTGAAAAGCTAGTTCCATTTTTCGAAAACTTGCACTTTGCAGGCGATTTAGGTATAATACTCTCCGTCACTCGCGCGTGCTTGGGAAAGTTTTTTTATAAACATAAACCCAAATCGGACAATTTACACAAAAATCAACAAAATGAATTGAAAAATGTTGGTCTTGCTTGAGTAACTTCTAGTGCAGAATCCTAGCAGTTGCTATTTGACACTTAGCAATTCTGCTTTTGTGAGCCATTTTACGAAACTCCATAGAAAACTGTCAAAAAGATGAATGAATTGCTGAATGATGAAAATGAATCATATCCTAATATGAATTGTCATTATGTGTCCATTTTAAGATTTCGAATATGAATCCTAGGATCCTAGGGATTCATCCAAAACGGCCTTTTTTAGACCCCCTTAATTGATCTCCCATATGTCAATATACTACAGGGATGTGTTTTATGTCATCGCATAGGGTATGTAGTTTACTAGAAAATCCTGAAAAACATAAAAAACTAGATGAACGTCCCGTTATTTTCCTTTTACTGAAAAAATTCAATTTTGTTTATCATAATTTTTCAGACAGTTGGCAACATTTTGGAAAGTTGGGTTGGGAGAGATGAGGAAGACACAGTATTTTTGTGCATGGTCTCTGAAGCAGAGCCATTTTACTAAGATTAATAATAATAAGGAAAGTAAAAAGGCTATTAGGACTAGAATCCAAAGGCCGCTAAACAATAAAAAAAAAACCATACAAGTATGGAGCGATTGTGGGTCTTTTTTTTTTAACAAACTTTTTTCAACAGTAAAATAATAGCACTTTTACTGATGACTTCATTAAGACTTCTTGAGGCAATCCAAAAATGTTTATCCCTGGCATTTTATCGAATTTCTCATTCACTGCACACTGTCACGGACCCTTGCTACCACAGAGCTAGATTAATGATCTGTGCTTGCCACATAGGTATAATATACTATCACTAATATGAGTCAAAACCCGAAATACACAGCAAAATGAAAATTAAACTAAAAACATGACGGGGACGCGCGTACGTCAGGCGTCAAAAATACGAATACTATGATAACCATTTAAATAACACCTTTTATTAATTTTGGATCACACAAAACGTAATCGCTTCCGACAACAACTTATGAAATATCTTCTAAGAGGGTACATGCTGATTTGTCTCAAAAAAGTAACAAAATCATATACACCCTACTGAATTTTCTCATATAAAACATCGAAAATCAATTTTCTCCTAAAGTACGGCATTTAGAAGAATGGACGCTTAGTAGCCTTTTAGTTAAGAATTTGTTAAAATACTTAGCCTAAAGTGCGGTAGTGTAGAAAGCTTAGTCTAGTCAATACTGACAAAAACCTTGGGCCCTCAGTTCAGACGTTTTGAAAAAATACGAATTTCAATAACTTTTTAACAATTAACTTTTGTGTCGTTATTTCTTTTTAACAAATTTTCCGAGATATGGAACTCAAATATATTAAAGTCGTATTAATATCTTTCCTTAGAAAAACTCATATTTTTTGCTGATTCTACAATATCAAAATTGATGAATTGAGGGCCCAAGCTAAACCGCCATAAATCTGTATTGTTGCATTCTTAAGACTTGACAATTTCTTAATGTATTTAACAAATTCCTAACTAAATACTCGAATAAAAATTATTATCCCAGGGATAGTACTTTCTGAGATTCGACTATGCCGTTTTATGCAGGCGTCAGGATTGAGGGCCCAAGCTATTTGACCATAACTCTTTTGATTCACGTTTAAGAAATTTAAGAATCTTTGCTTTAGGTTTTACAAAATTTTAAGTAAATGCCCTGTAAGTATCATTTCGTTTCGCAATAATTTAAAAAGTGGGCCCTCAATCCAGATGCACACAACTAAAACTATAAACTAACTAAAATTATAAACTAAACATTTAAAAAATTCTTTCACCCATAAATAAATTAACAAATTTGGAACACAATTCACACACGGCTATTTAGTCCCGAACTAAGCTGAGCTTATACTACACACACCGGCACAATTAGCGGAACAGAAAAAAAAAGGAGAAAAAAGAGGGAATTTAGAACAATGAATGTAATTTTTAAACAATATATTATTTAAAATGAAACAACAATTAAATTAACATGTTTTGACATTCATTTGTAACACCATACTTAAAATTTTATAAAAATAAAAATTAAATTAAACAAAATGCATTTTTCTTCGATTTTTAATTATAGAGAAACAGCAGAAAATTCAAGATTTTCCAAAGTTTAACAACAATTTCAATGACTGTTCAATATCGAGTGTTTCCTCCTTGTGCTCTGATGAGGGTTTCCATCCGTCTGGGCATGCTGCGGATGATGTTATCAATGGTTTCTTGGGGCAACCTCTGCCATTCTTCAAGTAATGCGTTTCGCAACTCGTTGAGATTATTGGGAGGGGGCATTCTTGACTTTACACTCCTCTTTAGCAAGTCCCAGACGTGTTCTATAGGGTTCATATCGGGGGACCGTGCTGGCCACTCCATCACCGTTATACCAACATGGTTTAGGTATGTCTGTACTGTGCGAGCACTGTGAGCCCGAGCATTATCCTGCATTAGAATGAAGTTGTTACCAATAAAGGGGGCAAATGGCACAACATGTTCTTCTAAAATCTCCCTGATATACCGATCAGCATTCAGATTCCCGCCATCGACCACTACTAACTCCGTACGAGCTCCTAAACATATTCCTCCCCAGACCATAATTGAACCGCCGCCATATGCAACTGTATTTTCAAAATTAGACTGGATATACCGTTCTCCTTTGCGTCTCCATACTCGCTGCCTTCCATCAATTTGATTTAACATAACTCTGCATTCATCAGTAAAAAGAACCTGTCCCCAGTCGTCGAAGTCCCAATCACGATGTTCACGACCAAAGTGTAGACGGTTTGTGCGATGATGTCTCTCAAGTTTTGGGGCTTTGGCGGGCACATACGAGCCTATACCCACTTCTTCGAATCTTCTACGAACTGTCCGCTCACTCATCCTTACTGCTCGTACCTCTTCCAGTAAATTTCGAGCCTGCACCGCCGTTAGTCTCGTGTTCCGTCGGACTTGAAGTTGGAGAAAACGGTCATCCCTCCTTGAAGTACACCTTTTCCGGCCTTGTCCTCTCCTTCTCACTAGAGCATTCGTCAATCTGTATCGTTGGATGCTACGATAAATCGTTGATAACGATCGACGAAGGCTTCTGGCAATCGATCTGTAGGTTTGACCATTTCTCCTCATTTGATCTGCCCTAATGATTTCTGATGGCGTTAAATCAGGCATAATTAGATGCTCGTAAATTATCAATATGCGAAAAAACTCAAAAGCCTCAAAAACTGCAATTCAAAGCTTTTCAAATGGAATTCACGAACCTTCTAAAAACGGACAAGCGGTGGAAAAAATGAATCAATGAAAATTAAAACAAAAGAATGAAAAAAAGGGCAGTCGCTTAGTATTCCATTTTTAAATTAAAACCCAAATTTAAAAAAAGCTTGTTTAGCCGGCCAGTAACACGCAAAAATGCGTAAATACTCCCTTTTTTTTCTGTTCCGCTAATTGTGCCGGTGTGTGTATTTGTACCAAACAACAGCTCATAAACATACCTAAATAAATATTAAACACCCATACACGCAAGTCAACACATATGTTCATGCACAGAAATGTTGGCACCGAACGGGAATCGAACCTGCGACCTCCGGCTCAGAAGGCAGGGTCACTTTACTATAAACTGAACCAACAAACCATAGGTTGGTAGACATATTCTTTCACGTTATTTTATTACACTGTGAAGCTATTGATAAATTTTATGCAACAAATTGAAAAAAATTGAAAAAATTAGTGCATGCTTTATCCGGAATCGTGGTCTCATGCATCAGGCACAAACTCATATAAAACAGAACACTATTCCATAAATACTTGCAGCTTTTTGGCGGGAATCCGAAAAGAGACGTCATACTTTTTGTATAATTTTCATTTTGCTTTATATTTCGGGTTTATTATCATTAGTGATAGTATATTACCTACTTATGTATCAAGTATCCGTGAAAGTGTGCAGAGAATGGGAAATTCGATAAAATGGACGGGATGGTCATTTTTGGATTGCCTCAAGAAGTCACAACGAAGTCAATAAAAGTGCTATAATTTTACCTACTGTTGATGCGCAAGTGTTGAAGACACTTAATTTTTGTGCATGGTCTCTGAAGCATACCTAGCGATTTAACTAGTATAAAATAAAGACTTAAAAACCAATTTACTTGACATTGGCAAAATGCAAAATGCGGTGCCATTAGAAAAAAAAACATACTTGATCCCAAATGTTCTTCCTGATGATCTTCGGCTCCTGACGGTCAGACCTTGCCGATTTGGGATTGTAATCTGGGGGGTGGTACAACATATCGTAAGCACAAAGGGGACCCTCCTTCGGTTGCCATTTCGTATTGAAAAACGTTCCTTTAGATACCGGAATGATCATTTGAGTGATCAATCTGTCTTCAGGGTTTTTGTGGGATGTCATTATTGAAAAATACTGGATTTTTTACAACATTTAGTTAACAGGGGATGTGTTTACTGCGTTTGAAATTTCAGTCAAGGAATAGTAGGTAATAAATAAAACATAATAGTGAAACGAAACAGTTTTGTAAATGTCAAGCAAATATCAATGTCATATGTAGTAATTTTTAGTTTCGTGGTCATATTTTGTTTACAGGCTGAAGGGCATAGACCTGTACCTACCTACCAAAGAGGTTGGAAGAAAATCAATCTCTTTCCTAGAAACTTTTTCTTTAAACGTCTTTGCTACCTCTTATATCTCTCGCCCAAGAAGCAGACACGATCCCATTTCATTATTCTATCCAAAATCTATCAATGACCAAAAAGTTTACAGCTTCATAAAGCCACAGAACAGTTATATTACTCAGACAGTTTAGAAAAGGTATAATATATAATCTCACGCCTTTTTTATCCCCGAGGGGGTAGGCAGAGGTATTCCATTACTGGATATACCCACATTTCACGAGATATATTGGACCCATAACCGTGATAGGTGGTGAGCATATCGCCGGACCGGGTCTGTTTACACATGTCTCAGAATTTATTCTGAGACCTGCGGGTTTCCTCACGATGTTTTCCTTCACCGTCAAGCTAGTGATAAATATGTACGTAAGTTTTTGAAAAACTCATTGGTACATGCCAGGATTCGAACCCGAGCCTCACTGATTTTAGGCCGGCTCTTTAACCGTCCGGGCTATCACTGCTCTTTTAGAAAAGCTTTTGCTTTTAGAAAAGGTATTAATATCCATCTATACTAATATCTTATTACTTACAGCGACTTGCCGCCGCCTACTTCTCGGTCTAAATATGAGTTGCACACGCCGGTAAAACCAAAAAAAAATCTAAATCTATGGGTAAAACAGCCAAGCGAAATTTTTTTCCGATTGAATTTATCTAACTACTAATATTGAGATTTTGAACTGAAAACTTATTTTTATCAAGCCTGCATTTAAAAAATCGGTTCTGCTAATCTTAAGATTACCTACCTACCCTCAACATACAAACACCGCACAACTTACATGACCAAGTACTCTCGGCATAATTGTAGGTACCAAAGACGTTTAAAGAAAAAGTAAAGGGAATGATTTTCTTCCAACCTCTTTGGTAGGTACCTACAAATAAGGAATAGGTACTTAATAGGAAATATCTCCTTAGGTACATATTTAAAAGTAAATCTGACGTCAATTATTGATAAGCTTCAAATTCGCAGAAGTCACGTAAAGGGATGTAAAAAAATAATCGATTTTAAAAATAATCGATTATTTTTTTGAAATAATCGATTTTTAATAATCGATTTCTTAAATAAAAATATTCGATTTTTAATTAATCGATCGAATCGATTTTTATGAACAGCGCGATCTATGCGGTGGATGAACCTTAACGTTGTCGTTAAGCTTTTTTACTTATCGTTTCCTTTTATTTTAATACTACGAGTACTCTTATTTTTTATTATTTTTCGCCTTTTGACTGTTTAAACTTAAAAAATAGAGAAAGATTTGTTTTTTATTTTAGTTTTTGAGACCATAACGTAGTCGTTTAGTTTTTTTGATTCTCGTTTTAAGTATTTTATTTTAATACTAGTCAAATGTAAAAGAGGACTGGACATTTGTGACACAAATTATTTTTAATTACTTAAGTAATTCTTTAAATTTGAAGATTATCGAAATTTTATTTTGTTATTTCTTTATTCATATTATTTTATTTCAGTTTTAATCTATTAAAATGTTAATATGAATCTCTTAGGATTTTATTATTAAAATATGAAAAGCATAATACATAGATTTTTAAATATGTATTAGAAAAAAATCGATTTTTTAGAATAATCGATTATTTTCAATATTAATCGATTTAAAAAAAAACTTAATTTTGAAAAAAGAAAAATCGATTTTTATTTAATCGATTATTTTCCTTTAATCTTACATCCCTAGACTCACTTACCTACTTTACTGTAGACTGCCGACAAATATGTTTATTTTCAAAATGATTTAATTTTTCTAAATTTACGATATGGATTATTCCAGTTTAGGTTCAGGAATCTCTGGTCTGTAACACTTCAGCATTATTTCTAAATTCTCAAGTAGGGCCGCGTCAAATTTTGTTTTATTTTTTTAGAATCGTTGGAATTTTTAAGCCCACCTGTGAAGAGGGGTCACGGAAAAATAGGTAGAGAAACCAAATTTGGAAAGTATTGTCATCCAAATAACGGTCCTCTTTTGAAGGACTATCGGAGAGCAGTCAGCAGCATACACCCTCAGTTACCTCTTTGCGAGAAGACAGTACCGTCATCGACTTCGCTATTTCTGAAGAAAACTTCAGAGAGACAGGTAGCTATTACCTATGCATTTTCTTAGTACCTAACTACTTTATTTATAGTAGGCGGCAGTAATAGGAATGCCAGATATAACAGGTTAATTATTCAGCGTAAACCCGTTAAGAATCAAATTACCTACCTACAGGTATACCTGTTCAATAACAAAAAGGTGTAAGTATACCTGCTCAATAACAACCTTATTAGTATATAGTATAAGTATAAGTATAATCTCACGCCTTTTTTATCCCCGAGGGGGTAGGCAGATAACAACCTTATTAAGAATTAATTATCGAAATTACATCTCCTTCGACAGATTCTAGAACAATACTCAGTGTTCAGTTACACTGATCTCAATAATTCTGCCAGCAAACGGAAAAAGTGTGTTTCGACTTTACAAAACACAGTACCTAAAGACCGACCACTGATTAGGGTATCAGTATTTCCTAACAACACAGCCACTCAGACTAAGTTCAGGAAAAGGCGCCACCCCAAGAAGGTTCAGAACACAAGCTCGAATCAAGAAAACTCCATCAAAGCAAACAACGTTTATTTGGTTGTGGCTGGAAGGAAACGGGAAAAGATATACGAATTAAAAACCACTGAAAGCGCGGAGCAGAACAAAAGGCAAACATATCATTATCATGATGAAGAAATTGCCGTAGAACATAACTTCAAACAATTGCTTACCTCCTTAAATATGGAGACTGTTAAGAGCAAAAAGAAAAAGAAAGGGAAGAAAAAGGAATCACTAGACGACGACGTGGCCAATCCAGGAAATACTCCTGTTGATTCAAATATGTATATATCAAACTCTTTTGAAAAACCACATATTATTAATGACTGCACTTGCCCGTTCACTGAAAAATTCGAAAACAATGGAAGGCAGCATAAAAATCGGCAAAGTCTGGTAAAACTTATAGGTAAAATTGGACTAACTGAAGATGAGAATTATGCAGCTACGGTTGACGATAGACCAAGTAAGTAATCAGTTGATCACTAATGATAAGTATGCATTTTTTGAATCACGTTTTACAAATTAATTTACTTTTCAGTTAAAAAGTGTTATCCTCGATGTGGTATCCAGTATAACATCAACAGGTAGAGTACCACTTATTATTAGAATCAAATAAAATGCAAGAGACATTTCAGTAAAACCGGAACTCATACGGAATCACCTTCATCTGTCTGTCGCAGCCTTTTTATTCAGATAGTGTTGACAAAGTTTTCTCACATGGATAAAAAATATTAAATTTCAAATTGTTGTCAAATTGACCTCAAGTAAAACAAAAACCAAAGGGAATCTTCTTAAAGCACATATTAAAAAATGTTTAAACACTACTTCATAAAGGTTTGGGTACCTTTTTTAACACTTATTGAAATTATCTTAAATACAGGTTAATTCTTAAAGTATTGCTTGGAAAATTCTGCAAAACGTAGGTACTTTGTACTTATGTACTTATTTCTTCATATTAAAACTATTGACGGAGATGGAGCACTCATTGCTCGAGCATTGCATTTTTGCAATTTTTTTCAAATTATAGTCAGCTGATTTTTTTCCTACACAGAAACCAAAAAGATTCAACTGTCCAAGTCGATATGGGGAACTTAAATAATAGACCTACAACATGTAAATATCGCAGGTAAAACAATATTATTCTGTATTTTTTTGTTAGATTTAAATAATCATCTATTCAAATATTTACCATCACCACTGCCATTTAATGTGTAACTATATGCCCTTTTCCATTATTTGGGGTCGGCTCCATACTGCTAAAGTTTTATGCTATGTCCTATGACGGGCTACCTACCTGTCGCCAACCCTCCCTGATATTGCTGGTTAATCCACCACTCTATCTACCGTAGCGGAGCGCAAGGCGACAACCGCCCTGGTCAAATGTTAATTCAAGTTAAGGTCAAAGGTTATTCGTTGACAAATAGGTTCAAATACGTTTTTATTCAATATTCCAGCATAGAAACCCAGTGCACGCCAGCCAATTTCGAATCTATCTGTTTTCCTAATGTAGATAAACTGAAAATATTCAGTAAAAATGAAGAAGTTTATCCTTGTAGTTGTGAACGTAATGACTCTACGGAAATAAATCATTTGAAAAGTGATTATATTGCACCAAAAGGTAAGCCGAGTCCACTGGTAATAATATCGGTTTATCCAAAACAAAATAACAAGGATGATAACGAAAAGTCTGTAGAAAGGAAAAGTTCGCCAGAGCGACTCAACAGCAAGGAAAGAACTGGACGAATTCAAACTCGATCTCCTTCGCCTGCCAAATACAACAAACCAAGTCGAAGCCGGTCCCCCTCACCTGCAAAAGGTTCTCCAAAAAGAAAAGGTGAAACCAGTAAAACAGAAACTAGAAAACAACGGAAAAATAAAGAAAGCCCCGATAGATCTAATCAAGCTATTTCCAACAAGAAGCAACAGAAAGATAAACCAATCGTAGACAAGGGAACAAAGACTAATAAAACCATTCCACAAGCCAAATCACCTACAAATAAAAAACAACAATCCAAAAGTAAAAAGAGTTCAACACCTCAAGGAACAAATGTTGAGGCAAATGTGTATTACTACACAGACTCTATGCTGGCAAAGAAAGCTCTGGTAGAGGCATATACGAAAAAAATTACTGCTCAAATGAACACAAAGAAGCCAATGCAATGGGTTGGCGCAAAGAATGATGCATCAAACATTGCTGTAAATATTAATAGTGAAAATGAATTTTATGACGTACTTCTTCGTCAAGGCAGATTGGTTACCGATTTGACTGTTAGGAAGACTATAAAAGAAAGGGATTCAGAGTATGGTGCTTCAGACGATGATAATCATTCAGATAATAATGTATCTGCCTCACTAGAAAATTTCTTATTGCAAGATAAACATAGAAAGAGATCTTTTTCACAGACTTTTCTTCTAAATGATGTAAGTCATTTTTTTTTATTAAAGCTTGGAAATTAGCAGTTTGTTTCGATACAGGGGCGTATTTTATTTTCAGAAAACTGGTGAGGTAATAAACAAGCCCGCATCTAGAATAAATGTACGCGATAGCATTGAACTTTCTCACAGGTAGAAATATTTTTGTATTTTTTTTAATCTGTGCAAAAAAAATTGTGGTCATTTTATCGTTGAGATTATGTTTAACAGCTAATAAACCTTAGTTCAATTAATGGTTCACCGACCTATTTATTCGTCGAATTACCTACTGAATAAATCATATTGGATAATTTAATGTGTAACTATGTATATTTTCTATACAGAACCCGTACCTATGTACATTCTTACAGTACGGCCGTTTTAACTTGGCATTTCTGAAGTTGCACAAATGGCTGCCCAATAACATTTTTAGGGACCATTTGGCGGTACGAGGGAGCTTGCGCAAGCGAAGCTTAAGTTCAGAGAAGTCAAGTTAAAACGGCCGTACTATACGAGGTACAATACTTTCTTTAAAATATATTTTGCGATATTGTTTACTTACATATGGAATACTAAAATGTTAATAGACTTCTGGCAATCTTAACTTCAGACGTGAGTACAACAGTGATCATGATCAATCTAGCAAAAGCAAAAGCATCAGCACCAGCACCAATAACGAGGACAACTTATTATTTTTGGGTAAGCTTTTATTACAATGTTTAATGTAGGTACCTATTGTAATGTGACAAAAAACGAGTGGTTCCAGAATAAAAGGGCTTCAAGTCCTATACCAAAACAATTTGTCAACAAACATAAAAACTGTTTCGGTTTTGATTATACGACTGCATTTTCTGGTACAAAACAAGAAACTCTTATAATTTCACCCACAAGATACGAAACCAACATAGCGGTAAGAGATTCCATAATCAAAGCCAATTAAATTCTTGATAAGGACAAAAGATTTTTGTCCCCTAATTTTGTATTTTTCCCGAAATATATGGGTTTTTCGAGGTACTAGGTAGTATGGTGTAGTGGGCAGACACTTTTAAGCAGAGCATTTGAAATGTGACTACGAGTTCACTTATCTAAAAGACGGATAGAAATTAATGACTAAATTATCGCTGTAACGTGACTGTTAGGTAATTGTTAACGTAAATTATTTTGATTTACAGCGCCCATAAAACATTATAAAGGCGATAGTTGTAATCTTCCTAACCCTGTTGAAAGGGACAAAGAAATAAGAGAACTCCTTGGCATAGACAAGGGCAGGCCGGGTCCTTCAAGGACAACAGAGGTTAAACTCAAATTTAGTACCTACTTTATACTATGAAAAACATTCAATAAGGTATTTACTTAAAATATGCTAATTGGTTGGTTGTCTTGACTATTCTATGTCGGAAAGGCATTCGGTACCTACAGCTATACCTACTAGATACTTACATAAAATCAATTGTGTTTTAGTTTCATATTACCCATATATAAATTTAAGTTATTTGGATTTGGTTAACTCAATTATAGGTACTAATAAAGTAAAAGTTTGTTGATGTACTTAATTTATACCTACTAAGCCTAGGTAGGTAATTAGTTTTCCGCAAGACTAAAGTTTTTTAATTATATTTTCTAGGAGCCTGGAACTGCAAACAGCGATCGATCTTTACACTGCCTCTACTACACAAGATGGTTTATTTTTATTATTTTTGTACACCTTCCAACTTATTTTGTAGTGTAGTGCTTTAAATAGGTAATTAATAATAATCAACCAAATTTTTTTAGCCACAATGATTTACTATCGGGAGAAGAAGGAAGCCTATGTAACTTTTTTAAGGATGAAGAACTCCTCAGAACCATTCCGAACTGTGAGTGCGATGAGGAGCAGAAAAATGAAGTAAATGAAGACTCAAAGGAGTCTGATAGTCAAAACGAGAGCGATCAGTCCGATTCTACACCTCCAACAAAACAACCAAGTAATCGACAAAACAAACCACCCTCTAAAGCTCCATCCAAAAAATCTAAACATCAAGTTAAGTACCCAAAGGACAAGGTATCGAAGGATGAATATTTGGAACGACAAGACGTGGGTAAATATACACCTGCAAATAAAGATGGCAGAGAGCCTTTGAAGAAAAGCCTTTCTCGTAATGACACATTTACTGATGGGCCACTTTACCAACAGTTAATTTTAAATAGAAACATAAACGTCTATCTGCAAATCGAAAAATTTACTAAACAAAAACCTATAGTGCTGTCACATAAGCAATACGCCAAAGTGAAGAAGACTATACTAAGCGCCTCTAAAAAATCTAGGAAGACTAAAATGTGTATTTGTAAAAAGACAAGCTCCGTATCCATAGGTGAAGTAAGGCGGAAATCTGATAAAATTTCAAAACCGAAACCATTAGAGCCTGCTTCCCGAGAAAAAAGTCAGAAACTAAAACAGCCACCTAAGCCTGATTCAGATGACGAGGAATATGATGAATCACATAAACAAGATCGTAAAAGCTGCTGTCCTTGTGATGACAATTCTACAAAAACCGATAAAAAATCCAAAAATTCTCGTATCGAATGTCTTTGTTATGATGCCGAAAATACAAAAGAACGTATAAAACAAAGTAAACCGACTTTGCCGCGACGTTCGCTAAGTATACAAAGGGAAGTAAGGAGTACAAGTGCATCTTTCAAAATTGAGAAATTACCCAAGGCAAAAAAATCCAAGATGCAAACTGCACGAAACCCAAAGGAGGAAATATTGTCTAATGAAACTCCGGACTACAGACGTTGTGACTGCTGTGGAAATCTCCAACGAATTCAATGTGACATATGCGGAAAATTTATCATGAAACCTTGCTCGAACTGTGGCGCTTATCCATATAACGTCATACAATTTAATACACGTTGCTACTGTGCGAATGAAACAAGGAATAAGTCAGTATTCACTGATTTTAGAGGAAACAATTCTATCAATCCTTTCAAATGTATGGAGGCAACAGTTAACTCCAGAAAGGCCTCGTCTTCGACCGAAATCCATTACACCAGCGTTGCTTACATGAAACACGTGACATTTTCTTCGACTAATGTGAAAATTCCACTTAGTCCTATTTCAAAATATGCGAATAATTATTATAACTCCGACTCTCTTCATACTATTTTTAAAGGTAGGTAAATAATTGGAGTTTAAAAATGTCTATCTTTTAGTTTAGACCTGTGTTTTTCAGGGCCCCAAAACTTGCGTTTAAATAAGTACCTACCTAGTGAGCTCATCGCCTGACTGAGGTAGGTACATTTCCACGTTCCACCAGTTATTAGGTAGGTAATTATACCTTTTTCTTTCCCCTAAACGTGATAGGTGGTGAGCCCATCGCCGACCAGAATGCCGTTACATACCTATGCCTCATAATTAATTCTGGAACCTGCGGGTTTCCTCACGATGTTTTCCTTCACCGACGAGCTATTGATATAGGTAGGCTTTTTTTGAAAAACTCTTTAAGATGCCCTTGCTATGATTCGAAGCAGAGCCTCTGGCATTAGAAGTGGGCTCGCTTTAACCTCAAGAGTTCTCATTGCTGTACTAGAGACTATTAATATAATATGTATTTATCTATCTCTAACTTCTTTCAAACAACAAAAAACGTTTTAGGCCATCGAAAATCTGCAACACCGAACCTTGGCACGTCTGAGTTCTCTTTGTACTCCGACAATTCAGAGCAGTCACATAAGTTGTCTCCGGAGAAACAAGATGTGAAGCCACGTAAGCCGTTCCTTAGGCGCCTTATGTCCTGTCTTGTGATGCGATCGCGAACTTCGGATATCAAACTCGGAAAGCCGCAACACAAAGTACCTACAGTTAACAGCTCCGTTGACTCTTATCACATCAGTACGTCTCTAGGGGTACGTATCTCGATCTACTTTAATTTATGAACTTTGTGAAAAGTAGGCGTAGGTTAGGTTAGGTAAGGTTACGCCGATATAGGTAGATATCGGCGTAAATTATCTATCTATGTCGGTGTCAAATATTAGATTTTTTATATTTAAAATTTAAACAGAATTAATTAGAAAGTACCTACAGTTTTAGCAATCTTTAAAACTGCTTGTTTTCTTCCATCTCGAATCTTAAAGACTTAAGTTAAATTTCTAAAACAAACAAAGACATATTTTTGGCGATCTAACCATAAGATCAACACACACGACGACGCGACACCACACTTGACTTGATGAGCAAATGTTTCTGTCGAGTTGTCGTCGCTGGTGTGAATCGCCCCTTGTATGAGATT
Organism: Ethmia dodecea; assembly: GCA_963855545.1. Classification (NCBI taxonomy): domain Eukaryota; kingdom Metazoa; phylum Arthropoda; class Insecta; order Lepidoptera; family Depressariidae; genus Ethmia; species Ethmia dodecea. The sequence goes on from OY979453.1 coordinate 8,191,816, forward strand.
TCTAGCAATTTTGTTTTTTATCAGGCAATCGAACTGAGCTCTTCAATCTACGACACATCAGCGTCGTTCTACAGCAACCATACTATCTTGCCTGTCAATAGCAAAATGAAGAGGAGCTTCCTGAGTTCAGTGCGGGGATTCCTCACCAATCGCAGGAGCTAAACCACTTAAAAAGGTAGTAAGTATCTACTTATGCGCACTGCGCAGTGTATTTATATATTCAGTATTGTTTTTGATGTTCAATAAAGAGTTATTGTGTTGCATTATCAGTCGTTTCGGAAGGCACGTTTGACCGTTGGTCCTGGTTTTCGTTATTTCAGTCAGTTCAGTTCAGTCAAGAGATAGGAGGTCACCAGCCTAGCACCATCTCCCAACCCTCAATGGGCTCACGTGGGAGATTATAGCCCATACTTCCGCATGTATGACGAAAAACCCTTAGCTCAGTAGTGGGCTGTTACGGGTTGATGATTGTAAGTCTGTAGAAAAATACACGAAGATCACAGCGGACACCACTATCCGCCGGGCCAAAGTTTCTATTCCATAGCCGCAGTTTCCAGACCGCTACTAAGTACAAATGCTTCAGCTCAAAGTCTTGCGATATTTAACTTCATCGCCGACTCATCGCTGAGCTAGTTAAATGTATAATTTTTTTTTGCAAATTTTAATGTTCTTAAAAATTTGTGTACCTACCTACCTACTGTTGTGCGGTGGATACCGATTACCGCAATGATATCACCGCATACATTTTTTTTACTTGTGCTAATGAAAAGTGTCGCAGTTGTTCCACCCACGCCATCGCCACTCAGTAAACGAGTTTGTAGAAAATACTTGGAAACCGTAGCGTAGGAAAAAGTAGCGCTCGTAGCCCTGCGGTGCCAGTGTGTTTGTAACAATCACACTGGTTGATGGGTGACCGCCTAGTGGCATTTATATTACGAGCGCTTCCGTGTTTGGAAAGGCACGTTAAATTGTTGGTCCCGGTTTTCGTTGTGTTACGCACAATGGAAGTCGTTAAGCCATGTAAGATACCCTTGGGTGGCTTGAAAAATTCTGACTGTTAGTTAAGTGGCCACTAGCTTAACACCATCTCCCAATCCGCAGTGGGCTCGCGTGGGAGATTATAGCCCATACTTCCTCATGTGTGAGGAAAGACCTTTAGCTCAGCAGTGGGCTGTTACGGGTTGATGATGATTAGACTTGGAAATCACTTTCCGCCGTCTGTGCGCGAAGACCTTGTACATACTTAGACCTAAGAAACTAAAGGGGTTTCCCTGCCAACAGCTGTCACTGTTCTAGAAACATATTGTCTGTTTCAGGACTTCAGGGCTACATATCAATGTAATCCGACGAGAAGATTTGCTTTCTTTTGCCGCAGTGGTAGAAGCACTAAAGCATGCTAGTATCGCGCAAATGCTATTGTTAATAGCATGCTAAATCAAAGTAAAGGAGACGTTTCATGAATGTATGGAGACTGGGCCTGCACCATGTACACCAGTTTTTTAGATAAATATAAATAAAATAACAATAGTTTTATTCATGATTTTGCTCAAATTTATCTAGTTTAGTTGTACAATAAACTTTAATTTTCATTGAACTAGCATGGCGGCGACCAAAAAAAAAATTGCGACCTGACCGGTAAATGACAATTGACATTATTTTGATGTTTGTCGGACTAATTCACAATAACATGGAAATTGGGCTTAAAAAGTTAGAAAGTATTATTTCAATATGATTTAATGCGGATCTATAGAAGTTTAATTAAGTACTTTTGTGCAGGTTAAATAGATGGAAATTATTTTTTTAAATATATTTCTGATAATCACTAGATTTTTCTCTATACCTACCTATTTCACGCTGGTGTACAATGTGCAGGCCCAAAATGAAACGTCTCCTTTGAACTCTCCATAGCATGATACAGACTATCATGCTTAAATTTTTAAGGTGCTACTTTGTAGCATGTGTACATGAGTGATGATGTAATATGCCATTAATTGCTTAGATCAATCTATTGTACCTACTCTACACTTGGTTTTAGCGAAAATGCTCAGATGTTCCAAACTGAGTTTTTTTTGTCAACATGGTATCAAATGAATGTTGTATTGTATGTTACCAATGCGATTGTTTTGATATTGTTGTATTTCTTTTATTTTTTTACATAATGTACCTAACAACTTACTTTTTGTCTATATTATATGATTAAAAATATTATGATTTGAGTTTTTATGAGTTCCAACAGAGATTCAGGTATGTTGTTCCAAATTCCAACCACCAATAAGAATAATAAATTTAAGTGGCTGTATGTGACATAGAGATAAGTGAAAACTGTTAAATTATATTTGGGATGTTTGGTGTATGAATAAACAAATGGATCAATGGATTTGATGAACATTTTAGAGATTAAAACAGGATTTTTAACTTATATTTTTGGTGTATTTTCCATTTTGGCTTGCACGGTTGAGTTCACTATATTTTTAATTATTATACCTATGACATCATTTGCGAATTCTGCGCCTGATCCCCGAAATCTCACTGTAGTGATTAATGTTATGATGAAACCGACGAATGAGGATTTAAATAAAATATGTTCATTCTGGTATTAAATATTGATTTAATAAAGAAAATTGAATACTTACCTAAATCTTAATTATAATTAAAACATTGAATTTATGGATCAATTAAAAATATGATGTTTAACAGTAATGTCCTAATTCATATAATCAGTTTAGGAATGCCAAATAATCTAAACATGCACTAAATAATTTTGATAATAAAGGTACAATATTTTTCGATTAGGTACTTTACATAATTCGTACAATAGAAAAAGCCCACACATAATATATAATTATAAAATAAAAACACAAAATTCATAAAAATAATGTCATCTACCAAATTATTGGCTATATCTGGGGCCACGTCAGTGAGAGCGCCAAGTCGATATTCGTACGTCTTTCTACAAATATTTTTTGGCACTCAATAATTATGTAGCAACTAGCGACCACAAACTTCGTATCAAAAATGCTTCATTCAGCGCTTATTAAAATTGCATCGATTACTATTTATTACGTACCTACCTACTAAGTATTTTAGTTACGATGCCTTCTTAGGCATCGTAACTAAAATACTTTTTAAATATAAAATAAAATACTTTTAATTTTACTTTTATTAATATAAAATACTTTTTTTCTCTCTTCGAAACGACAATATTATCGTTTTAATTTGACCAGTGGTAAACCCAATCTGGCCACATTTGTTGTACCTACACAAATTATTCAAAATATACGTAATCTGGTATCATAGATCATTTTTTATTTAGATCCATTAGTATAGGAATCCTGAAATCATTGAGGACCATTGATGAGTAGATTGATAAAATCAATACCCAACTAGGATACCTACTCACAATATTCTATAATTAACATTAGTACCTTATCATACATTAATTAAAATAAGTAATGGCAGAAAAATATATTTTTAAAGAAAAAATGCAAAAAGAAATAGCTAAAAATTTTTATAACACATTTGCTCGTAAAAGGTGTTATTATATTATTTCACCAATTTCAATATCGTTACCCAATGATATTATATGTTACTATGCTCACTGTCGTTACCTATCTCATTACGCCCAAGTGCGGTAAGTGTAAAGTAAAACGCACGGTTTATCAAGATGCTCCGTCTTAAAACGAACGGTACTTTTTAAAATCTCAGCAAACAGTTTTTATGTCTAAAAAGTTGTCAACATTTTAAGATTAATATTAACTTTGGGAGTTATAATATAATAAAGAAATGTTATGTACATAACATTATGTACATAATTATTTTATTTAATTAATTTTGACAGTAAATTCCTACCAATTAATCTGTAACAAAAACACAAAAATATTATTTTACTTTATTAGTAATACTGGCTGTTTTTTGTGCTTTTGCCTTAAAAAAATGATGATGCGCGCCGCGCGTTTTTTCTTAACGCTGTATTGTTTTTATTCGTTTATCATAGTCGGAGTTTTTTTTATTTCCTCGCAAATGTGTTATAAAACGTCGTATGACGTACGTGCGCTTTGATAATTACAGCCTCTGCTTAGTTGTAATATTAATTAGCAATATCGCCTCGGCTGTAATTTTCAACCTACCGCACTTATATTATAATGTACTATTATGGATAAATAGGAATCATGAAATCATTGAGAAGCAATAATGAGTAGATTGATAAAATCTAAATCTACTCACAATTTTCTATACTTAAAATCCTAGTGAAAAAAAAATGCAAAAACAATAGCTAAATTTGTTACTGAAGCCTGACCTTACCTTAGAGTATTATGTCGCCCCGCGGCCCCTCCCACGCCCGCGACCGCGCCCCCTGCCACGCCGCTGCTCTGGCTGGCTCCGTTCGTAATTTAAATCTTTGGTAATATAAAACTTGAAAGTCAAATTCCCCTCGTTAAAAAACGTTCTGGCCTGAGGCAGTGGGAGCGCCATGCATTTGGATTCAAGGAAAATCTCCTCGGCACGGCGACTGTGCGACTGGCAAATGTCAGAGTAAAGATATTTCCTTCGGGGCTCGCGTTTGTTATAGATTTGAATTTCGTACGACCACTTTGAAGCACTCACATTGGTGCCCATCAGTTGGGCGGCCATGTATAGCATGTTTAGTTCTAAATTTACCATGAGGTGTACCAGGAACATGAAATTCCCGAGGTCTACTAGGAACATGTAATGTTTGTTGGTATTCATGTCTGGAAGGTACATCTCCGTGTCGACTTTTGCAAGCCTACGCTCTGGATGGAAAGTATCGAAGTGGTCCACCAGCTGAGATATTTTGCCTGAAAACAGAAATACTAGAATTTAGAAAGGGAATGTTTTGTAATTAGTAGAGGATCCCAATATAAGACGACCTGCACCGAGCAGCTTATTGGATGAAAAGTATTTTATATCAAATTTAATATCTTAAAAAGATATCGCGAGTGGGTTGCCTGAAAAAATTCAGTCCAGGATATAATTATATATTTTCAAACATTGCACTGGTTTGTTCAATTGACAAATTACATACCAATCGAAAGTATGAAGTCTATAGAATATGAAAACAGTCTTGAAATTAATGAATTCCGGTTAGGGCATGGATACCGGTATACCGGTATACCGAAATACCGGTATACCGGTAAATTTTTTCGGTATATTAATACCGGTATTTGAGGATGAAATACCGTTATTTCGGTATTTCGAAAAAGTGCTCTATTTTTTTAAAGACCAAGCAGAACGCTCGATTTCTATGGTTCATAGTGTTGTTCATACTGCAGATGAGTTTTCATGACACGAATAAAAACGATTATAGAAAAAATCACTACAAAACCAACTGCGCAAAAAACTGCATGCACATATACTAGCTATGACATAGCTATTATTTGTGCATAGCTGTGCTTAAACATATAAGTGCATAGCTGCTATGCACTTCTGCACTAGCTGTTATTTGATGATATTGCTTTCAGTTGTTCATTTAATGTTTTACTCCCACAAACGTTGAATCAAAAATTGCCTTTTCAGCTGCAAGTTACATATGTAACAAAATAAGATCATCTCTCAACGACGCCAGTTTGAGCGCGTTGTGTATTCTTCGTTCGATGTTCCAAAAAACGCGATCTGCGTGATTGATAGCGTTGAGTTAAATTGCGCCTGCGCCTATTTTGGTTTATTTTAAAACAATTACTTTCGACAATAACTTCATTTGCAATTTATCATTAGAAAGTAAAACTGAGTTTAATACCTATTTCATCATTTACTTGCCCTTTTCCCATTTTTTGAGGTCAGCGCAGTATGCTTTTTCCTTTCATTAAGATTTATCATACGTCATATTATCTTCATTCACTTCCATCTTGCACATACCTATATCCTTCAGACAATCCATCCATCTTTTCTTTGGTCTACCCCTCTACCTATAGCCTTCCACATTCATATCAAGCACTCGCCTTACAACATTACTCTCATCCCTCCTCATTATATGTCCATACCAAGACAGACGATTACCTTTCAACTTCTCCATCACGGGTGCTACTTTCAGACTTCCTATATTTCTTTATTTATTACTAATTTTATCCATTCTTGTCACTCGACACATCAATCTCAACATTCTCATCTCCGCTGCATGCAGTCTCCTTTCATCCTCCTTCTTAAGGGCCCAAGATTCCGATCCATACATGACGACAGGTATTATCATGGCCTTGTATACTTTTCCCTTTAGTTTGAGGGGCATTCGAAGGTCGCAAGTTGTTCCCGTGACCTGTCGCTATTTCATCCACCCTGCCTGAGTTAATCCTGTGATTTTAATACCTATTTGATTGTGATATTTGTGCCAATGAAACAATATAAATATTTTTTGCATCAAATAAGGTATTTTCTTTGGTATTCTTTTTTACCTCTACTTTAATAACTCATTTTGTGGTTTCTAGGGAGTTGATTTAGTGTTTCTGACATATAACGTAGTTCTTGTAATCATTTAAACAGTAACTAGCAGTATTTAAAAAAATACCGAAAAAATACCGAAAATTCGGTATACCGGTAATTGAAATTTCAATACCGGTAATGATACCGGTATGAAAATCGTTCCGGTATTCCATGCCCTAATTCCGGTTGTTAAAAATCAAAATATTGCTGCGAGTGAATATAACGTATGAGTTAAAAGTCTCAGCGAACCATCATTAAATGAAAGAGTGAGCATGCTATTTGCCGTGAAATAGAAAAGGATAGCGATACACTCATATTTTAAATATTAAATTAATCATATACTGGACTAAATTTTTTCAGGCAACCCACTCGCGATATCTTTTTTAACATATTAAATTTGATATAAAGTACTTTTCATCCAATAAGCAGCTCGGTGAAGGTCGTCTTATATTCGTACCTTAAACTAATTGTTAAGTTTTATTTAGCCAGTCAAAGACGTTTAAAGAAAAAGTTTCTCTCTTATAATAATTTTCTTCCAACCACTTTGTAGCCAGTATTGCCAGCTAATGGAAATAGGTACCCACTTTTCACCAACATATTTTTACGATCGTGATGGGGTGAGCCCATCTCTCGACCGTGGTGTTGTTCACATGCCTCAGAATCAATTCTGGTTCCTTCTGATTTCCTCACGAGGTTTTCCTTCACCGGCGAAATAGTGATAAATACGATGTTTTGAAAAACTCATTGGTACAGCCAAGAGCAAGTGGAGCTTGACACCTTGGACTTGGTAACGTTTTTATTACAATCGCTTTAGAGGTCAGACTAGCACTACAAGTGTAAAGCTTCATTAGCTCTTGACTGTACCTACTGGTGAGGCCAGTACCTATTGTTACTTTTTAGGAATTTGGTGAAACCTTATGGCCTGAAATACACACTGTTCAGTAGATGACCATTGCTTTTTTAAACGGATGTATCAATACCAAACTTTATAGTGGGCAATCAATGTTTATCTATTTAGCATCTGAACGGTCCAGTGTGTAAACCAACCAGTATTATAATTAGATAATAATTAATGATTAAACGAACTTACCTGTATGTGAAGTTCTATCATAATTATACGAGTGTTTCGATCGAAGATATTAGTAAAGAATACATTGTAGTTACGCATTACGTGACACCACTCTTGCACTTAGTTGAGGGTATTTGTTTCCTGTTTTTTAATTTTTTATTTGCACCTGAGGGTAGGGCGTGCCTAGCTCCGGTCCGCTGCCTCATAGTACGTCATTAATTTTGGAGACGATTTTCCTGTTCCTGTAAACCGCATAGGGCTTGGGAGGGAGGGTGTTACTAATATCTTCGATCGCAACACTCGTATAATTATGATAGAACTTCACATACAGGTAAGTTCGTTTAATCATTAATTATACTTCGTGTTTCGATCTCGATATTAGTAAAGAATACATTGTAGACTTTGAGAGTAGGTAAATATAGGTTTCAGGAACACGAGGGCAACCCTGCTATATCAAATTTTTGAATGTAAATAAGAGTCATAATTATATTTGGAAATAAAGATCTCTTTATTTAATCATCTGTGTTATCTGTAATATTAATCACAATACTTTCTGATTAGGTATGTTTAATCAAGTACAAAAAGGAGCTTATGTTATATGGTCAACGTTGATCTAGTATAGCCTTAGCGAGCGCGGTGCCGTCCTGGCGTACGACAGTTCGCTCGTAGAACCGCGCAAAAGTAGCACTGTTGTCGGACCAGCCAGCCGTGCGGCGGATCTGGTCGACGCTGACGCCGGCGCAGGCGGCGCGGGACGTGGCGGGGTGGCGCGTGCTGTGCGCGCTGAACACGGACACGTCCACGCCGCTCAGCGCCAGGGTGCCCTTCACCCAGCGGCTGAGTGTCTGCGTACTTACCGCCTTATGCGGCTTTTTGAAGCTTATCAACAACTTGTCCGACTTGCGGATGGACGCAGTCGAGTTCATATAGCAGATGAGTGTCTTAGCCGGGCAGATTTCGGGTTTGGCCAAGAAGAACGGAAGGAATAATGTTGGTTGTTTTGATCCGGGTCGGGAGGTTTTGATCAGGTCCGGAATTTTTATGTGGATTACCGTCGGTAATATTTGCATGTTCTTGATGTCTATCAGTGATAGTGTTTGGACCCGGTGTGCTGTGGTGAGAGCGAGCAAGGTTATGACCTTTTTCGTCAGCCTTTCCAAGCAGAGTTCTTCATTTGGGTACCAGGACCCAAGAAATTCCAAAACGAGGTTGGTGTCCCATGTGACGTGGTATTTAGGCGTGGGAGGTCGCAGTCTAAAGACTCCTTTAAAGAACCTCAGTACGTGCTCGTCCTTGCTGACAGTGGGTCCTAGCAACAAGGCAAGTGCTGCCCTACAGCTGTTCAGGGAACCATATTGGGAACCGTCTTGATAAATTTGGGTTAAAAATTCAAGAATTTTCGGTATCGGTGCATAGTACAAATCAGCGTTATTTTCTTGGCAAAATGTAAACCATTTTTTAAAATAAGTGTTGTACTGCTTCCATGAGTTGTTTGAAATCGAGGACAGCATTATATGGATAGATGCTTGAGGTACATCTCTGCACATCAGCGCCGACCGGATAATATCCCTGCCTCCAGGGTAATTGTCGGCAAAGAAAGAAAACTTCGTGTTTGTGAGGAGAGAAGGACAAGCATTTCGAAACAAGAAGTTTATGATACAGAGGGTACCACGGTTGTGTAGGCCAAGCAGGTACCACTACGATACCAGTGGCTTTATCTTGAATTATTTTCCGTAATGTTTTTAATATGATCGGAAACGGGGGAAACGCGTAAAAGAAATAGTATGACCAGTTAATAGTGAACGCGTTTACTGAGATAGCATCATGGTCTGGGAGCCATGACACGTACTTTTTGCATTTTGAGTTCAATCTGCTTGCAAACAAGTCAATCTCTGGGTCCCCGAGGTTGTCTCTAATAATGCTGAACACTTGATCGGAGATTGACCATTCAACATCGGGGTGAATTCGTCTGGATTCTGTGTCAGCTATAGAGTTATCTTTGGATTTTATATAGCTGGCAAGGATGAATATCTTCCGTTCCTCGCACCACTGCCAGATGTCTCTAGAGATTTTTGTCAAATGGGGGAATTGTATTCCGCCCATTCGGTTGATGTAAGCAATAGCTGTCGTATTGTCAATACGGAGTAGCACCTGGCAGTTTCTCAAGTCCTTTGCAAAGATCTTAAGCGCAAAGTAAGCGGCGAGCAACTCGAGGTGGTTGATGTGGCGGCGGCGCTCGTCCTCGCTCCAGCGGCCGTTCGCGGAGCGCGCCTCACACGCAGCACCCCACCCCGTAGTTGAGGCGTCAGAGTAAATCTCTCTGATGTAGCCATCGCGTTTTATTCTGTGTCCATCGAAGTTCTTTAGGGCTTTTTGCCACCATGCAAATTCGGGTTGTAAAGCATCTGATATTGTCATGTACTTTTCATAGTCACAATTATCTTTTAAGTGCAAAAATTTTTGTCGTACCATTAATTTAGTATAAAGTAAACCATATTCCACGGCCGGACAGGCTGCTATCAGAGTTCCAATAAGTTGTGCAAACTTGCGTACTTTACATCGAGTTATTTTTCGAAAAAGTTGCAATTCTTCTTGAATATGGTTTACCTTATCGGAAGGCAAGTTAATCTTCATTGTTTGTGAGTCTATGATGTACCCTAGGAATTTGCAGGATGTTCTAGGAACCAAGTTACTCTTATCCTCGTTAATTTTAAAACCGAGAGAAACTAGTAATATTTTGGTATGTCGAATATTATCCAAGCATTCAGTCTGTGTCTGTCCCAAAATTAGTATATCATCAAGATATATGGTTGACAAAAAACCACAGGATCTCAGTAGACTGATCACTGGTTTCATAACTTTGGTGAAGACATAGGGGGCAGTGTTCAAACCAAATGGTAAGACGTTAAATTCGTATAATTTAGCATCCCATCTGAATCTTAAGTACTTTCTAGATTCTGGGTGTATTTTGATTGAAAAATACGCATCTTTTAAATCCAATGTGGCCATTATACAGCCTTTTGAAATAAGATTAATTGCTGTGCGGAGATCTTCGAGTTTAAAGTGATCTGTCGCTATAAACTTATTTAGGTTCTTGAGATTGAGAATGAATCGCATCTTTCCATTTGGTTTAGGACGCATAAAAATGCTGGATATAAATCGGTCTTTATGTGGTTGGCATTCGGATACAGCTCCGATGCAGAGTAAGTTTCTTATAGCATCTTCAAAGTGAACTCTCTCGGTATCGCTACACACGGGCGGCTCGGGGACGACGTGTTGTACGACCGTCTGTGAAAAATGTATTTTGTAGCCCTCGATCCACCGGCGGAGAGTGCGATCGGGCGTGAGCAGCGCCCACTGGTGGCGAAACAGAGAAAGCTGGCCGGCGTAACGTACCGGGTCTACTGGCGGCGGGCAGCGCGCGGCGGCGGCGGCGATCGCCTGGAGGCGTTCGCGCGCGGCGCTCGGGCTGGCTGCGAGCGGTGGGTCGACGTCACGGCCGGTTTCCGGCTCGTCGACGCCGACGTCTTCCAGTTTTTTGAAGTGGAAGCTCGTTGCACTGGACGTGGTGTATGTTTCTTGCTGGATTTTGTGTTGACTTTTATGTCGGATCCGGATTTATTCACAGCCTTTGCGGACTTCAGGGTGTCCGCAAGTGTCTCGCTGAAAAGATATTTGTCGATATTGGTTTCGGTTAAGTGTTCTTTTATATCTTTTTTCAGGGAGAAGAGCGCAAAGTTGCGTCTCGTCACTGACTCCATGTGTTGCAGGTCACACAACAAGCGTCCTATATCCATTAGCTTCTTCAGGAGCCCTTGATCTTTGTTCTGTGAGCTGATTTGATCGGAGATCGCTCCAGCGAGGCAGGATATCGCTGTCGCGAGCTGTTTTTGTTTGTTTTCAATGGCCTTGTCTTTTTTAACGACAGGCTCCGGTAGTGCAGCTTTTATCTCAGGGTTGAGTGCTGGAGCTGCGATATTCATGCAGTTGGCAGGAACAAGGTACTCGGTCGTAAGTTCTTTTCGGAGATCTTTGTCGAGCCCGTTAGTTGCGAGGTGTACGAGCCGACTCGCTATTGCCTTGTGGATATCTTTACCGTACAAGATATTGGCGCCGGGGTCGTCTCCGAGTATTTCTATAATACTGTCATCGAGCTCGACTTCCACGTCATCAGCCTGAGGCGCGGCCTCCTTGGCCGGGCCGGGCGTGGCGGCCGCGTCGGCAGCCGGCGGTGCGGGCGGTGGCGACGGCGGCGGTGTGGCCGCGCGGGGCGAGGCGGCGTGCGTTTTGTCGGCCCGGGGACGGTCCGTCCAGCATCTGAGCGAGGTCATCGCCTCGCTGAGAATCATAACTCTCCATGTCTACCTCCATCTCGTCTGAAAGTTGTCAAAAAACAACTCGGTAAGTACCTACTGATAACAGTATTTTTATCTGTAAGATGCAATCCCCAACGGATTGCACGCAAAGTGATAAATATAGTATTGTGGAGGTAGGTAGGTATGTGATTTTTATTTAGTTAGATTTAATTCCCAACGAACGAAACGCATACTAAATATTCTAAATCACGATAGTAAGTGTGCGATTATCTCACTAAGATATAATCCCGAAGTGAATTATACGCAAAGCAAGATTTCTAACCGCTATGGATGTAGGGATGTGTAACTATGACGGTAAGGTAAAGCTCCCAGTGAACAGAACGCGAACCGACATTTGGTTACTTAAATAATATTTTCACTTCACATTTTTGCACCAAAGTAAAAATTTTAGGTATGTACCTGCAGTGTGTAGCGAAGAATCCCGCGGTGATGCCGACGGCGACGGTGATGGTGAAGATTCCATGACACGTGCACGACGACGATGATACGATTTTTCGATGATTTCTTCCAATTTTCTTACTTTTTGGCGAAGTGAGTCGAAGTCGTCAGCATGGTGCTTACGTTTCGACATTTTTTGTACTTAGAAATCACTTTTTATTGTGGAAAGATAAAATAGTGTCGAGTGGTCGGGCACTAAATTGCGAATGGCGTACTATGAGGCAGCGGACCGGAGCTAGGCACGCCCTACCCTCAGGTGCAAATAAAAAATTAAAAAACAGGAAACAAATACCCTCAACTAAGTGCAAGAGTGGTGTCACGTAATGCGTAACTACAATGTATTCTTTACTAATATCGAGATCGAAACACGAAGTATAATTAAAGCTTACCTCGCCAACGGCAGTTATCAACGATACTAGTTGGGCAATGTACTTCATTATATGGACATTCCGTCAAATGGGTATCGATGTCCGCAAGTTTCAAATTATTTAGGCAGCAACCTTCACCTGCGTTGGGACAGGGAACTCTTTTCTGAAATTTAATTAAACTCAAATGTGACATTGTACATTCAATATTTTTAGTGTGGCAGAGCCAAAAGGAAAGGTTATATTTTAGGTATGTAGGTACGTGTGTACGGCCGTTTTAACTTGGCAGCTCTGAAGTTGCGCAAATAACATTTTTTGGCGACCATTTTGAAGTACGTGGGGGTATGCGCAGGCGAAGCCTATGTTCAGAGAAGCCAAGTTAAAACGGCCGTACTGTATGTATGTTTGTTGTATATTCTACCGAAGCGCCTAAACCACTCAACCGATTTTGATGTTGAGGTATCAAGTCAATAGATTTACTATTCCGGTTCAGGTGACATAGGCTAAATTTAGGACTAGCTTTTGGCCGTGGCGATACGTATGTTCCGTAGCGCCTAAACTACTACTTGATGAATGAGGTATAAATCGATTTATTAGGAACTTATTATAGTTTGGGTGACCAACCCTGTTTCAGACAGACTGTTAAATCAAAACACCAATTTTCGAAATTTTCGTCTGTCTCTGTATTTGTGTACGCACTCTTCTCCCCAGAGTCCAGTGAATGATATCAAGCCATTGCGGCAAACATCACTTTTGTATGCAATAGAAAATGTGGTACCCCCATAATGTTATTAACTTTTGTATTATTTGTTGTTATTATCAGTCATAGTACCTAATACATACACACTCTGTAAAAATTGTATACACTTTTTGGGTCTAGAAATCTCACAAAACAGAAAGCCTTGACTTACACACTTAAAGTCTTACCTCAGAGATATATTGTTCCAACATGATGTTCCTCATATCTGTGATGGTCAGACCACATTTCCCACAATTGGCTCCTCTCAGCCGACATTCTTTGCAGGAGCTGTGGCCACTGGGGCATTGGAAGATGTTTAGGCCGTACTGGTTGTGACACGTTGGGCAGTTCAGCTCGTTTTCGTTGTTTCTTGGCCTTGGGCTGGCCCTGAAAGAGGGGTAATATATGCCTATACTAAGACCCGTATTACGCGAAGATCTTCAGGCAACCAACTGCTTAAGGATGTCAGTGGACTCAATTCTGACTGACCAGCTAATTTCCTAATTTTAAGTTAGCTTATCCTTCTCCATATAATACGGAAGGAAAAGGACGGAAACAACTTGAAGAGTTAATTTCAAACATGTAAAAACCAACTAATTTGAACATTATGAACATGCTTATCTGTCACTTTTATCCATGACCTTGTTATATCGTCGCTTATATTGCTAAAAAACACGCCTTAGTTGACAGGACCAATTTTAATATGACAGGAATAAATAATAAATATCTATCGTCTTTTATCTAGGAAAAAGAAAATGACAGGACTAAACAAAAATAAGTTTAGTCGCTGTAAAGCAGAATCGAACCCACTCCACTGTCGCTACCAGACACATGATTTTAATTCCTAATAATACACAGCACCGGGAGCATTTGTCTAATCTTTCAATGTCAGATAGAGATACAGTTCGCATAACGCTGTCCCATTCTTTTGTGCTTGTAGAGTTTCATGCTTCTGTAATACATACGGTCCTTACAATGTCCTATTTTATTCTTCACCATCATCAACCCGCGTAACAGCCCACTGCTGAGCTAAAGGTCCATCCTCACTCATGAAGAAGCATGGATTATAATCTCACGCTAGCCAATCGCGGATTGGGAGATATGTAAGTGTTGTTTATTTGTAAACGCTAGTTATCTAAAGACCTTTGGCCTGTTGTGGTCTGTGCGGCACCGAAGATAAAAAAAAAATAATATAATAAAGTATATTTACTTGGGAGCTTCTCTATAATTTCCAGAGGTTGTCATTTGTCGTGGTGGCGCTGAAGGAGGTGGTGGTGGCGGAGGTGCAGATGGAGAGAATCTGCAGCCATAAACACAAATGGCAAATAAAAAAAAAACTTACGCATTTTATTCCCCAGGGGCTAGGCAGAGGTAAAAATTCTTTCATTTCAGGATGTACCCACTTTCACTATTATAATCTTTGGACCCCTTAACGTGATAGGTGGTGAGCCCACACATGCGTTGGAATTAATTCTGGGACCCGCAGGTTTCCTCACGATGTTTTCCTTCACCATCGAGCTAACGGTAAATGACAAATTACAGTTTTAAACCTAAATTGGGATTTTACGTATTAGGTAACCAGACTTCCTGCGAAATGGGTGGGCAGAGACCATCACCATGGATGCCTCAAATACAAAAACAAGACACAAGAGTACAAAAGAGTGAAAGTTGCAAGTTGTCAGGTAGATTGCTCATAGGTGAAAAATTCAGCTGTAACGATTCATAAGATACAGTCCACTGACAGACAGACAGATGGATGGACGAACCGGACGGATATTGTCAGCTCAGTAATAAAAGAGAGGCCCTAACTAAAAGCAGGATGACGATTCATTTGTATTTGTTAGCAAAAACAAATACACATAATTACCGTCACGGAACTAGATGATGATAACACACGTATTTGCCAACTCGTTAAATACAAAGTCTGCTGACATTTCTGTTACCTACCGAAATAGTATTGCAGTTAATGTTTACGATAAGTAATGGTTTCGACGAGTCCATGTTTTACCTACAGTAAATCTTACTATTCAACAAACCTATCACTTTAATGAAATGTTTATGGTTTTAAATATCTAATTAAATAGTCTTACTTACTTATGAGTCTGCGCAAATTTGTTTGGAACGAAGACAAAACCATCACGATTATCATTCATAAGTCCTGATGAAGTTGTAGCACTTGTAGCTTTACTGAGATTTGGATACAGAGAATCCCGACTAGTTGAACCTTGTGAAGCAAGATCTTCGCTCCGATAACTGTAAGGAGCCGGATTTCTTTCCGTACTGCAATGAAATATGTAAATAAATAGTAACTACCTACGTCGAGTATTTACTATTTAGAATAACTTAGGTAAAAGCACAGAGGTTTCCAAAATCCACGCCTTTCATCCCCGAGGGGGTAGGTAGAGGTATTCCGTTTCTGGAAATACCCACTTTTCACGAAAATATTCGTACCCTAAACGTGATGGGTGGTGAGCCGGACCGGGTCTGTTGCACATGCCTAAGAAATTAATTCTGAGACCTGCAGGTTTCCTTACGATGTTTTCCTTCTAATAAATAATACCACTCTGTTTATCCCTGAGGAGGTAGGCAGAGCTATTCCATTTCTGGAAATAATCTCAAGAGCATATTGTGTTGTTGTTGTATAATGTTGTTGAAAATATCAAAATCACTATAATATGTAAAGTAGGTACCTATAGTGGTTTTGATATTTTTCATTCAAAATATATAATTTTCTGAAGTCTCTGAAACTGATGAAGAAGACCACTAACTTGGTATTGAGTATTTCAAATACATCTTTATTTTATGTTATATTAAAATAAAAATATTTATTACCTGAATGATTGCGAAGTAGAAGGCGCAGGCGTGGTGTTTGCCACTGGGGACCTCCGAGCAGAGGATGAGCTTGGATTGTTGAGTACCAAGTTCTGAAGATCACGTATTTGCTGCTTCAGTACCCGGTCAGCTCTATTTTCGTTTGATTCTCTAACATAGAAATTATTCTCATTAATTTTGATTAGTTCAACAAAGCCCATAGGTAGGTATATCACTTTTTATTTTTTTTTTACAAGAGAAGGGGGCAAATGAGCAGACGGGTCTCCTGATGGTAAGTGACTACCGTCGCCCATGGACACCTCCAACTCAAGAGTCACAAGTGCGTTCCATTATCAAATACTGGCTGGCCAAGCGGGCGGCTGCTAGGAGCGCAACCCATTTTCGAGCATTTCGCCTACTACCAGCCAGCTGAGACACAAGCCAGAAGCACACCAAATTTAAACATAGCCGTGGTTGTATACTTACTTAACACACGTTTCAAGTTTCTATTCCTAGATAATAAGACTCAGGGGGAGGGGGCAAAATTCTAAACTTGCCAGGGGCACTCATGATGACCCTACAACGCGCTGCATTACCCCTAGTGCTGTCTGAACCTTAAGACCTACCTTCCAACAGGAACCGACGGACGAGCCCCACTTGCTTTCATTTTGTTTATTTTCTCCTCATAAGCTCGTTTCTGTTCTTCCAACATACGAATGACTTCATCCTGCGGCACGCCTCTGCTGTGAAAATTGTATTTCAATATTAATACCAAACTATATATGTTGCAGATGGATGTTAAACTAAAGATAGGTGTTTACCTATATGTAAATCGCTACACAATTCAAATGATAATGAATCTAGGACAATAATTTGCGATTGCCTTACAAATGAAATAAAGTTTCTTAATATATCAACAGCTTATGATAAAAAAAAGCAATCGTTTTTGTAGCATAATTAAATATACTATTATAATAATTTCAGTTATGTACCTAAGTGAATAGTTAGGTTAGATTACTTTTTGGAAATTGAGAATTAACCAGTCCAGCGATGGGCTCACCACCTATCACATTTGGGGGACGTAGAATATACTCTTGAAAAGTAGGTATTTCCAGAAATGGAATACCTCTGCCTACCCCCTCAGGGATAAAAGACGTAAGATATATTTTTTAATAAAAAAACGGACAATTGAGAGTTGGACTCGTCCAGAAGGTTCTGTAGGAAGTGGGTACATATTATACCTCGATGATTGATTACGTACCTACTTTACATAATCATTTATTGATAGTTGTAGGTATAATTAGATATTTTATAAAGATAAGGTATATTTTTTATGATTTACAAATGTGTGGCTTTCAGATTTTTAACTGTACTTGTAGTATAAGACGATATTACTTGCCAAATTTCTAGGTCAACGGTAAGTATGTACCCTAATTGGATCTTTTTTTTTTACATTGACTTAGAAGCTTGATTTTTTACAGCTTCAAGGGACTGCAGACCTGAGTATATTATGGTTTTAATTTCAACAGACTGACAGACAACAAAGTGATCATAGAATAGTTTAGTTTTTTCGGTAGGTACGGAATCCTAAAATAAGAAAAAATATGTGGGTAGCCTGTGAGGGATATATTATATTATTACACTACAAGTACTCACACCCAAACCTGTTTGCGCTGAATACCCAAATAAAATGAATAACCGAACATTATGGCTGATTCACGCTACACCTTGCCGGGTCCGGGCCGGGCCCCGTACGGGGCACGGTGTAACGTGAACCATCTTATACAATACCTACCTCCCGACTTTTCGACGCCCGTGCCCCGGCCGGGCCACGGTCAAGCATGAATCTCTTCATACCAAAAGTATACCATTAGATGTTTGACCGTGCCGCGTACGGGGCCCGGCCCGGACCCGGCACGGTGTAACGTAAATCAGCCTTGAGATATTCAAAATTACTGCGCATAATTAGATTTCTCTTATTCTGTCACGAAGAAATATGCAACTAAGTAAAAAAGTTACAGGAGGTAACGGAAGACCCTCCAGTAATCCTCATGTTCCTCTAAATAATCAAAGGTTCCTCTATCGAGGTGGTCCGTTTATAAAATAGTCTAGTCTTGGGTAGGTAGTTCGCGAACGACCTAGTTCGGATTTTCGGAAGAGCGCTCATAATGAACTATGCGAACTACAGTTCGTCCTAGTTTCTTAGGTATTTATTTTTCAGGCGTCCACTCTATTAAGGAGTGGCGCTGGATGGATAACCTACTGACTTAATATTTCTAAACACAATCTATAATGATGGATGATACGGTACCTAACCTAACCTATAAATGATATGAGTTTGTAAACAAGTATTAAAAATCAGACTTACCCATTTTTATTTCTTTCACTGCTGTTAGATTGTTCGTTTCCCATTATTAACTCACTACTACTGAACACAATGAATTAATGCTGGCTGGATAATTATATCAGAACAACGAAGCGGGAATTCCCGAATCTACCTACAGCGCCACAGACTCACAGACACAAACCACATGAGCACAAACTGCAAACCACAAACTAATTATAGAACTGACTGCAAACTAGTGCAAACAGCACAAACCACAGATATCGCACAAACAGCTACTTTAAAAAAAATGTTTAATGGCCTTTGTACACAGACAGCTACTGACTGATTGAGCAACCCACATTATATACAATCCCTGCTAGAGATGTAACATTGATTAAAAAAAAAGGATTATACGAAAAAATTAGTGAGCATGTGGTCCTCCGTACCACCTCTTAATTCTTTTCGAAAACCACCTAGAAGTAATGTGACGGTGATTGTGACGCTGATTTCTGCTATCATTTTGATTGTGACGGCTTCCTCGCAGAAGGATGGATCAAAATAGGTGGCACGGAGGTTCACATGCTTTGTCTATGGTTTTCAGACAAATCGTCGAATTCCAAGAGAATCACACCATGTACCGGCGAAATTAACATTTTAAACCAATGTGACGGAATATGTGACAGCTACAAACACATTCTTTACATATGTGACGCAATAGGGATAGAGAAATAAGCGATCTTTTTTTCAGAAGCATGTCTTGAGTTTGGCCACCATTTTAACGTCAAAAATCCTAGTGAAACTTGCATTTAAATATAAACCTAACAGGAATTCGAAACCGTTTAGTCACGACAAATAGCTCATAATATTATTTCTACGACTACTTTATTCGTTTAAGAGAAAATTGGATTTGTCCATTACTATGGAAAGTTACTGTATAGGGTGACTATGATTTTGTTGGGACTGATTCAGGGTCGACCCTGTTGACTGAAAGTACTTCATACTGAAGTGCGCTAGGCACTTCGCAAATGGTAAAGGAGGGGTGTTTATTGTCTACCTACCAATATCTTAGTATGTTTTATTTACAATAACTATATAGAATCGAAAATTTCAATGAAAATAAAGAATTCAATAAAAGATAGTAAGTTTTTATTATAATATTTATTGAAACATCTTGTAATGATACATGTACCTACGACAAACGCTAAGCCTGATACATTCGGTGGAATTGTCGCTTGTAAGCTCAAGCTTTATTACCAGGACCCTAATTATAGTTAAACAATGAGAAGCCAGTAACACGGTCTTTTTATTCCATTCCCACCCATTCGACACAAAATGGTTATAAACATGAAAGAAATACTTTTTTTTTGTAATTGTCATTGTTACTATAAGAGAGGGCTTTGTCGCCACGGAGCAGGGTGGAAAAAGATTGCTAATTATTTAAAAAATATATATGTAATCTCACGCCTTTTATACCCCAGGGGGTAGCCAGAGGTATTCCATTACTAGATATACCCACATTTCACGAGATATATTGGACCCCTACACGTGATCAGTGGCGTAGCTATCATAGGGCAAGGTGGTGCAGTGCACCGGGGCCCTCGAGCTCAGGGGGCCCTCTAGCCTCAGCTTTGAAAAAAAAATGAAAAATTGAAAAAAAAAATTCTTGTGAGCAGGCTCGAGCCTCGAGTCTCGAGGCCTGCTCACAAGATTTTTGTTTCAATTTTTTTTTTTATTTAGATCAACATCACTAATGATAAAACTCCTTAAATTTAACATTTTCAACACATGCGCCAAGCGTCCTCGATAAGCATGTGCTGTTTGTTTGTTATCGTTATTTCAGTTATAGGTATAGTAGTTTGGATGATTACGCCCGTAGCAGTAGCAGTAGTAGGTATACGGTTAGCTTTGTGCTGCAACTTACAGAACAACGCTAACCGTATAATCTATGATAGCACGTCGGGACCATAGACCTATTAACACACGGGACACGAAAAGTCGTCGTTCTCGCCTACAGTACTTTTTTCACGAACCAGGAACTTTTTACCTTGGCAGGTGAAATTGTAACGTCAGTGTACTCAGTATGATTCACGTATTATTTGAGCGTCCGTAATAACAACAGCTTGTTAAAATGACTAAATGCGGTGTATTGTTCTGCAAAAACTACAGCAATCGAACACCTAATGTTGTTTTTCACCAATAAGTACAATTTTGTTTTATTTTAGTGTTTTTTTTTTTGCTAAAATCAATAAAATTCGGTATAAAATTGCCAAATAAAACGATAAATTTAAAAATACTCATTAAAGAATGCACTGTAATGAAAAATCTGTTTTCTTGGAACTAGTCGGATTATACCGGTCAATGTTTCATTCGTTCATTACATTTCACATCAATTATAGCCTGCGCAGACGAAACACTTTTGTCCCCGTATTTTTTTGTCCGCCAAAATAGATCGCTTACAACTGCATCGAGTAACGCACACGAGGGATTAAAAGTATAGCGTACAAAAAGTCCCCCGAATAATCGCGGACACCGAGGGGCGGGACAGGAAAAAAAGTACGCGGCAGTCCCTGAAAAAATAGAACTAACGTGACTAGGCGCTGCAACGCACACGGCACATTTTAGTCTTCGCTGCGCGCTCGATATGGATGTGACATTGATCCAATAAAATTACGATTATTCTTTTTGATAATTATTGAATTTTTGAAAAATGATTAATTTTCTTAAAAATAATCGATATTTAAAAATCGATTACCTATACGAAAAATAAATACCAATTTATATGAAAAATTATCATTCAGGGAATGATATGAATGTCGAATTAGGAAAAAACTAAATATGGTATTTTTTGCTTATTTATTATTATTAACCAATTAATAACAACAATTCTTTCTTCTGGACCAATGCACATCCTCATCATTATCAGAATAACTTTTAGAGGGTTTCACAATTGAGAACAACCCTTCAAAAGTTCCAACCGACGTTTTATAATATTTGAAGAATCTTTTTGGATATTGTTTCAACCATAGCAAAAAATTCTAAATTTATGGTTTCAACTGAGCATGCTTCGCATGGAAATATCCATTCATTAATCGATCTGATATAAAGGGATGGACTCAGTATTCTCTTTTAAAACTATTTCTCTTTTTCTTAAACTTATTCGCTATATTCGCTTCCATAGCGTGCGCCTCTCTAAATTTTCGGGGAACAAATGATCGAACACCGTGTGCGTTGAGTCCGCGGCAAGTTTTTTTACGATTCGGAGGACTTTGTCCTCCGGGGACTATTAGTGATTGCCGTTATTAATAAAAAGATATCGATATGAACGAATGAAGTATTATGGACTTATTATACAAAATTAAATTATGTATACTGTAAGAAAATGTATTCGATTTTTAAATACCGACATTATGTAATCTATTTTATCAATTAGTCAGGGCAATATACCTAGACATTTAAAATATAGAAGCTTCCCAAAGAGGCAAATTTTGGAGCGAAAAATTTTATATCAATAAGTTCAAACTACGCGGAAAGAGGGGAGGAGGGCCCGATTCTATCCCTATGCACCAGGGCCCTTGCCCCCCTAGCTACGCCACTGCACGTGATAGGTTAATTATTAAAGTTGAAAATACCTACATAGACAAAATAAAAAGAATCTACACTCTGTTTTGTCTATACATCTTACTGCTCATATGACGATTATTTTAAACTATTATTTAAATCGGATTGGGGTCTTTTTATTTTATTTTTTTAACTATTAATTTTGATTATAATTTAAAAAATAAACATACTTATTTCAAAATATGAACTTTACAAAATTATTTTTAAAGTAATTAATCTAATGTAATTTCAAGAGCAGTAATAGCCTTGCGGTTAAAGAGCCCGCTTCACATGATGAAAATCAGTGAGCCTCGGATTCGAATCCTGGCATGTACCAATGACTTTTTCAAAAAACTTACGTACACATTTATCATTAGCTCGACGGTGAAGGAAAACATCGTGAGGACACCCGCAGGTCCCAGAATTAATTCTGAGACATGTGTTAAAGACCCGGTCCGGGGAAGAGCTCGCCACCTATTACGTATAGGGGTCCAAAAAATATCTCTTGAAAGGTGGGTATATCTAGAAATGGAATACCTCTGCCTACCCCCTCGGGGATATAAGGCGAGAGATTATTACTTTATTACTAATAAACCGAAATGTGCGAATGTCTATCCAGTGTTATTTACGATAACATAAATTGTGTCATTAATTATTTAATTCTTATAAATAAAAATAAAAAAATCTTACGCCTTTTATCCCCAAAGAGGCAGAGGGATTCCATTAATTCTTATACTTTTTATAAATATTTCTTTAGCTTTATTTCAGTTTACCATTACAGCGTGTTTATTCGTTTTTTAAATTATTATTATTCGTTGTACTGACAGCAAACATTCTTTTGAATTTAGAGCCGATGAGAGTTCATTTTTTTATTTATAGATGAATGTCCTAAAGTGATCTAAGACATTGGTCACCCTAATTCGTGTATATGAAAAATTCATTCAAGTTTTTCTTAAAAAATAATGAAGTAGTCGTGGAAATCATATTATGAGCTGTTTTGTCTTGACTAAATAGTTTCGAATTCCTGTTAGGTTTTTATCTAAATGCATGTTTCACTAGGATTTTTGACGTTAAAATGGTGGCCAAACTCAAGACATGCTTCTGAAAAAAAGATCGCTTATTTCTCTGTCCCTATTGCGTCACATATGTAAAGAATGTGTTTGTAGCTGTCACATATTCCGTCACATTGGTTTAAAATGTTAATTTCGCCGGTACATGGTGTGATTCTCTTGGAATTCGTGAGCATGTGGTCCTCCGTACCACCTCTTAATTATTTTCGAAAACCACCTAGAAGTAATGTGACGGTGAT
Source organism: Ethmia dodecea (assembly GCA_963855545.1). Classification (NCBI taxonomy): domain Eukaryota; kingdom Metazoa; phylum Arthropoda; class Insecta; order Lepidoptera; family Depressariidae; genus Ethmia; species Ethmia dodecea. The sequence continues at coordinate 8,215,278 of OY979453.1, forward strand.
TGTGACGCTGATTTCTGCTATCATTTTGATTGTGACGGCTTCCTCGCAGAAGGATGGATCAAAATAGGTGGCACGGAGGTTCACATGCTTTGTCTAAGATAAATCTTGCAATCAATCAATCCGCAAGCGGCCACGCGTGTCTCTGTGGGGTAGTATTTTGACAGAAAAATAAAGTCTAATTTTGGGCGCCCATCTTGTTTAAGCCATTTTTGAGAATTTTCTATGTAAATGTTGTAATTTTTTAGTATAAGTCGAAAAATAATACAATTTTGTTTAATATTATTTTTAATGGCAACACTATTTACTGAGACCCACAATCGCTTCATACAAGCCAACTTTAAAAAGTGTTGCCAACTGGCTGAAAAATGCCCATTATGATTAACAAAATTAAAATTTTTCAGAGCAACGAAAATTACGAGTCGGCCATCTTGTTTTTTCAGTTTTTTGGATTTTTCTGGTAAACTACATGATACGCCCTATGCAATGACACCAAACACGTGCTTGTAGCATATTGGCATCTAGGAGATCAATTGGTGTCTTCTGGGATCTTTTCGTGATTTTAAGTGGTCATAATTATCAATGTTGCCATTTAAATTTGACAAAATTTATTTTGATGGTTTAGCTTAAGCGATTGTACCCGGTAGATATACTTCTGCATTTGTAAAGTTTAAATATTTTGGATTAAACATTTTTTTTACCATAAGTCAAAAATTAATATTAATTTGTCAAATATTACTTTTTATGGCAACACTGTTTACTAAGACCCACAATCGATCCATACAAGCCATCTTTCCAAAGTGTTGCCAACTGGCTGAAAAATGCCTATAAAAATAAACAAAATTGAATTTTTTTAGTATAACGAAAATAAAGGGGCGGCCATCTTGTTTTTCCTGTTTTTCTGGATTTTTCCGTAAACTAAAGGATATTCCCTATGCGATGATACCAAACACGTATCTATAGCATATTGGAATCTGGGAGATCAATTCGGGTCTTTTGACGTCTACCCTAAAATTTCAATCTACCATAACTTTCAGTGTTGCCAGGCGAAAATCAAAAAACCTACTAAAGGTCATAGGGAGAGATAAAATGTACCATTGACTGTTACTCGTTTTTGCGAAATGGTATAATTTTTAGTTCTGACATTTTGGATTAAAAGTAAAAAAATACCCCAAATTTTGGGAAAATTCTTAAACATGGCAACACTAAGTAATAAGTCCTCTAACCCCGCTATACAAATCAACTCGCTCAGGTGTCGCCATCTTGTCGAAAATTGACATTCAAAATCTGGTAAAATTCATCTTTTTCTTCGGGAGCAAATCACCGGTCGGCCATCTTGGTTTTTCAAATTTTCGGGATTTTCTGGTAAACAACAGGATATTCCCTATGCGATGACACCAAACACATCCCTATAACAGATTGGCGTCTGGGAGATCAATTCGGGTCAAGTGGGGTCTACAATAGCCTAAACTTTGAAACATTACTTCGCGGCCGCCATTTTGTTTTTTCAACTTTTTAAATAATATTTGCAAATTATCTAAACAATTCTACAGATGCCGAAAATTTGAACCGAATCATCCGGAAAACAAAAGAGATACGATAGGCAAGCCTGGCCGCCATTTTGTTTTTTTGAAAAGTCGGAATTTTCCCGGGGTCACCCCGCCATCTTGAACACTTTTTCCCTGCATGACTTGACTCCACAACGACTCCTTCTGGGAGAACAATTATGTCAATCAGTGAGTGAGTGAGTCAGTGGTAGTCGAGCTTTATATATTTATAGAAGAATAGAAGAATATATGTGTGAGAATAAAATCGATTATTAATTTTTCATATTTCAATAATCGATTCTTAATGTCGGTTATTCAAAAAAATCGTCGTTTTTTTTTAAATTGATTATTTTTTTACATTATTTATTCTATATTTTTATATATAAACTAGCGACCCGCCCCGGCTTCGCACGGGTGCAATGCTGAATTTTCTTTGCTATAAACCATCCCTGGACCCACTCGAACCCACACAAAAAGTTTTATTAAAATCGGTCCGGCCGTTCTCGAGTTAAATCGTCAGGAAGGAAAACCCGACTTATTTTTATATAGTAGATAATATAATCCTCAAGTCTTTTATCGCCGAGGGGGTAGGCAAAGTTATTCCATTTCTAGATATACCCATTTTTCACGAGATATTCTTTGGACCCCTAAACGTTTAGGTCTTTATTTTTAATATCGGTCTATTGGATCCTGTAGATTCGGAGATTCTTCATTTCAAACAACCATATAGTCCAGTCATTTAAGCTTAAATTAGGTAAGAATCTCGGAATTCGAGATACCCAGCTGTAAGTCTGTAAATATTTGTATATTGACACCCTAAAAGTTGTCTCAAAACCTACATATGGTAGGGTGTACGCAACTATTAAATTTCAAGGTCAAAGGTCACAAAAATCCCTTTTTTGCGCTTTTTTTGTAAATATCTCAATTTCTATGGGTTTTTTGCTATTTGTATTTCTAATCAATATTGTAGAATACAAAATTCTCTACAAATTTTGTTTAAAAATTTTTTTCATACGGTGAACCGTTTTTGAGATAGAGGGCGGAGAGCGCGCGGTCACAGCGTCACTTCAGGTCAACCGGTGCCTCCGGTCGAAAACGCCTAATCACTATTATATTATAGCACAAGCGGTGTTTGTAATGAATAAACTCAAAAACTTCTTGGCTGATTTTAAAAATTCTTTCACAAATGGAAAGCTAGAGTATTCTTCAGTAAAATAGCCTATATTTTATTCCCGTATTCCCACGGGAACGGGAACCATGCGGATGAAACCGCGCGGAACCACTATTATATATGACACTAACGGTTCTGCGTGGTTTCACCCGCGTAGTTCCCATTCCCGTGGGAATACGGGAATAAAATATAGGCTATTTTACTGAAGAATACTCTAGCTTTCCATTTGTGAAAGAATTTTTAAAATCAGCCAAGAAGTTTTTGAGTTTATTCATTACAAACACCGCTTGTGCTATATTATAATAGTGGTTAGGCGTTTTCGACCGGAGGCACCGGTTGACCTGAAGTGTCGCTGTGACCGCGCGCTCTCCGCCCTCTATCTCAAAAACGGTTCACCGTATGAAAAAAATTTTTAAACAAAATTTGTAGAGAATTTTGTATTCTACAATATTGATTAGAAATACAAATAGCAAAAAACCCATAGAAATTGAGATATTTACAAAAAAAGCGCAAAAAAGGGATTTTTGTGACCTTTGACCTTGAAATTTAATAGTTGCGTACACCCTACCATATGTAGGTTTTGAGACAACTTTTAGGGTGTCAATATACAAGTATTTACAGACTTACAGCTGGGTATCTCGAATTCCGAGGTGAAACTACTAAAATGACTGGACTATACAAGAAACAAATCTTTCCACACACTGTACTAAATACTAATTATTAAGACCTTTTTTTACTGTTTTCTTGCAAATAAAAAATTATTATTATTATTATTATTCCTTTTTGTAATATTTACTAGTGTAGATGGCGATAAAAGGCGCAACAATAGAGTTATTTTATAGTTCGTAGCATGGTTTTCTTCCTGTGTTCTGTACTTGCTTCCATCTTGTTCTGCAATATACGTCGACTGAATTACATATTAAAACCCCCTTTATTTATCCTAAGCTGGACGCATCCCTAGCCTGCATTTACATTAAGTATATAACACTACATTTTATTATGACTATGACAATGCAACAAGTGTAGGAATGTGTGCTAAATGAATACTTATTAAAAATCCGATTGTCTACGTCTTTACGAAGATTTTAACGGCAGTTAGCGCTAATGTGATAAGGAAAAGAAATGTATGGTTACTTGATGAGCCTGAGAGTCGTAGATCTTGCATCTCTTTCTTCTGCATGTGGAAGCACACGCATACATTCCTTGTTTAGTCCGCATACAATTTCTATGTGGTTATACGAAATTATAAGAAGCACGCAAGCAAGACATTTTATGTTTTTTTTTATCGAATTTAGAAAACAGTTACATAATATATCGATAAACTTCATGTGACCCAAAGATGGGACCCTATCAAGGAATTCACCTACCATAGACAATGACAGTGTGAGCTAGAGATGTGTACCGGTTCTACAAAAACCGGTGAAAAACCGGATAACGTCACTACCGGTTTTTTACCGGCGATTTTATTTTTCACCGGTATTTTTATACACGCGCGGGGAACACAAAGGAGAGAATAATGGTGGTATTTTATTCCTCGAATTTTATTACCAGAACCATAAATACATACATACCATTGGAACGCTAATTTACTGGGCTATTTGATAACAGTAATAAAATATTATAGGCTGCCTATAATTTTGAAATAAATGAGGGTTTAGGCTACCCGCACACATTCAATATTATTGTCAATTATAGAAGTATTGTCAATAATATTGAGCGTATTCGGATTGTATTGTCATATTTTGCAGTATGCGGGGCCTTATATTGATAAGTAATATTGTCAATTTTAGTTTGACAATAATATTGAGTGTGTGCGGGTAGCCATAGGTCACTGACAACTAACGTGTCTCTTTTGGTCTATGGCCCCGAAATAATTTAAAAATTTGTCGTGGTAGGGAATTGCATTGCATCATTACTTTCACAAAATCTCGTTTTACATGTGCGGGCGCGTATGTTATTTTTTTTTAATTGTTTGTAAATAAATGTTTTCTACTACGACTGTAGAAATTAAGCCAATTTCCATATAATATCAAGAAAATTCCTTATAGGTTTTTCTCCGGTGAAAAACCGGTTTTTGCTAAAAAATCTCCTAAAATCTCCGGAGGCTAAAATTGCAACCGGTACTCATCTCTAGTGTGAGCCGTAATGTGTCAGACTATCATGATACGTCAGTCAAAATAATCAATAATGGACCATTTACACGAGGCCATTCCATGAGACTTTCCACTGAGACAATCCACTAAGCCAATCCAAACTGCATACAAAAAAAAACTTGAGGACAATCCAATGTAGTGGACTGTCTCTATTTACACGAGGCCATTAGTGGATTGGCTTAGTGAAATGGCTCACTGGAATGGCCTCGTGTAAATGGCCCATAATGTCGTGGTGGTGCCTTGTGTGTCCACACCAAGAAGATTATACAGGGTGACTTTTTTTACCGTCTGGAAAAAAATGTGGTGTGATAGGTAGGTAAGTCTAATAGATTCATTTGGCAATGTTACTGAAAAAAAAAAAAATTTTCTCAAAAATTTTTTTTCTTGCTTAAACTACACACACCGGTACAATTAGCGGAACAGAAAAAAAAAGGAGAAAAAAGAGGGAATTTAGAACAATGAATGTAATTTTTAAACAATATATTATTTAAAATGAAACAACAATTAAATTAACATGTTTTGACATTCATTTGTAACACCATACTTAAAATTTTATAAAAATAAAAATTAAATTAAACAAAATGCATTTTTCTTCGATTTTTAATTATAGAGAAACAGCAGAAAATTCAAGATTTTCCAAAGTTTAACAACAATTTCAATGACTGTTCAATATCGAGTGTTTCCTCCTCGTGCTCTGATGAGGGTTTCCATCCGTCTGGGCATGCTGCGGATGATGTTATCAATGGTTTCTTGGGGCAACCTCTGCCATTCTTCAAGTAATGCGTTTCGCAACTCGTTGAGATTATTGGGAGGGGGCATTCTTGACTTTACACTCCTCTTTAGCAAGTCCCAGACGTGTTCTATAGGGTTCATATCGGGGGACCGTGCTGGCCACTCCATCACCGTTATACCAACATGGTTTAGGTATGTCTGTACTGTGCGAGCACTGTGAGCCCGAGCATTATCCTGCATTAGAATGAAGTTGTTACCAATAAAGGGGGCAAATGGCACAACATGTTCTTCTAAAATCTCCCTGATATACCGATCAGCATTCAGATTCCCGCCATCGACCACTACTAACTCCGTACGAGCTCCTAAACATATTCCTCCCCAGACCATAATTGAACCGCCGCCATATGCAACTGTATTTTCAAAATTAGACTGGATATACCGTTCTCCTTTGCGTCTCCATACTCGCTGCCTTCCATCAATTTGATTTAACATAACTCTGCATTCATCAGTAAAAAGAACCTGTCCCCAGTCGTCGAAGTCCCAATCACGATGTTCACGACCAAAGTGTAGACGGTTTGTGCGATGATGTCTCTCAAGTTTTGGGGCTTTGGCGGGCACATACGAGCCTATACCCACTTCTTCGAATCTTCTACGAACTGTCCGCTCACTCATCCTTACTGCTCGTACCTCTTTCAGTAAATTTCGAGCCTGCACCGCCGTTAGTCTCGTGTTCCGTCGGACTTGAAGTTGGAGAAAACGGTCATCCCTCCTTGAAGTACACCTTTTCCGGCCTTGTCCTCTCCTTCTCACTAGAGCATTCGTCAATCTGTATCGTTGGATGCTACGATAAATCGTTGATAACGATCGACGAAGGCTTCTGGCAATCGATCTGTAGGTTTGACCATTTCTCCTCATTTGATCTGCCCTAATGATTTCTGATGGCGTTAAATCAGGCATAATTAGATGCTCGTAAATTATCAATATGCGAAAAAACTCAAAAGCCTCAAAAACTGCAATTCAAAGCTTTTCAAATGGAATTCACGAACCTTCTAAAAACGGACAAGCGGTGGAAAAAATGAATCAATGAAAATTAAAACAAAAGAATGAAAAAAAGGGCAGTCGCTTAGTATTCCATTTTTAAATTAAAACCCAAATTTAAAAAAAGCTTGTTTAGCCGGCCAGTAACACGCAAAAATGCGTAAATACTCCCTTTTTTTTCTGTTCCGCTAATTGTGCCGGTGTGTGTATTATATGATATAATAAGACAAAGCCTTTTCGTAGATATTAGGCTTTAATTAACATTATTTAAACTAGTATGAAAGAAAATACATTATGTAAATAACAACGACATTAGACAGATACGTCAGTCAGAAGTGTCATAACAGAGTAACATAAAACAGTCTTCTAACTATAGAGGTTTAACTATAAACCTAATAAAGAGATCACATCATTCACCCCCTCCGGTGTTTATGTTTGTTACAAAGTCTTGTAAGTGCGCAGGTGGCCGGCGCTCACGGGCCGATCGGCGGGGTTGTGTCACTTCAGGTTCATCTTCTGAAGTCGTCTCTATGTGGTCCGTTTCCGGGGATACATCACCTGAAGTCGTCTCTATGTTGTCCGTTTCCGGGTATACATCATAGAAATCATCGTCGTCTTCTTGAAGTGGAACGGGTGCCAGCCGTCGGTTTGACACTGTAGTCTCGCGGCCATCAGGAAGCCGTACGTAAGAATATTCTGGATTACTCTGCAAGAGCTCCACTTCTTCAACAGCAGGTTCATATTTGGAATTTCGTACATTTCTTTTCATGTAAACGGGTCCTGGAGACATTAACCAAGCAGGAATAGACGTCCCATTGCAGGACCGACGTGGGTGAATAAACATCCTTTCATGCGGAGTCGCATTGGTCCCAGTTGACAATAAAGACCGTATCGCATGAAGAGCTACTGGTAGAGCTTGTTCCCAGTCTGCACTGTCCAGATTTTTAGAGCGTAAATGAAGTTGTATCGTTTTCCATAAAGTTCCATTTAGGCGCTCTACAAGGCCGTTGCTCTGAGGGTTGTATGGAGTTGTTCTGCTACATGCAATTCCTAGACTAGTCATAAATTTCTTTATCTCTTCAGAGAGAAACGAAGTTCCTCGGTCCGTGTGGATATAGGCGGGCGTACCAATAATGAGAAAAGGTCCTTCAGACATTTGATAACTGATTCAGACGTCATGTCTTTACATGCGTAAGCGAAGGGAAACCGGCTGTATTCGTCAATAATGGTGAGGATATATTTATTTTGAGAATTTGATGGTAGAGGTCCTTTAAAATCTAAATTAAGTCTTTCAAACGGCGATGTTGCTTTTATAAGTTGACCTTCATTACGTGCATATCTTGGTTTTATTTCCGCACATGTGGGGCAGGCGGCTGTCATCCGTTTGATTTCTTCGATAGAATAAGGTAGATTTTTGGATCGAACCCAGTGACTCATCCTAGTGACCCCTGGATGGCAGAGAAGGTTGTGAGTTTCGATTAGTTTGCTCGGTGTATCATTCAAAGTGGCGCATACACGTGATAGCGCGTCAGCGGCAACATTCTGTTTCCCGGGCCTGTAAGTTATATCGAATTTATAACATGACAATTCCAGACGCCACCTTTCTATTTTTTCATTTTTAATCTTACTTGAATGCGTTTGGTCAAACATAAACGAGACAGATCGTTGGTCAGTTATAAGTAAAAAGTATCTTGCTATTAGGTAGTGACGCCACTTTCGCAACGCTTCCACAATCGCGCTGGCTTCTTTTTCAATTGACGGTTGGCGCTTCTCACAGTCGCTGAGCATCCTTGTAAAGAATGCGACAGGTCGTCCTTTTTGAGAGAGTGTGGCGGCTATAGCATAATCAGACGCATCTGTTTCGACAGTAAACACTTCTTTGTCGTCTATTGAAGCAAGCGCAGATTGTGCCACTTCAGATTTCAATCTGTCGAAACAGGCAACTGCTTCTTGAGAAAGAGGTAAAGGCGATTGTACAAGAGGCCTAATTTTGGCTGAAAAATTTGGGATCCATTTGGAGTAGTGCGCGAACAATCCCAGAGTTCGTTTGAGCATGGCAGGGTCAGAAGGAACAGGCAGATTGAGAAGAGGCTCTAGTCGGCTTTTGTCGGGTTGGATGATGTTGTTACGAATGGAGTAGCCGAGCAAATTGATTGAATCCTTATTAAATACGCTCTTATTCATGTTTAGCGTAAGATTGTATTTCTTGGCAGCTTCCATAAATTTAGCTAAATTTCTGTCGTGCTCCTCCTTGTCTTTTCCGCAAACAGTTACATCATCGAGATACGCATAAGTACCGGAGAGACATTCCGTCCTGATGACGTGGTGTAGGGTTCTTTGAAACGCCGCCACTCCATTAGTGACACCAAACGGAATCCTAGTAAATTGATATAAATTACCACAGGCTTCAAAAGCCGTATAAATTCTTTCTTCTGGAAGTATAGGGACTTGATGATACGCACTTTTAAGGTCCAGTTGGCTAAAAACGTTATACTGCGCGACACGGGAGACGATCGCGTCAATGTTAGGTATAGGATATGCATCTAACTCGGTGTAACGATTTATCGTTCGGGAATAGTCAATTACCATGCGCTTCTTGTGATTTCCTCCGCCAACGATTAGAACTTGAGCTCTCCAGGGTGATATGCTTGGTTCTATAACGTTATCTTTAAGAAGTTCTGATATTTCTTTAGCAATGAAAGTTTCATCTTCTTCGGAATGACGTCGAGATGGTATAGCAACCGGGCGAATGTTGGGTAATAGGTTTGTGAATACCGATGCAGGCGGCACCGATGCTTCGAGGACGTTGCATATTTTAAGTGTTTCTTTACTCCCTCCAAACTGCAACACGAGAGATGAATGGTGCTTTAAGAGGTCATGTCCGATGATAACGTCGGCACAGAGATTGTTCATAATCAGAAGTGGTTGGTTTTTGTAAATATGTTCGTTGATCTGGACAGTGGCATGACATATACCGTTGACAGGAGAGGTATTATTTAGAGAAGCAAGAGTTACGGTTTGAGAGTGAGGTTTCCGCTTGAGACTTAGGAGTTGGACTAGTTCGTTATTGATAAAACTGATAGAGCTACCAGTATCTACTAGCGCATCTGCTTTGAGGTTGTTGATAGTAATTGAAATTGTTGCCTTACGCAGACTTGAGGGCGCAGCAGCACATATGGCCGCTAAAGATGACGCAAGCGATCCGCCAGTCTCGTCTTCCGTGATAGCAGCGTTAGTGGCTCGAGCTTCTTGGTTGTTTCGGCCAGCGCTGCGACAAACGTTAGCATAATGGCCCTTTTTGGAACAAATCTGGCATTCCGCGTTGCGTGCAGGGCAGCTAGACCGCTGGTGAACATTGCCTCCACAGAAGAAACAACGTCGACGAGATTTATTATTATGAGTGTTGACCGCAGCGACATTCTGAAGGGTTTGAGGACATCCATCAGATGTTAGGGCGGTCACAGCGTTGGAAGAGATCGGAAGATTGTGATGTAGTTGAGATTGCATAGCTTGTGACGATTTCTCAGCCGTCTCTAGGGAGAGCGCGAGGTTTAGTACATCCTCTAGAGTCCTGTCTGAGTTTTCGAGCAGACGCTCGCGAATTTTCTGATTAACCAGGCCGGCGATTAGTGTCCCTCGAACCGATTGGTTCTGGTGTTCTTCGGCTGTCACTTGTTTGTAATTGCAATCGTGAGTGAGAGAGATCAAAGCTCTGTAGTACTCGGCTATCGACTCACCTGGCTCTTGTTTGCGGGTCAGTAGCAGGTGGCGTGCCAAGATCACATTCCTTCTTTTCTCAAATGTTTTGGCTAAAAGGGCTATTGCTGTGGTATACTCCGTACACTCACGAATAATATTATATATTGGAAGCGCCACATGGTTATTGAGCAGTTCCAGTTTTACGTCATCAGTGGCGGACGCAGCTTCTATTCTTAAAAAACTTTCGAACGATCTCCGCCACTGCTCCCACTTTAGGTCTGCTCCCGGAGAAGATGGTTCCGCGTCAAAGCGGTCCGGTCTTAGATACCGTGATAAACTTGTTTGAAGTGAAGTTCCCGTTCCTTTTGTGTCGGGCATTTTATAGATACCATAATGTTAATTAAATTGATACAATAAGACAAAGCCTTTTCGTAGATATTAGGCTTTAATTAACATTATTTAAACTAGTATGAAAGAAAATACATTATGTAAATAACAACGACATTAGACAGATACGTCAGTCAGAAGTGTCATAACAGAGTAACATAAAACAGTCTTCTAACTATAGAGGTTTAACTATAAACCTAATAAAGAGATCACATCATTATACATTACTCAATTGTAGTCAATAATACACACTGATATATTTGAAACAGTATTTTAAAAAGAAACAGGCTCGTAGCTTCCATTTATGCGCAATCTACCTACAACCGCCAGCTGCGCGTAGTACTGTGCGTAGTTTTCTAGATTTTGTAAATTGCACTAGACATGACTATATTCAACAATTAACCTCGTGTATAACTTCGGCTCTAGATACCTTATACGTCATATTTTTTTCCAGACGGTAAAAAAAAAATCACCAGTATAGTCGGGAGGAAGTGCTCCTAACAAAATTCCGGTCCTATTGAGAGGCACCTCGAATAGTATTGTTTCCCTTTCTAGTATTGACATCATCGCTGTTCCAAATTCCCCCGTACATTTTCTTACTTAATTATCCCAATATAAAATCTGTAAAATAAATGTACTTTTTATAATGATTATGGAGCGTTTTTAAAAATATATGTTTTCTGATTAACAATATCTATGTTGAATATGAAACTGTTAAAATTAAAGTAGATTTAGCATACCAAAAATTATACCAAATTTAAGGGTACGATATTGTACCTACCTGCGATGGCAACATCAACCGTTGACATTTGTTCAATGTCAAATGGCGGGAAATTATATTGTGATAATTTTCAACAAATTTACAATAATTTCACAAGTTATGGTGTTCAGCTGCTCTGTTCCTGGTTGTAGAAATGAAGCTTTCCCCGGATGTGGCTTTTTATTTCACAGGTGAGCGATGTATTAGATTTAGTCGTTCTAGTAAAGTTTATTTCATTTAAATGGGTTCGGATCATTTTTTACCAAATATTTCTTATCACTACATAGTATAAAACCAAGTCTCTTTCTCTGTCCCTATGTCCCTTTGTATGCTTAAATCTTTAAAACTACGCAACGGATTTTGATGCGGTTTTTTTTAATGGATAGAGTGATTCAAGAGGAAGGTTTTAGTGTTAGCATTCCACCCGTGCGAAGCCGGGGCGGGTCGCTAGTATAACAATAAATAAAGGTTCGGCTTAGAGAATATTGAGGAAGAAATAAGTGCTTTGTTAGTTTTTAATGGTTTAATTTCGTTTCGAAAGAATAACTTGGAAAACGAAACGGGTGACCATATTGACCATGATATTTGTAGACATTCTTTACAATATAGGTAAGGTTGTTTAGGTAGGTCAGACTTATTGTCAGACTTATATTATAGGAATAGGAATTGATAGCTTTTACGCGCGTTATACACTCTACATTTATTTTCGAATACAAGGAAAGTAAACAATACAAAAATACAGAAATACAGAAATACAGAAGTACAAAAGTACAAATTATAGGAATAGGAATTGATAACTTTTACGCGCGTTATACACTCTACATTTATTTTCGAATACAAGGAAAGTAAACAATACAAAAGTATAAAAGTACAAAGTACAAAAGCACAAAAGCACAAAAGCACAAAAGCACAAAAGCACAAAAGCACAAAAGCTCAAAAGCACAAAAGCACAAAAGCACAAAAGCACAAAAGCACAAAAGCACAAAAGCACAAAAGCACAAAAGCACAAAAGCACAAAAGCACAAAAGCACAAAAGCACAAAATCACAAAAGCACAAAGAGTCTAAAGAGGCAAAAGAATCCAAAGACTCCACAGATTCCGAAAATACAAAAAGTGCAAAACTACAAATCCTTCCTCTTTATAATATTAGTGTAGATGACAAACAAGATATTGAATTTCGGAACAGCTTACAGAGTGTCTCTTCAAGATAGTAGTAGGTATTTTTTAAATTTTCGCAACCGACCAAAACACACAGCTTCACCGCCGCGGTTTATTTAATACGGAATAAGGTAGAAACTCCTTGGTCCACACAGACGTGTGACAATATTAGTTACTCTATGGTGTGACCAAGGAGTTTCTACGTTATTCTATAACGGGAGGAAGTGCTACTAAGAAAGCAAGCGGTCCACTTGAGAGGCACCTCGATTAGTATTGTGTCCCTTTCTAATAGTGCAACCACAATTTTCTTTGAAACATGGACAATTTGGCATTTTACATTTTTTGTTGTGAGATTGTTTAAATAATATGAAGATTTTTAAATTATTATTTACCAGCAGCATCCCCCCGTTTCACTTGCGTAGCTCACGTTCCCATGGGTATGTGTTATTCTGATGTAAAAGCTATACACCTGTAAGTTTAATCAAAATCTGTTCAATCGTTTTTGTGTGAAAGAGCAACAAACATCCATACATCTATACTCACAAGCTTTTGCGTTTATAGTACATACATACATACATATAATTACGCCTCTTTCCCGTAGGGGTAGGCAGAGACCACGTCTTTCCACTTGCTACGATCCTTACTTACTTGTTTCGCTTTGTCCACTTTCATTATTCCTTTCATACATGCTCTTCGGTTTAGGGTACTCTTGACCTGGCCTTTTTTCAAGACGTCCCCAATTTGGTCTCGAAACGTCCGCCTCTAGGTCTACCCCTTCCAACCAGGGCCGGATTTGGGGGAGGGCAACCGGGGCGAAAGCCCCGGGGCGTTCCCGTGGGAATTTGAAAAAAATCCCTTCATAAAGGGTATAATAGGTGTCTTATACATCGTTATACATAACATGAATGTAGTCTTATCTATTGTTAGTTCAATAATTAACTTTATAACTAATAACATAGGTTAAGTACTATAATGCGACTTGATATTATTAACTCTACCTGACATAATATATATTTTTTATTGTATAAAAGTGACATAAATTTTAAACATCATAATGTGAAATGTGATATGAAATGAATGTTAAATTAATCGTTTAACCGGTTTATCATAATGACATGCTTGAAGTGTAATATTTGTATGCTCACGGGCGGAATTTAGCGAACTATTTCTTTTTAAAAATATAACATCTTTTGTAAAACCTACCTACATTGACAAATAAAATCATTTATTTGTATTTTCGTAGCCAACCCTTATGAAGGGATTTTTTTAAATTCCCACGGGACGGGAATAAACTGACACCATATTTAAAGTTTCTAGGTGTTATCGTTTCAGAATAGTACGTATTGCTCTTTTTACACAGTCTTTATATTTTCCCGTGGGAATGAGATATTTTTCTGGAATAAAAAGTACCCTAGATTGACCTATAGTGTTAGTTTATTCCCGTTCCCGTGGGAGTTTGAAAAAATCACTTCATAAGGGTTGGCTACGATGTATAATAGGTGTCTTATACATCGTAATTCGTAGCCAACCCTTATGAAGGATTTTTTTTTAATTCCCACGGGAACGGGAATAAACTAACACTATAGGTCAATCTAGGGTACTTTTTATTCCAGAAAAATATCTCATTCCCACGGGAAAATATAAAGACTGGCTAAAAAGAGCAATACGTACTATTCTGAAACGATAACACCTAGAAACTTTAAATATGGTGTTAGTTTATTCCCGTTCCCGTGGGAATTTGAAAAAATCCCTTCATAAGGGTTGGCTACGATGTATAAGACACCTATTTTAACCTTTATGAAGGGATTTTTTCAAATTCCCACGGGAACGGGAATAAACTAACACCATATTTCAAGTTCCTAGGTGTTATCGTTTCAGAATAGTACGTATTGCTCTTTTTACCCAGTCTTTATATTTTCCCGTGGGAATGAGATATTTTTCTGGAATAAAAAGTACCTTAGATGTTGACCCGGGTACTCAGTTATCTGCATACCAAATTTCATTAAAATCCTTTCAGTAGTTTTTGCGTGATGCGTGCACAACCACACAAACAGACAGACAGACAAAAATTTCAAATATTGCTGTTTTGGTATCTACATCGATTACTATAAACAAATTTGCAAAAAATATTTCATGTACAGACACGGCCCTGTTCGAGTTTTATTATATGTATAGACAAACACTGACGCTTTGCTCGGCCCGTGTCTACCCCCTCGCCCCGCGAACTGAATTCGGTCCGCATAATGCATGTGAGTCGGCAGACAACTCATTTTGCGTCGCCGTGTGAATCAAATAGGACTTTTGTATGAAACCGAATGCAGCAGAATTTCTGCAACCGAAATTCTGCTACTCACGACTCACAAAATTACGCTCGTTTGGCCTCACTCTAAATGTAGAGTGAATAACGCGGGTAAAAGTTATCAATTCCTATTCCTATAATATAAGTCGGACAATAAGTCTGATCTGACCTACCTAAACAACCTACCCTACCTATATTGTAAAGGATGTCTACAAATATCATGGTCAGTATGGTCACCCGTTTCGTTTTCCAACTTATTCTTTCGAAACGAAATTAAACTATTAAAAACTACTAAAGCACTTATTTCTTCCTCAATATTCTATGAACCGAACCTTTATTTATTGTTATATAAGAAATATTTGGTAAAAAATGATCGGAACCCATTTAAATGAAATAAACTTTACTAGAACGACTAAATCTAATGCATAATGTAATAATCGCTCACCTACGAAATGAAAATCCACATCCGGGGTAAGATTCATTTCTACAACCAGGAACAGAGCAGCTAAACACCATAACTTGTAAAATAATTGTAAATTTGTTGAAAATTAACACTATTTAATTTCCCGCCATTTGACATTGAACAAATGTCAACGGTTGATGTTGCCATCGTAGGAACAATATCGTACCCCTAAATTTGGTATAATTTTTGGTATGCTAAATGTACTTATTTTTAACAGTTTCATATTAAACATAGATATTTTTAATCAGGAAACATTTAGAAAAAACACTCCTTATTCATTATAGAAAGTACATTTATTTTATAGATTTTATATTGCGATACGTAAGTAAGGAAATGTAGGGGGGAATTTGGAACAGCGACGATGTCAATACTAGAAAGGGACACAATACTAATCGAGGTGCCTCTCAAGTGGACCGCCTGCTTTCTTAGTAGCACTTCCTCCCGTTATGGAATAACGTAGAATCTCCTTGGGTGTGACACTGTCGCTATGTGTTTTTTTGGGAGTTTACAATATCTATTTTCATAAACCTACCAAGGTTTTGTGTTTTTTTACATCTATGATTGGGTAAAGTTCATTCACTCATATAATTTACACGCCACAAGTGATATTAATGACATTGACAATGACAACTTTGACATTTATATAATGAGGTGACATTGAATCTGATATTATGATGATTGATATCATTGAGTGATCATCATAGAGTAACTCAAATAATATACTATACGGGTGATCATTGATATTACTACCAAAGAGAATATAACCACTACTAAATAACGTGATTACTACCGTTTGCAGTGGTACCTAATGCAGTACTAGACTTTTATTTTGCGGATTTGATTTGTATTGCAGTTACTTTACAAATTAGTACGGTACAGATTAGGTATTTATTCAGAATGCCTCACTTCAGAATTGAAACGAACGTATCTAGAAGTAACATTCCAGAGGACTTCGTGAAGAAAGCCGTACCGGTACTTGCCAAAGCACTTGGAAAACCAGAGCAAGTAGGTATCCTATGTAATCATTTATAATTCAATAAAAAAATGTCTGAACTTCTCAGCTCTAGGTAAGTATGGCCTTGTATTGTAGGGAAGTATGACGATATTGTACCTACATAGGTTTATTAAATAAACATATTTTTTTGTCCAGTACTGCGTAGTATCAATAATCCCTGATGTCTTAATGAGCTTTGGAGGTACCACAGAACCTTGTGCCATTGCAAATCTGATGTCAATTGGAGCCCTTGGTGTAGAACAGAACAAGAAACATGCCAAAGTTCTTTTTGAACTGGTTCAGACGGAACTTGGAGTACCACAAGACAGGTACCTATTCACTTAATCTCTCAAACTTTTAGTCAATATATTCTTCCTCATACATTTCATCTTAATATAGCAATGCAAAAGAGTCCTGTTAAGGAGAAAATTGTATTAAGTATATTACAAATTATCTACATCATACATATTATACATACATGGTGTTCCACAAAACAATCATTATGATGTTTAATAACAAAGATCCTATTGTTAGACATGTAAGTTACATAACATCATTATTCATATAATAACCACATCTCTAGTTGGTAAAATAATATATAATAATAATATAATATAATTTCACGCCTTTCATCCCCGAAGGGGTAGGCAGAGGTATTCCATTACTGGATATACCCACATTTCACGAGATACATTGGACCCCTAAGCGTGATAGGTGGTAAAATAAACATGTTTATATTAGATATTTTTTGCAGAATGTACATAACTTTCCAAGATGAACCTATGGGAAATGTTGGATTCAAGGGCACCACCTTCCATGCTATTTTTGGCTAAGCTTAACTGAAGAAATTTTGTTGATTTTTAACAGTAAAATCCTAATTTATTATACTAATATTGCTAATGTATTTATTCATGTGTTTTATTACTTTAAGTTAAACAGAGTTTTTAAAATTAACTTTATATGGGCAATGAGAATATGTAAGGGGAAACAAAATAATAAATTCCTAAAATTATATTTAATAGTTTTATTTATTGATGTACCTACATTATGTGTGCATTAATATATTAATATTTTATAAACATAAGTTTTTGTACATAATAAAAAATTTACAGGTCTAGAATTCTTCAGGCAAGTGTATTTGCTCATAAAAATTATACAAGTAACAGTCAGTAACCCCAGCCCAGAATATTTTCAGAAATAGAATATTTCTGGCGACCCCCTCAGGGATAAAACAAGAGCGTTTTTTTATTATCTCACGAAGTACCGACCTACAAAAAGGGACAAAAATATAGTCTGGGTACGCTTAAAGTATTGTCTTGCATATTTTTACAGGAAGCTAAAAATAAAGGGATCCTCAGTTATTTTTTAAATCTCGGAAACGGAGAAATGCAAGCCTATATTTACGACCATTGATTACCTTCCTAAAATGGTAAAAAAGCTACTAGGTACGTCATAATAATAGATAAAATACTACAATCTTATCAGATCTAAATCTATATTAAGTGTTATAGCGGAACTGTAATAGTTCGCTTAGTTTTGATCGAATCTAATCAGTGAATCTAATCTAACTTTTTGTAGAATCTTTGTAGTTTGGGCAGCTCGAAATGTAATTTTATGAAATGTCAAAGTGAACGAATGAAATGAATGAATGCGAAACCAAACGAATTGGGTTTTTGGCGGGAATCCGAAGAGGGACGTCATAGATTTTTTGTAAAAATTTTCATTTTGCTGTGTGTGTTTTGGGGTTTTGGCTTATAACAGTGACAGTATATAGGGCAAATGGGAAATTCGATAAACTGGGTGGGATGGACGTTTTCGAGTTGTACTTTTGCACTAGAGCATCTTCTATAGACAGATGGCTAAATTGCTAATGCCAAATACAAAGAAAATAATTGCGCGTTTTTTTTTGTGTTTTTAGTCTATGGTGTACATATGTATGTATGTATGGTATGTCGGATATTATTTATTGATATTTCTTGGTTTTTGGTCTGTGATATTTCTGTAAAATTTATGATACTGTTGAATCACAGGACTTATTGTGGTGCAGATAAAAGTTCCAGTACAATTGGTGTAAAAGTGTAAAAAGAACATCAAGATGGATGAAAGGAGCGTGGAAGACACTCCTGTGTCCCAGAGGCTCACGAATGATGACTTCAGGAAGCTTCTGATGACTCCTCGAGCGACGCCGTCCGGGGGCGCCCACCCCGCTGGTTCCGTGCGGGAGGCTATGGCTAATGCTGGGTAAATTTATCAACCGTATTTTTTAGGGTTCTGTATGTTCGATGTATTTCTGTGTCTGCTATAACAACAAATACTAAAAAACAGAATAAAATAAATATTTGAGGCGGGCTCCCATACAACAAACATGACTTTTTTGCCGGTTTTATAGATAATGGTATGGAACCCTTCGTGCATGAGTCCGACTCGCACTTGGATGGTTTTCCTTAAATCATTGTAATATTATAGGTCTATGCCTCCACCTGCGGAAAATAAAAGTGAGTTGCGTCGTAAGAAGAAGTCATACTATGCAGCATTGAAGAAGCAAGAAGATAATAAATTGGCGGAGTTGGCAGAGAAGTACAGAGACCGTGCTAGGGAGAGAAGAGATGGGTCCAACGAAATTGGGCCTACAGACCCCACTAGTAACACAAGCAGTGCTTACAGGTTTGAATCGGAAATCTCATTATAAGTTTCTTAATAAATAAATATACATATTATCTCACAACTTTTTCCTGCTAAGAAACTGGTAGATATCAAATGACAGATGTATGCTCATCGGTTTCTGGCACTGATAACTTGTATTGGTATTCGTTGAGCACATTTCACTCATTCGGTCAATATGACCTTAACATTCCTTTTTGCAATACTAGTCAGTGTATCATCTTCCAAAGAAAACAGTATTTACCTACTTTATGAAACCCTGTTTGTTTTCTAGTAAATAAATCAAGAAAAGATGATTTGTGTGAAAAGTGAAAAATCTTATAAATCTAGATAATATATTAATTATTTTTAGAGCTGTAGCACCAGATCTCAAGTCAGGAATGGATGCTAAAGAAAGAAGAAGACAGCTCATTCAGGTTTGTTTTCATTTAAAGACAGAACAACTAGTAATAATTCTGCTTATATAACAAATGCATAACATTAATTTCTCTTTATTTTTCAGGAATCCAAATATCTTGGTGGTGACATGGAACACACTCACTTAGTAAAAGGTCTTGACTATGCTTTGTTACAAAAGGTAAGTTGTATTTAAACTAACTTATGAAGTAGGATGGAGTATATTTTAATTAGTGTAACTTAGAAACCTATACCTAAGTATTTTTTATACAATATCTTTAATCTATTCTTTCTTACAAAGTTTTTGCGTAATATTAGATCAATTAAACTGTCACCTGCTACATTTGGTCCAAATTTTTTCACCAATTATTTCTAACAATTTGGTATAGGGGTTTACTGTAAATCGATCTAGCCAGTCTAAAATTTCTCAACTCACGAGAAAAAAAAACTACACTGGGTTTTTTAATTTAAGTCTTCCCGTACTTTTAAAAATATGGTATAAACACTCCTCATCATCATTATTAAAGGCTGATTATTGTCATATTTTACTACAGGTCCGTTCAGAAATTCAGACACGTGAACAAGAGCAGGAGTTGGAGATGGAGAGACTCGTTGAGACGCCTGTTGAGGTGAAAAAGGAAAAAGAAGTCCCCGTGCCAGCTGTAAGTTTTGTATATTTAAAGAAGAGAAAGCCTACAATCATAAAAAAATATATATCTACTATACAGGATGTCCCAGAAGTCAACGATAAGCCGGAAACCAGCGATAAGCCTAGTCATGAGGGTAATCAGAAAAATATAAAAAAAAATCTATGTTCTTTTTTCAAAATGTTATGAAGGTTTAAAAAAAATCCTAGAAAACGGACACCCTGTAATGAACTTTCTTGTACCGTGACTGTAAATATTTACTTTTTGAATATTTTTTTTCTGTAATGCTATGATGAATAGCCGTGCTACAATTTACAATAAAAAAAAATTACATAACTGCCTCACTTTTAAGTAAAAAGTTAAATTTTTTTACAACATTGAATTCTAAATAATTTCATCAACCAACAAACCAGCTGTACTGTAAAAAAAATGTACGGCTACTATTTTGGCAAGTATACTTAAAAGTTGACGCATTTAGTCTAAATTCTAAAATGGTATAACACATGCTAGGTTTTGTTATAGTTGAGGCATGAAAATTTTTTTTCTCGATGAATCCGGATTCTATGCCAATCTAATTTAATGAGGTGAAATGTTGGTAACGCAACCTTCTTAGGTAAATCCAGGTTAAAATCTTTTTGAATGGAGACCGACTCATAATTTTGAAAAGAGAACCTAACAGGGATTTTTGTTTATTCGTACATCTTTTGTTTATGTCATTTGTTTGATGGCTTTGATTTAAATCCATCTGTCCCAGAAGTAAAGATTCTGGAGTCTGTTGCTTAGATTGTATTTGCGTGTAATTACGAGTTCGTAAAGTGAAGTTATCATGCCAAATAGATATACCGTACAGGAGTACGCCAACATGCATCTTATTTACGGAGAATGCTTATGTAACGCCAATGATGCAGCTAGGGTGTATCGCGAGAGATACCCAAACTTAGAGCGTCATCCAGATTACCGAGTTTTTATTAATCTGCATCGATCATTATCCGAAGGTCAATTCCCTGATCATATGGCTGGTGAAGGAAGGCCCCTCTTGCCCTACGAGGACGAAGTCATGCAAGCTGTGGAAGAAGATCCAAGTATATCCGTACGTGGAATTGAGGAAAGCCTTGGAGTACCTAAAAGCAGTGCACATCGTATTCTGAAAAAAAAACCGTCTGCATCCATTCCATGTACAACGAGTACAATCTTTGCTTCCCCGAGACTACCCAGAGAGAGTGCGATTTTGTCAAACGATTTTGCAAAAACATACTGAAGATCCCCAGTTTTTTGAAACGATTCTATGGTCCGACGAAGCAACGTTTAAAAAGGACGGTTACATGAACCTACACAATTTACACGAATGGCACGTGGAAAATCCTCACCTAATGCGTGAAGATCATTCACAGTACCGTTTTAAAGTAAACATGTGGACAGGCATTTTAAATGGTACAGTTATTGGTCCGATTGAGCTGCCAGAGACCATAAATGGACATGTTTATTTAGATTTCCTACAAAATCAACTACCCGATTTATTAGAAGAAGTGCCGCTAAATATTTACGGCAGCATGTGGTATCAGCAAGACGGCTGCCCCGCGCATTATGCCCGTCTAGTCAGAGAGTTTCTCGATCAAGAATATCCAAATAGGTGGATTGGTCGGGGTGGTCCAATTTCGTGGCCAGCGCGGTCACCCGACCTTAATCCAATAGATTTTTTTTACTGGGGTGCAATTAAGGAAAAAGTCTACCACAAACCGATTCAAGATTTAAAAGAGCTGCGCCGAAGAATCTCAGAAGCCGCTGAACAAATCAATTCCAAACGTCACGCCCGGGCGCATAGCTCGATCATTTTTAAGGAGATGTAGAGCGTGCATATTAGCTGAAGGAAAACAGTTTGAACATTTGTTATAAAAATGCTGTAAAACATACCACATTAAATAAAAAAATATTACACAAACTTATTTTAAGTATCATTACTTTAAAGGAGGGTTAAGAAAGAGAATAAAAAGGCTTAGTTCAGGTCAGCTGCAGACTTAAGGTTGCTTTACCAACATTTCACCTTATTAAATTAGATTGGCATAGCATCCGGATTCATCGAGAAAAAAAAATTTCATGCTATAACAAAACCTAGCATGTGTTATACCATTCTAGAATTTAGACTAAATGCGTCAACTTTTAAGTGTACTTGCCAAAATAGTAGCCATACATTTTGTTTACAGTACAGCTGGTTTAAGTTGGTTGATGAAATTATTTAGAATTCAATGTTGGAAACAAATTTAACTTTTTACTTAAAAGTGAGGCAGTTATGTAAATTTTTTTTATTGTTAATTGTAGCACGGCTATTCATTATAGCATTACAGAAAAAAAATATTCAAAAAGTAAATATTTACAGTCACGGTACAAGAAAGTTCATTACAGGGTGTCCGTTTTCTAGGTTTTTTTTTAAACCTTCATAACATTTTGAAAAAAGAACATAGATTTTTTTTTATATATTTCTGATTACCCTCATGACTAGGCCTATCGCTGGTTTCCGGCTTATCGTTGACTTTTGGGACATCCTGTATAAAAATAAGTCTGGTTTTCCTTCCTGACGATATAACTCCAGAACGCACGAACCGATTTCCACGGTTTTGCATTCGTTGGAAAGGTCTAGGGCTCCGCAAGGTTTATAGCAAAGAAAATTCAGCATTGTACCCGTGCGAAGCCGGGGCGGATCGCTATAACAGTGAATTTCATATTCTTAAAAAAATATTAAATTCACTGTTATAATAAATAGCCTTTATTATAACTCACACATTAATCAGTATTGTGACAGCATCGCCTCTCCTCAAGACAATTGGTTTCCAAGTTATGTATGCTATAACTTTAAGATTTCTGAACTATTATAGAGCAACTGTATAGGCCCTATACTGTTGCTCTATAAAAGTTCAGAAATAGAACAGAAAATCAGAAATTCTGTAAGTAAATCAGTTTTATTTTTATTTTACAGGAAGAAGAAATGCAGTTTAAGACAAGCATCGGAAAAAATATTTACAACATGGTTGTGGAACATAAGTAAGATATTTATTACAGCTGCGACGTTTCAGCTACATGCAAAAGGCTATGTTATTTGAGAAAGGTGTTATTCCCTATCAGTGAAAGATTTTTAGAAATCAGTTCAGTTGTTCCAGAAATTAACTTCTACAAATAAGTATATTATCCTTTATAACGTTAGTTTAGATTATTTAAAGCAAGTTGTCTTGCAATTATAGTATAGTAATATCATGAGTAATTAAATTATTATTATTAAGATTATGAAATTTGTAAAAATGCTTTATTTACCAATATTAAAGAAATATACTTTTTCACGCAATAAGTAAAACTAAATAGAGAATGTGGAGTTTACATTTAAGCAGTTGCTGAAATTTATTACTTCTACGCCAAATGTAGTATTAAGAGTTTTGTTAACTGTTGGTAAGCTTCGCGTCCTGACGAATGCGTTTTTTTTGGCACGGATTCACAGGTTATTGCAATTTGAGTTCTATTCTAATGACATGAAAACTTATATTACAATCTAAAAGAAAATGCGTCAAACCAAAACAAATTTCAGAAACAAAAAAATTGCTCGCAACGAGCTGTTCGCGCCGGGTCGTATGGCGTACGTCGTGGAGTTAGAAGAGGAAGGCACGATCGATAGCGATATACCGACGACGCTCACTAGGAGCAAAGCGGACGTCCCAGAGCCAGATGAGAGTCGCTCAGCTGCGAGCGCCAACGACGTGGTACTAGAGAAACTCGCCCAGATATTCTCCTACTTGAGGCACGGGCGGCACAGGAAGATGAAGAAAACTAAGGTATTTTTTTATCAATGCTGTTTTGTTAAGGTTTGTAAAACTTATGGATAGATTCAGAAATTTAATGTCTGCAAGGAAGTGGTACTAGAGAAACTCTCCAGGGTTATTCTCCTACTTGAGGCACGGGCGGCATAGGAAGATGAAGAAGACTAAGGTACCTACTTACTTTTTTTAACGATGCTGTTTTTGACGTGATAACGTCTTATAAATCGATGAACGATGGCTCCACGGACGAAAAAGTGTCACGTTCCGCCTGAGCCGAGCGTGTAAGCGAGAGCGCGTAACAAGCGATAGAGAGGCACGACCGGCCTAAGGGTTCTTGTGACGCATCTATCTCTCTTCCACTCCAGTACGGAATTTTCGGCATCAATGCTTTCTTATGAGTAATAAGAAAGCATTGATGAAAAATTGCATGCGTTATCACGTAAAATTGTGATCCGTAAACCGACCTTCCTGTCAACCAAATTTTTTTGTAAGTTTTATAAAAATCGTGGAAAGGTAGGTACGTCCAGGAATGCAATATCTCTACAACGACGTGGTACTCGAGAAACTCTCCGAGATATTCTCCTACTTGAGACATAGGCGGCATACAGATAGCCTCCTACATTTTTTTTACCTAAATAGTATAACTTTAGATCCCTACTTCGTACTATTATTAACCTTTTCGCCGCCACGGATTTTCATGGAACATGTTTGGTTCGAATAGTGTTGAGAACGGTGTCTATGGATTTTATATCGACTTTTGTAAAAACCACTAATTTTACAAAGAAATCTACGTTTTAAAAAGATATTGTATTTTTATTGAATTATTATCTATTCCTTAAAACATTTTAAAATGATTTAATTTCCCGTGGAGTATCAATACACCAAAAAAATATATATTTAAAAAGTTCATATTTGCTTCACTATCGGTTCTGATATTTATGACTTTGGCGTACGCTTATCATGAGTTCTTTCGAGTCCCTAGTGAGGTGACAACTTCCGGTCATAAACATCGATAACTTACTAGAAATAACGAAAGCTAACGATTTAAACCTATTTTTTTTATTTATATTTATAAAACCATCATTTTACTAGTTTTGATGAATAGATTAATTTGAAATATTTCGTATTATTCGGGTTATTTTTATTTAAAAAGAGACAAAACGAGTCTATTTTACCTATGTATGCGTATTTTACCCTTCACTTACATGGAACTTTCGATTAGGTACCTCTAACACGTTTCGGATTATAATTTAATAATCGTTCCTTTTGTACAAATATAAATATAAAGGGTATAAGATTTTGCTTTGATTGAATAACAATTTAAGATTGAAATTAGCTCTTAGATTTAAATGTGATTTTTTATTCAATTTTTGTGGAAATGGAATATACAACGATTGAATGAATGTTCTCCCTGAAAGAACAATTATAAAATACGTATAAAATTTAACTATTCTTTTTATTATGTACCAATCTGAATCCTGAGTATGTTTCAGTAAATGCTTTTTTTTTACATTTTGTGGCGCTAGTGTGTTTAATCTTAACAAAATATAATTACCTTGCTACTGAAGCGAAAAGAAACTTACTCGTAAGTTTCCAATTTTATTATCATAATTTTTTATTTAAACTTTGCAATAACTCACTTGTTGACTATGTAATAGTAGTCCATCAGCATCACTTTTAAATTCACCATCATCATTTCCTTCAAAAATCCTAATTAATTCGTCCACAGTAGTCATTTTTATATTATTAATATACACACACCGGCACAATTAGCGGAACAGAAAAAAAAAGGAGAAAAAAGAGGGAATTTAGAACAATGAATGTAATTTTTAAACAATATATTATTTAAAATGAAACAACAATTAAATTAACATGTTTTGACATTCATTTGTAACACCATACTTAAAATTTTATAAAAATAAAAATTAAATTAAACAAAATGCATTTTTCTTCGATTTTTAATTATAGAGAAACAGCAGAAAATTCAAGATTTTCCAAAGTTTAACAACAATTTCAATGACTGTTCAATATCGAGTGTTTCCTCCTCGTGCTCTGATGAGGGTTTCCATCCGTCTGGGCATGCTGCGGATGATGTTATCAATGGTTTCTTGGGGCAACCTCTGCCATTCTTCAAGTAATGCGTTTCGCAACTCGTTGAGATTATTGGGAGGGGGCATTCTTGACTTTACACTCCTCTTTAGCAAGTCCCAGACGTGTTCTATAGGGTTCATATCGGGGGACCGTGCTGGCCACTCCATCACCGTTATACCAACATGGTTTAGGTATGTCTGTACTGTGCGAGCACTGTGAGCCCGAGCATTATCCTGCATTAGAATGAAGTTGTTACCAATAAAGGGGGCAAATGGCACAACATGTTCTTCTAAAATCTCCCTGATATACCGATCAGCATTCAGATTCCCGCCATCGACCACTACTAACTCCGTACGAGCTCCTAAACATATTCCTCCCCAGACCATAATTGAACCGCCGCCATATGCAACTGTATTTTCAAAATTAGACTGGATATACCGTTCTCCTTTGCGTCTCCATACTCGCTGCCTTCCATCAATTTGATTTAACATAACTCTGCATTCATCAGTAAAAAGAACCTGTCCCCAGTCGTCGAAGTCCCAATCACGATGTTCACGACCAAAGTGTAGACGGTTTGTGCGATGATGTCTCTCAAGTTTTGGGGCTTTGGCGGGCACATACGAGCCTATACCCACTTCTTCGAATCTTCTACGAACTGTCCGCTCACTCATCCTTACTGCTCGTACCTCTTCCAGTAAATTTCGAGCCTGCACCGCCGTTAGTCTCGTGTTCCGTCGGACTTGAAGTTGGAGAAAACGGTCATCCCTCCTTGAAGTACACCTTTTCCGGCCTTGTCCTCTCCTTCTCACTAGAGCATTCGTCAATCTGTATCGTTGGATGCTACGATAAATCGTTGATAACGATCGACGAAGGCTTCTGGCAATCGATCTGTAGGTTTGACCATTTCTCCTCATTTGATCTGCCCTAATGATTTCTGATGGCGTTAAATCAGGCATAATTAGATGCTCGTAAATTATCAATATGCGAAAAAACTCAAAAGCCTCAAAAACTGCAATTCAAAGCTTTTCAAATGGAATTCACGAACCTTCTAAAAACGGACAAGCGGTGGAAAAAATGAATCAATGAAAATTAAAACAAAAGAATGAAAAAAAGGGCAGTCGCTTAGTATTCCATTTTTAAATTAAAACCCAAATTTAAAAAAAGCTTGTTTAGCCGGCCAGTAACACGCAAAAATGCGTAAATACTCCCTTTTTTTTCTGTTCCGCTAATTGTGCCGGTGTGTGTATATCAGACTTTGGCGGTGAAAGGGTTAACGAAAGTAACTCAGTCTGATCTGCCTCTCACCTTTTCATGCGGCTAAGCCCGTGGACCAGTTTTGATGAAATTTGGCAGAACAATAGTTTCAGTAGTCACCTTGAAGAAAGACTTGTAAGTGTTGAGGAGTTTCTTGCCCTGCTTCTTCTCCTCAACCATACATGCTTGACTTTGCTACGTTTCATTCTAGAAAAACATAATTACTCAGGAAGCCATAGCTTAAAATTCACGCTGACGTAGTCACTGGCTAGTTAACACGCAATGCTAGTTGTCTATATTTGGAATGCGGTATTCACTTATATTTACACAATTAATTCTGAGACATGTGTAACAAACCCAGTCCGGTGACGGGCTGACCACCTACCACGCTTAGGGGTCCAAAGAATATCTCGTGTGGGTATACCCCCCTCGTCGATAAAAAGGCTACAGATTTTTATTTTCTTATTTTATAAAGGATAAAAACACCGAGAAGAGCCGCAACGACGATTCGATTTACGGCGAGATCGGCGAGTATGTGGCGAGCGATAGACGCGCAGACCGCCGCGACGACCGCCCTCGCACCGGCTACTTCGACAAACCCGTGGAGACGGAGAAAGAGGAGGGTATGTACCGATTTATTTACATTGTATCTTAGTACTTATACGACCGAGCTTTGTTCGGCGTAATTTTTTCAACCTACTTAAAAAAAATACGGTCCTTTTTTATGTACGTTTTTTTAACCGATTTATTAACCAAATTTTGATTGTTCTTTTGTTTGTTCGGCAGATCCTACTTCAGAGGTGATCCCATTTAAGTTTTATCAAAATCGGTCGAGTAGTTTTTAAAGAATCAACAAAAGTCTAGAGGCGGTTTTTTACTCTTGTTAGAGTTGTTATTTGTATGTAAATTTGCCTTTTTCAGGAAATACACTAATATATAGAAAGAAAGTAACACCCTGAATACAGAATTTGATCCATATTGTTAGACCCGTTTCAGAGATAAATGAAATATATTTACATATTTCTAAGAAACCGTCACCGTCAATATTTAGACTGATTGCGCTTTGTGGTGATGAAAAAATGTCTTATTTTTTTTTAAATTCCTTTGCCGACCCCCCGCAGAGCATTTTATCTGGGGGCACGGTAGAGCCCCCGCCAAGTCGAGCAAAAAGCGGCACGGCGGTACCATCCTTTTCTCGAAGCAATTCAAGCCATTTTCTACCCCCTATAACTTCGTGGATAAATAATTGTTTAACTCGACAACAGTGTTAATTATTGTATATCTAATATTGGCGCATCATGCCTGTGCAACTTATTTTATATCAATTTGTATAACCATGTATGCAATAAAAATATTCATACATTCATTCATTCACAGGCCCAGGACCCCTGCCGAGACGGCAAGTGGCATCCACAGAAGACAGGGACAAGAGGTCCGCCGCATTGCTCTCGAGGCTCGCAGCCGAACCCGAAGGCTACGCCGAGTGCTACCCAGGCCTGCGCGAAATGGACGACGCCATTGACGACTCCGACGACGAAGTCGACTACACCAAGATGGACGCTGGCAATAAGAAGGGACCCATCGGTAAGTGTTTGATGTAAGATAGCTCAATGCATTGATGGAAAGCGGACACAAGAGACAGGAGATTATAAAGAGCTGTTGTGTTTCTTGCTGGCTCTTCCCGGGGTACTGGGGGGCAATTCCACTAAATGTCAACGGTTACAGTAGTAGTATTTTGGCAATTTTTAGATCAAATAACACCATCGACTGACCATTGACATGTCATTGTCATCCAACTAAAACCGTTGACATTTAGTGGAATTGGCCCCTGCATTTGGAACCAGCAACTCTTCGGTGGAGATGGGCTGCTGTTCACATTTAGCCAATCTTCATGGACGAGTTTAGTGTGCCTTGTGATTGACGTTTCAAAGTGTATTTTATATACCTACTAAAATAAATGAAATTTGAATTTGGAAGCATGTGGCCATTTGCACCGATCCCAAGATACTTTATCTTTAACTTTATCATAGGGCTGAGCTCGAAGGCGGGTTGGCGAACCCACCCAACACAAACACACACATTATTATTCAAACTGTCTTAGATAGTATGTACATAAGCACAAACAACAAAACAAAAACTTATTATTTATAATTTAGAGGAAATCTGTAATAAGCCTTACTTACTGTACTTAAATATTTTTTTACTATACAAATTGATGTATGTACGCCGTTGATTTCCCTAATAACTAAAAAAATAAAAACTGTCCGAAAAATAAAAAAATCTCGCAGGCCGATGGGACTTCGACACACAAGAGGAGTATTCAGCGTACATGAGCAGCAAAGAAGCGCTGCCCAAAGCCGCCTTCCAGTATGGAGTGAAAACGCAGGACGGACGCAAGACCAGAAAAACCAAGGACAAGAGCGAGAAAGCTGAACTTGACAGAGAATGGCAGCAGGTGAGAGAGAGATAGAGTGACTGACTAGTCAACACTTTTTATGATCTGTCAAAATAAAAATCGAAAATGTATTGAGTACTGAACTGTGACGTCATTACTCATAGTACTCATGCATTACTTTTGTGATTGTATTATAATTTTGAAAATCTACACTAATATTATAAAGAGGAAAGATTTGTATTTTTGTATGTTTGTAACCAATAAACTCATAAACTACTGGACCGACTTAAAAAAATCTTTTACTAATGGAAAGCTACAAAATTCACGGGAACGGGAACTACGCGGGTGAAATCGCGCAGAACCTCTAGTTGGCTATAATTTTAAAATTAAAATCGAAATTAATATTTAGAGATGTTTTGGGATAACACTTTTAGTTAATGATTACTCGCAATTCAATGTCGATACAGTGAAATACCCTATTACTATACACAGTACACATGTTTTGTTAATAATCTTTGTTAATATGCAATATCGGGTTTTATTGTTCTTGCTAAGCGCGTCGAATCTGCGGTTTTCGCGGTAAATTTTAGAAACAGTATTTTTTTATTACCATCAAAACCGATTGTTGGTTTCAGACTTATAACGTATTTAACAACAACAATAAAAGTATAATCATTTAACTTAACTGCTGTATCAAACAGCTTTAGAATACTGTCGGAAGTTAGCCTTATTCTTGATAGTTGCTGTACAACATAATTTCGACTACGAATAACGACTCGGTTAACACCTCAATCATCAAAATCGGAAAGTTGGAACA
The DNA here is from genome assembly GCA_963855545.1 of Ethmia dodecea. Taxonomy (NCBI): domain Eukaryota; kingdom Metazoa; phylum Arthropoda; class Insecta; order Lepidoptera; family Depressariidae; genus Ethmia; species Ethmia dodecea. Next base: position 8,245,737 of record OY979453.1, read on the forward strand.
TACTTGAATACTAACATACATAGACTCCAACAAGTGGAAGAAATTATTTGAAACTAAAACCCGACTGTAGAAAACTTATCTGTAGCCTATGTCACAAGGACCATAATAAATAGGATGAGTACTTTATATTTAGTACTTAATATTTTATTTCGACAGTTAATCATCCATAATGACTTATTCACACAAAGTATTTCATTAACTACAAAACTAATTTACATTTTCATTTAGTCCATTAACATTCACCCAGTTTATTAATTCATTCTATAATAATAATAATTGATGAGGCACAAATTACACGCTTATGTAGTTCTGAACTAGGGAGGTTATGTACTATGGGTACTAAACGACTGTTATTAACTGTTGTCATAGCGGCAATTGAAATAAATATTTGTTGAAAGTTTCAACTGATATTACGATTGATGAGATACAGACAACTGACAGACAGACAGACTGAGATCAGTCTTAGTAATAGGCGTGACGTTATGTAAAAAATAAAAAAAAACCGGTCAAGTGCGAGTCGGACTCGCCCACGAACGGTTCTGTGCTGTTATCTATAAAAACGGCAAAAAAGTCACGTTTGTTGTGTGGGAAGCGGGAGCCCCCTTAAATATTTATTTATTATATTTGTTGTTATGGCGGTAACATAAATACATAATTTGTCAATATTTCAACTGTTTATCGCGGTTCTTGAGATACAGTTTGGTGACAGACAGACGGACGGACGGACGGACAGCGAAGTCTTAGTAATAGGGTCTTGTTTTTACCCTTTGGGTACGGAACCCTAAAAATGTTTGTGGGTCCCCATACAAGAAACGTGGTTTTTAGAGTGCGGTGGTACGGAACGTGTGAAAGGCCGGTTCCCACTTGACCGGTGTTTTTATAATTCTCTTTGTTTCAGATCCAAAACATAATTCAGAAACGCAAAGCACCTTTGCACAATGACGAGCCCAATTTCAAGACGCCGAAGTACTGAAAGTAAATAAATAAAGTGAAGTGTCATATTCGTATGATAAAAAACATATTATACAGACAAATTGAGTACCTTCTCCATTTTTGTCGGTTAAAAAAATTGAGTGTTAATTTTTACTTGTAAAATTGAAGATGTGTATGTATTGTGTTACGTAATGATATTGTAAATATAAATTTTACAATAAATAAGGATATATTATACTATAATTAGTTTATGTTTTTTTCTGCTAAACTGTATGATACCATTGATCAATTTTTATATTTGGGATCTCTTCATATTTGGCAAAAACAAACACTCATTTATTAGTTTCATAGGTGAAACTAAAACTTTAACAAAAAACTAAAAATAAAACTTCAACTAAAAACTAAAACTTCCGAAAAATAAAGCATATGGCACCGGACCACAATAACGACTCGGTTAACACCTCAATCATCAAAATCGGAAAGTTGGAACATACTTGAATACTAACATACATAGACTCCAACAAGTGGAAGAAATTATTTGAAACTAAAACCCGACTGTAGAAAACTTATCTGTAGCCTATGTCACAAGGACCATAATAAATAGGATGAGTACTTTAGGCGCTACGGTGCAACATGCTGAAGTACTAACCAACTATTATATGTACATAGATTTCTAAAAACAACCTATACTTTTGATATTGCCGTGCTTGTATGAAGTAACGTTATTGGTAGAATTTATGACCATTGCTATTATAAAGTTTAATCATAATGACAGAAATTGTTCATTGAACCTCATTCCAACCTATTAAAATACCTATCTGTTTATTAATTAAAATTCTTATAATAATATATAATCTCACGCCTTTTTTTTTTTTATCCCCGAGGGGGTAGGCAGAGGTATTCCATTACTGGAAATACCCACATTTCACGAGATATATTGGACCCCTAAACGTGATAGGTGGTGAGCCCATCGCCGGACCGGGTCTGTTTACACATGTCTCAGAATTAATTCTGATACCTGCGGGTTTCCTCACGATGTTTTCCTTCACCGTCGAGCTAGTGATAAATATGTACGTAAGTTTTTGAAAAACTCATTGGTACATGCCAGGATTCGAACCCGAGCCTCACTGATTTTTGGCCGGCTCTTTAACCGTCCGGGCTATCACTGCTCATTAAAATTCTTACACACAATATACAGGCAAATCTTCTGAAAAAAGGTTGTTATATTTATTTTATTAGATGTTGGTAGAATTTAAGTGGTAACTATATTTAACAAGAAGCCAGGGGCCTTATTGTCTCTTTATAATTGTAATTGTCTTTATTTAACATTTGTTTTAACAGATGTACGGAAGAAGTAACGTATATCAAAATGAAGCAATTATAAATAGACCATAAGGAAGTTGGCTCGGTTAGCGTGCATGAGGTTCTGGTTCAATTCCGAGTCAAATCAATTGGGATTCTTCAAAAATATTCTCACACGTATATTTATCACAAGCTCGGTGGTGAATAAAAACATTGAGGAAACCCGTAGGTCCCAGTATTGGTTCGGAGGCATGTGTAACAGCACCGCGGTTGATGGGGTCTCAAACCGTCACATTACGAGTCTGAGAAATTCTACTTCTAGAAATAGATTAGTTCCGCCATCATCCTGCCGATGGATGGATCCTTAATCTAATAAATAGAGGAGTTTGGATCTTTGGTAATAATTTCAATAACGGCTTAGCAGCTGAACAGATTGGGATAAAAGATCTGTTCTGGATTAGCACAACACACGAGCTACCCTAGAAACCTGACAGCTTTTTATTTGAATGCTATGCAAATGGCGTTCGAAAGCTGATTGTACATAAACAACCAAGGGTAAGTACCGTAAAACTAAGTATGTCCAGAATCTGTAAATTATCATTTATCACGCAATTATCATGACCTTCAGATTTCGCTGAGACAAACGTGCGACATTCCGTCACGTCAGTGATGACGCGTCCGGCTGCGGAGTGAAACGCGGCCGAATTTGCGGCGATTCGTTTGACACAATACCTACTCTGGCCGGTTCGTCGCCACTATCCGCTGCCGGCCTACCGGCAGCAGTGGCAGTGCGGGCCAAGCATATGGAGAGATGACGAATTTGTCTCCTATTGAATGCTGTTAGTTTTACGGAATGCGAAACGCTTTTAGCAAAGACTAGTAGGCTTAAAAGGAACACGAAATAATGTTTTTAATGGAGGTAGGCGTCATCTACAGAAGTGTCTCCACAAAGCCTTGTCAAACTGGTATGAAAACATTAAGATATACCAATTACCGTCTCTGAGGAATGCGAAGGGCCGTCCCTACCTTTTCTTTCGTCCAAGTCGCCGAGGCTTCTTCACAGGTGCGTAAGCGCAGGTAAAGCCGCCTCCGCGCCCCCCGCTCCGCCACGCGGCCATCTTGAATTCCGCTCACTCAGACCCGCGCCCGTCTCGCGGCCGCCGCACGTATATTGCGCGATCGACAAAGACTTATCAACTCCAGTGTTTTAAGTGTTTCAGTGTCATGTTGTGATAGTGAAGTGACGAAATGGAATCGACACCGATATGTCGATGCCGTGTCCTATACCTTGGCTCCGCCGTACCGCAGCAGAGCAAGGACGGGCTGCAAGGCATCCAGGAACCTTTGCGCGAGTTGTACCCGGAAAAGGGAGCGACCTCCGGCGGCATAGACTCGTGGCTGTCCGTCTGGTCCAATGGAATCTTGCTCGAAAACGTCGACGAGAGCGGGTCGAGGGTCGCTAGGTTTTTCCCGATCTCGAGTCTGCACTACTGCGCGGCGGTCAGGCGGGTGACCGTGGAGGGTGCGCCCAGGTTTCTGCCTCTAGACTCGCCGTTCGCCCGCGCCCCGGCGCCGCGACGGCCTCCTCTATTCGCAGCTGTTCTTCGTCGCACGCAGGGCATAAAGGTGCTGGAATGTCATGCCTTCATATGCCGCCGCGAGGCAGCCGCCAATGCTCTAGTCCGATGCTGTTTCCACGCGTACGCCGACAGCTCGTATGCCAAACGGTTAGAGGCGGAGCGGTCACCCTCGCAACTACCCCCTGAGCCCGACGAAGAGTTGGAGGCGTACGACGGGGATGAAAACCACAAGGTATGGGTCGGGGAGTTGGAGCGCGATGACGCGAGCGATGACATCCCGCACACGGCACGGGCGCCGCGGCCGAGGCAGATCACGCGGCCGGCGTCCGTACCGCCGCCTCCGCCTCCGCCCGAGGAGCCCAAGAAAAAGGCGACCACAAAGAAGACTAAAAAGAAGTCGTCAGCTTCAGCGGATGAGTTGTATGCGACTATGCCGGGCCCGGCGCACTTGATGAACGGGCGGTCGCTTGGTCGTGCGCCGCCTGCGTGGGCGGCCGGCCACCCTATGGTCTTAGTGGCCCATCCGGCCGCTACGTTGCCCCACGGCCGAGCAGCTACTTTAGCTCATAGGGGCCGCGTTCCCCCGCCAATGGCCCCGGGGCCCTTTCCACCGGGGCCGCCCCCTGGGAGAGGGCGGTTACAGTATGCCACAGTGGACCCCCGACGCTCGAAGCCCCCGCCGGCGGCGATGAAGGCCGCGCAGAGCATGACGGGCCTGGAGGCAGTGGATGACGCCGGGGGAATATACAGGAAGAAGGGACATTTGAACGAGAGGGCGTTTTCGTACAGCATCCGACAGGAGCACAGGAGTCGATCACACGGATCTCTCGCCAATCTAAAGTTCGCCGCTCCACCTGAGGTGAGGATCTCTAACAATTAAGTATTAATTAATAATGTACCTACCTAAGTATTCTGATCGATCGCGTTTGAAAACGATACCGATTAATATGTTGCATGAAATGTAACGATTTTTGGTGATAAAGCTGTAACAATCTCGAACAATAGCAAGTCAAACAATGAAAGTTTTGTGCAAAACAAGATATTTTAGAAACAAACACGAGTAAGTACATGGCTAGTACTTAGTTACGTGACAAAGTAACCGTATAGTAATCGCTTAGTGACAATTACCGCAGCGATCGAGTCGTCTCGAGACGAGATTAGTTACACAATGTTAAGATACTAGGTAAGTAATAAAAGAGAAGAAAAAATAATGGTAGTGTAGATGATTTGAACTGTACCTAAATCATCATATAATAACGTTGTTATGATGTCAAATTGAAAATACACTGGTTCTGACATTAAAAACTACTCAAATGACATAATCATGTATGAGCTTCTGATTTCGTTTACTACTTAGGTTTTACAGGTTTCTTAGGTACAAGGTTTTTTCCAGTTCTTGAAACTGACTGGATGGCGACTGGAACTCTCATCTACCTAAAGGCATTAATCTTATAGCAATATAACTCAACAATTATCATCTTAAAAATTAGTATTACCTCAGTACTTTAAATGCTTTCTAAAGCATAGATCATAATAGCACATGCCATTTGTCTTTTATTTACCTACATCTGTGTGTACTATACCTACTTGACAAACCAACACGTAATTTAAGAATGTAATATTTAATAAATTACGTAGGTACCTATTAAAAAGCAAGTTCAACAATCAATTTGACCAATCAATAGATATTCAGCAATAACTTCGTTTATTGCGGCATTTACATAACTTGGTAGTGGGAACCCACTTGCACGGAGTTTCTTTTGCGTGTCAAATTACGGGTCAAAGATACGATAAGATAGATATACGTAGATAATGATCTGTTGTGACTGTCAGTACCAGAGCCGCAGCTAGGGTCATTTTCGCCCACGAGGTTCATATATTGCGCCCTTTTAAGGTAGCACACTTCTTGTACACTTATTATCAGGTCAAGCAGCGGTCTCCGCGTTCGCACAATAGTTTTTGTTACCACCCCGTCTAAAAGGTCTATTATTTTATTAATCACCCGCGCCGCGTAGTTCCCGTTTCCGTGGGAACACGGGAATAAAATATAGGCTATGTTGCTCAGGGATCTTCTGGCTTTCATTTGCTGATTTTTTTTTAAATCGGTCCAGTACCTAGTGTTTGAGTTTATTTGTAACAAACATACAAAAATAATAATATTTTCTCTTTATAATATTAGATTAGAAGTATAGATTCACAGTCCGATAGGTACTTTTAATAAGTTGTAATGACAGATACGTCTGACTTGGGCAATGTAATGATTTACTAGCGACCCGCTCTAGCCTTGCTTCAGTTATCAATATAAACATACTTGGCTCATATTAGTTAGGGATAATTTAGTTCCAGAGATTAACAACATACAAAAACCACGCAATGTTGCCTGTTACTAGCGGGAAGTCTCGTTCCCGTGGGAAAATTATAGCCCATGTTACTCTCAGAAAAGCTAAGCTAAGCTTCCATTGGTAAAAGAATTTTAAAAACTAACCAGTACCTACTTTGGAAGCCTTTTCAATACAAACAAACATTAAATCATTTTTTTGTTCTTTAGCGTGTTGAGTTTGCTATGTAAGTATGTGCATACAATCCTACAGCTTCGATGGAATGTTGTAATCTGAATTATTCATGTCAAAACCTAGTAGTTCGCGCTTTCCGTCTTGCGGCTACCTTTTAGTTTCAGCGTATTTTTTTGTGTTTGCATTGTTTTCCTGCGTTCGACCTCGTACGAATATTTTGTAAACAAGTTAAAGGTGCACATCGAAAAAAGGAATGAATCGTTTATTTCGTTTCATAGATTTTTATCGTTTCCGGACTATCAAAGTTCATTACAAACCCAAATAAATAAAATACGTAAGCGTTAGTCCTTATTAGATTCAAAACTAGCAACGGGGGCCCACGGCGATGCCCGCGCAAATCCTGTTTAATCCCGTTCCCTTACTATTCTCCGTAAATCCCTTCTTAGTGCCCACTTACGTCATTTTAAGGAACCTATGTGCAAAATTTCATGCTTCTAGAAGCATGAAGTACGTACACCCGTGACCTAGTCCCAGCGGTTTTGGCTGTACGCTGATCGATCAGTCAGTCACCCAATTAGCCAGCCAGTTTCTTATTTTATATTTCTTATTTAATACACCCGCTATAATATACCCGCACAGTTACACTGGCGTGTAACTAACCCAGCTTTGTTTTATATATATATAAATGTCAATAAAATGTAGATATAGACCAACCGGAATACGTTATTGTTTTGTAATCTAATTTAAAATTACTAAGCTACCAATTTTGACATATAGTTTTGGGAAATATTTTCATACTAAAACTTTGATACCTAAATAAAAAAAATATCTCACGGCTTTTATTCCCGAGGGGGTAGGTAGAGGTATTCCATTTCTGGAAATAAGTACCTACCCACTTTTCACGAGAATGTTCCACCCCTAAACGTGAAACGCGGTGAGCCCATCACCGGACCGGGTCTGTTACACATGCCTCAGAATTAATTCTGAGACCTGCGGGTTTCCTCATGATGTTTTCCTTCACCGTCGAGCTAGTGATAAATAATGTACGTAAGTTTTGAAAAACTCATTGGTAGGTACATGCCAGGATTTGAACCCGTGCTTCACTGATTATCATCAAGAGTTAGCATGCTCTTTAACTGTAAGGCTATCGCTACTCTTAAAACGTTGATCTCAAGCGTTGGTTCAGGTATTAGTGTGGTGAATAACTAATCAACGCTCAACCACAAGACAGGAATCTGAAATTTAGTCTGTAGGTTGCTAAAAGTCGTAGTCACATACTAAGAAAAGGTTTTTGAAGTTCTCACGGGAATAGGGAAAAAACGAGTTCCGCGCCGGCTACGCCCGCTGGGCGATAACGAAGGCTAGCATTTAACATTGTAAAAAATTACATAGAACTCTAAAGAGACTACCGACTTCAACGAATAATACTAAAAAAAATATTGTCGAATTGAGAACCTATTCTTTTTTCGAAGTCGATTAAAAGAATCATCGAAATCGGCGCGGCGTGATATTGAGTTACTCGTATTCGTCCATTTGTCGCGCACATACTTAATGCAAAACTTAAGACTTTTCTGGTTTTATCATGGATCCCATTGTCAGAACTGGACCAAATATAAAAAGAATCATCAAAATCGGTTCACCCAGTCGAAATTCTGAGGTAACAAACATAAATAAAACATACGCTGCGAATTTATAGACGCCTTTTTTTGAAGTTGGGTTAAAAGAAATAGATACTTGAAGACAGTCTATGACTCATTACGTGTCAAAATGGCAAGCCGCCACCGGTTCACGATAGAAATTACATTCTGATGGCTATCGTCTGGTCTGACCGGACTCTGCGGTTACGACTATTAAGGAACGTGCACATGAAACCAGTTAGAAAGATGTCGATACCTTGTTCCTGCTCGGAGAAACAGATGGTTTTTTAGCTTGGTCTATAGTTGGATGCTAGATAAATAACTTCGAGTAGGTATTTTGTATTATTAGTAAACTTAATATTTGAAAAGCGAAATGTGTTGGTTTGTCCTTCGAAACAACAACAGACAGAATGGATTTGTATCCCTGAATACAGACGAAGTAGTGGGTCAAAAATATTTAAATATACTAGGTTATAGCGCGGTTAAGGCGAACTGTAATCCAAAACTTATTACCTAAGTGGCCATAATGGGCCATTTACACGAGGCCATTCCAGTGACCCATTCCAGTCAGCCAATCCACTAATGACCTCGTGTAAATAGAGACAGTCCACTGCATTGGATTGTCCTCAAGCTTTTTTGTATGCAATTTAGATTGGCTCATGGAATGGCCTCGTGTAAATGGCCCATAAGTCTAGTGTGATACGTCCGAATGACAGCTCGCGTTCCTATCTTGCAAACCGACAAGATCAAAGTTTTTGTATGAAAATATTCCTAATGACCGCTCCATACCTGCCCTAGTATATTTAAATCTCTTTGTAGAGAACAAAAATTAAAAGTTAATAACAAAAGCTGTAATAAAAATTATTACTTACAGTAAAGTTAAAAGGCATCTGGCACTAATTATTAGGTGCTTCATGCATGTATTATATAAATACATACGTCAAATTATTATCTTCAATTTGTAAAATGAGTAGAATTTGACTAACTTCAATCAAGTATTTTTTTAAGCCAAGGAAGCGTAATAATAACATAGAAATTTGCTTCGCCTAGTATAAGATAATCATTGGCTTGAGAGCCGGAGAGTAATTTTTATAAAACCATTTAATAATTATGTATGAGCTCATCAACAACACTTACGTAAGCGCGCAAAAAGCGGGTATTGTGTTTAAACATAAATAATTCAATAGTAATAATCATCGTGAAAACTTCAAAGTCTCGGAGTAGAAGAAATAGGTTGCATGATTTAAAATTGAGAAAATGTGTGTTGAATTGTGTATTACATGGATGTTTGTTGCTCTTTCACGTAAAAACTACTGAACGGATTTTGATGAAATTTTACAGTAATATGCTTATACATCAGAATTAAATATATGATACTTTTGATCCCGAATTTCAGACAAAGTCGTGGGTAAAAGCTAGTAAACAATATAATAGACATTATAATAAATGTTGTTGATATAAAATCAGTGATATTGTTTTTTGTAATGTTAAAAAAATGCTAAAGCTCACAAAGGGAAAAACGGGATCTACTAGAATCAACTGGTTTATTAATAAAATCTAAAATGTAAATGATAAAATTTAAATAATTTAATGCAAAATTAAATGTATAATAATAAAGAAATAATAATAGCACGTCTTTATCCCCAAGGGAGTAGGCAGAGTTATTCCATTTCTGGAAATACCCCCTTTACACCACTATATTCTTTGGACCGCTAAACGTAGAATAAATATGATATACTTAGTTTAATAGTAGTGGCCTGTAATTTAAAAAAAAACTGTTATTTAGTATACACAACTGAGTTGTTGGTATCTTAACTATAATTAATTATCATGGATCGATATCAATAAATTGCGTAAAACTAAAACTGATGTGTCATTGCATATATCAATATGCAGAACGAAAAAAACCGTCAAGCAAGTAATTCCGAAAGCAGTGTTGCGGCTTTTTATACACTTTCTCTTTAGCCCAGTTGTGGACATCTTTTGGAAGATATATGTGACGAAAATATAGACTTTGCGAAATTAATGACCCTTCTAAATTCATATTTATTTATTCATATTATTTATTTTATAAATTTATTTGTTTTTAAAACAACTATTGTATATTGATCCCGTTGATTGAGTGCGTTGAAGTCTTTTGTATGAAGCCATTAAAAATGCAGTAGGCTTAAGTTTAAATATTTGTATAGACGTATTTAAATTTCTCGATTTCACTCAGCTGTACCTAAAGGAGCAAAGTTTCAGAAATTTTAGTGCCTTTTACACGCAGTCGGGTTTCATTAATTACAGTTATAATATAATAATACCTACAGAGTATTTGTAAAAGGTTTACATGAAGTATTTAGTTGAACTGGAAACAATAACGGTAGAAGTCTCAGGGAAATTAGGGTAATTACCCGAAACAATTTTGTTGATTAAAGTGGTTTCCAGCTTAGAAACCAGTTGCGAGGTTGATTGGAAGTAATATTGCAGTGGAGGCCATTTACTTAGGCTGCGAATTTTTATGCTGTTTGTTTGATTTGCCAGTTTTTTTTTTCAAAACACGTTAAAATGGTTTTATACAAAATGGCATATCATAAGTTAGAATAGAATAGAATAGAATTTATTAGTTAGATGAATATTTCAATGACAATGATGTTTGGTGTAAATTTTGTCCAGCTCAGCAAAGCACTAAAACCACGTAACTTGTACTTTGTATTAGGTATATTGATTGTTTAAAAGAATAATGTGTTGAGGAGTTTCTTGCCCCGCTTCTTCTCCTCAACTATAAATACCGAAGCGGTGGAGTCTCAATGACTTTCAATAAGAGGACGTTCAATAAGAGGATTTTATCAGAATGAGGGTTATGTTTTTTTTTTGGAAGTACAAGAAGCGGCCCGCGGTTTCGCACGTTTCGTTCCCGTTTCAATGGGAATACGGAGATTAAATAAAGCCTATGTTACTCCCTGATAATGTAGCTTTCAATTGGTGAAATATTTTTTAAAATCGGTTTAGCAGTTTAGGCGAGAAAGCGTAACAAAAAAACTCACTTTCGCATTTGTAGCCTATCAAGCAGCAGCCTACACGGGCGATCTGTTACAATAGATATTCCTATTGTTTCGCGATTACACACTTGACCGGTATTAAGTTAGTATTAGGATAGGATGTATTTGTATATGTCCCATATCGTTGCACCCTTTTGTAGACACAAGTTTGACAGACTGTGAAGTGTTTCCAAATTGACCGGAGTGTCATAGGCTAAATTTTTTAGGCTTCCGTACCCAAAACTGGACCCTGTTACTAAGTCCTGTGTCTGTCTGTGTGTCTTTACGTACGGGGATCCTTTAATTGCATACAATTTTTTATTCAGTTTTATAGCGTCAATTCAAATACACATGTTGTGAAAATTTAAACTACCTATGTTGGGCTGTATGCTGATGAGATAGCGCTAACTGACCGACAGACGGATACAGAGACAAAAGAACAGCAGAGACTCAGCAATAGAGTCCCGTTGGTTCACTTTGGGTACGGAACCTTAAAAATATATCTGCCTGCTAACCCCCTGAGCGACGAAGCCTACCTATTTCTAGCCACAGTTACACTGCACCAGTTCACTGTGATTCAACGCGCGTGCGACCGCTATTGTCATTAAAACAGCGCTGTTTACTGTTGATATCGAGTATTATGGACTGTATTCCAATGGATTAAAGCGTCGTATACTGCAGAAATGTGTTGGCAGGCTGTGTCCCACGCGACGGTCGCAGACAGCGGTCAATGTATATAGGTAAACGAACAATGTCTACCTGAGGTTCAGTGAAACACTTACTGTCTATCTCTTTTGGTATTAGTTTGAGTTTAGAATTAATTAGTGGCAACATTAATTACACAAAAATTTTTTAATACTTGAGTAATTAGTATATGAGTATTCTAACAGTAATAGGGAACTTTTAGAAAAATCTTGCATGCTTTCGATGTTTGCTAGTAAGGCCATCACTTGCTATCGGCTGGAACAATCTTGCTATTTAATAACAAAATATTCCAAATACGGTTTGTAAGGAAAGAAAAATAGGAAAATCTGAGAAAAACTAAATCAGTTTTTTATGTACCCGTTAATAGAAGCAATTTAAGTAGATGAAAAGACCAACTTTACTAAACAGTGTGTATTCCAGTCATAAGCCAGTGTTCTAACTAGTAGGTAAGTTCAGAAATCCTAGCAATCTCAAAACAATTAGGCAAACTATCACTCTCGAATCTCAATAGCAAAACAAAAACAAAAGAACATAATGAAGTGTCGTTTTAATTCGCGCGCATTCAGCATGTGTAACAGAGTGTAGAACGGGCCAAGGACGCATTCGTCTGCGCAGACGTGACGGAGGTTTAGGATACATATTTGTTTACTTTGGATGGCTCGACAAATTCTGCTAAGATACCATTGCCAAAACACAATCTCCCAGTCTTTGGTTGGCTCGTGGGTTATTGTCTGTAGTTTAAACTCTCTCAAATCAGATGAAAGACCAACAACCAAGCAATGTTGCTATAAACGAAAAAGTCATAGAATTAGGAAGCTTTTAAAAGTTGGTTGAGGTATAACGCCGTGTAACAGTGTAATCTGATAGAGTCGTGAATCTCTGCATGTCGTGCGAAAGTTAAAGCTGCACGATTTTTTGTCTCACTTTTTTTAATGAGGTAGTAAGTAGTAACTAGTAGGTCTTCAACTTTGTTTTAATACAGTTTCGTGACTTAGCCATGAATACGGTAAACCTTTACAGGTTAGCGTAGTGAAGTGTGCGACAGTTAAAAAGAGAAATACGAACTATTCCGAAACGATTCAACCTAGAAACTTGAAATAATAATAATAATAACTTTATTGTTCATAAGTAGCCTAGTACAAATGTAAAAGGATAACAGGTAAATAATAATTATGTAGTTATTAAAGGCGGAGTGCATAATAAGTAACAGCCGATATCTAGAATAGGATACCCTGAGCTCTAGATATCGGCTACAAATTAAAGGTACATGTAAATACAGTGCTTATGAGGGTACAACAGTGCTTTTGAGATCAAAATTTGACTCAAACCAAACAAGAATTTGTCATAAGACAAATAGTTTTAGTTAGGTAGATATGTAGGATGTTATGTAGGTGTCTTATATGTAGTAGGAAACCGCTATAAATAGATTTTTTGAAATTCCTACGGGAACGGGAATAAACTGGATCCGCGCAGGTAACGTTGTTGGGCTAGTTTATAAATCCTCGAAAGACAGACAAAAATTTCAAAAAGGGGTGTTTTTATATCTGCATGGATAATAACTACACTACCGCTGAACTTTAGTACACTTGTACAGGCACGACCTCGTTACAGTTTTATTATATGATTTATAGATAATATGTATACTTATATTAGATAGGTTAGAGAATAATATATAAAATTAACTGTTGATATAGATTCTCCATGCGCGGATACCGTCATTTTGGGTCCCATTTGGAAATGGCAAGCGTCAAATTGAACGATTAATGGTAACCAAATGCCATTTAACACCGGCGGATATTTTAGGTGTATATCTTGGATCAATGATGTTAAATATTTTTAGATAGTATTGCCTGCTAGTTGTTGACGTTGTCGTCCCCGAAAGAAAATGCATAGAATTAAATAACAGTTTTCTTACAGCTGATTATTTCGCAGTTTTCAGACAAATTTGCGGTTTCACCAATCAAAGACGTTGAAAGTGACAGCGGCGTCTCGATTCAATCAACTGGGTCATTCTTCATTCTTGGAATTAAATCGGCGTACAAAGAGGGTTATTAACTGACTAACAAGCTATTGTTTTTCATTTTCGTCACGGTCGAGTCGATGCATCCATATGCATACATTGAACAGACAGCCGGAGCCTTTTATACCTGTAATTATTATAATTCTAACTAGATATAGGTTATCATTTTGCTAAAATATAATATGTCCTAGATATAACCCGTTACTCATCCGTGAGCATTTGGTTCGAACCTGGCAAGGACATGCATAGTACCATAGTCTTAAAAAAAAAACTTACGTCCACATTTATCACTAACTGTTCCCTGCGATTTTACCCGCGTAAGTACCATTCCGGTGGGAAAATTAAAGGTGAAATAATTATTCAGATCAGTATAGTAGATAGTTTCGAAGAAACAAACAAACAAAAAACTTTTCTCTTTATAATATTAGTGTAGACTAGCTCTACGGTGAAGAAAATCACCCTGGTTGGGCGATGGGCTCATCATCTATCACGTTTAGGGGTCCAAAGAATATACTGTGCAACGAATATTTATTTATTATATGTATTAAACTTATCATAAATTATGAATTAAGTAGGTACATTAGTATGTACATTTGAATTTGAAACGTATGTTACGAAACGTTTTTTCTAGAATATCACAAGTCTTGTTCGGGATAAAAGTGTATTTCCATGGCTCATTAACATAACCCTTCTAACTACGGCCTTTTAACCGTCGCTTGACCATGACGTCGGATGTCCATTGACCTTTATTTAACCCTTCGCGACCTCGCAGCAAAAGATGTTGAGCAAAAACCAACCCGCTATCGTCTTTTGTTTTAATGTTGTCTAAAAATATTATTGTATTATTATTATGTATTATTCAAAGGACTACACTAAGTTTTTTAAATCTGTTTGTGTATCGCTGTATCTTTTCAACTGTAGTAGGTAGCCGGTTGAAACGGTCACAGAATATGGCGGACATTTCAACAACTGATACAAAAATATAATGTTAAAAGTTAAGGGTCTCCTTCGTGAAGCGTGTTTTTTCTTCGTATTTTAGGTAATACGGGACCCTCGGTGCGCGAGTTTGACTGGCACTTGGATAATTTATTATTTAAGTTATTTGGAAGTTAATTAAAACATTTAGCAGAATAAAAACATTTGGAACTAATGACTGACCTTCATTTGTTGTGTACCCCTACCTACACTCAGAATCTTCGTATCTATTACTTGGATAAGAGTTGGGTAGATATCTACCTGTTCAAGTCATTTATAATACATTAATATACAAATAAAATATGCTTTGGCTTAGGAACTATGTGGAACAGTCCACAGAAGACAGACTGTACCTATTCCCTTTCTGAATAAATAGATCCCCTGGTCAGTTTGAGCCTTGCTGGAGAACTCTTTGTTAAGCTGCCGCGACTCCTTACTCCAGTCCCCTGGCCTTTATCTCAAACGACAGAAGCCTGGAGACCTCATTTTCAAAATCAGATTTTATAGTGAGTTTGGTTCTGCGTGCTCAGAAGTGTTGCGGATCATTTGCGGATGTATTAAAATTTTGCATCCGACTGTAAAAAGTTTTTCATTACATTCAAAGAGATTAAAATATAATAGGACATAGAGGGGGCAGTAGGAATATTTTCATACAAAAACTTTGAAGCTCAAGCGTCATTTCAGTAAGTATGAACGCGAGCTGTCATTCGGTCGAAATCGTACTAGATTTTTTCCACTTGTAATAACTTTTCTCACCAAATTTTCCTCACTTTGTCCCCTCTATGCCTTATTATATTATAATCTCTGATTAAATTGCACTAGCAAATAACCTTACTTTTATATTCATTGACAGCTTGCACCTAGAATCATAACCTATATCGTATCACCACGGTCAAGTTCAGTGCCCGTGATACAGTTATTGATTAAATAGCGTGCCATAAAGCAAATGTGCGTATCATGTACTTTTCGTATTCCAATTAGCGGTAACGGTCCACATGTCAACGGACCGAGCGACCGGCCAAGCGTTCTGGCCACTCCTTAATACGATAGCATACAAAAAATACAAAGCTCTGCTGTGGTTTACATTCGGAAAATACAATATAGGTAGGTGTCGACAAGCAAGCCCATTGTATATTTACAACCTTAATCGCAATCGGCTTCATTTTGACGTACTTTGCTTCTGACGTACATCTGTCATAACGATTCCGAATCGTTTTTTAAAGCTAAAGAAGGGCTGTAATTGATATAACTAATCTGAACATCACATTACACATGGGACGAATTCTTTACCAGCTTATTCATCAAGCATTAAAATTAAACACGTGTAAGACGTATGACGTTAAAAAGAGTTAAGTAGATGCTGGTTCTTCTCGGGGTACTGCGTTTAAACAAATAAATAAATAACACGTTTATTCATCCACACAACGCTATAACTAGACTAAAACTAAGTTACTAGACTAAGTACATATTGGACGTACATTTGGAACCAGCAACAGCGAAGATAGGCTGCTGTTTATATTCAGCCAACTTCGTCGGACGAGTTGAGAGTTGAGATCATTGAGATTTATATAAGTGACAAAAATAAGTTTTGTGCATGTATAATTTTACAGAAATTAGAATTTAGAACATTCGTCACATTTTTCGACTATTTCGTAGGTAACCATTTATTTTCCTGTCAAAAGTATCGGCGACGTGCGACACAGCGTGTGAATGAGGGTGTTTACGAAAATTTACGCCACTAGTTGGCGCCACTTAGTCATGAGGTCATGCGCGCTGTCAAAACACATAGTTTCTGCAATTCTGCATAGCGTTTTTCAGTTTTTAGCAATGATATTATATGTTAGTATCTGGTTTTTAGTTCCTAAAATTAATATTATCTAAATGAATCGTGTGTATGGACAAAAAAGGGTTGCCGAATTAAAACTTTACCTTATACTTTTGGAAGTTAAATGTCCATTTTCCATTTTAGGATGAGTGTATAGGGCTAGAAAACTGTCCACATGTGGTTTACAGTTTAAATTGTTTACAACTCAAAGAAAACAGTAGCTATTACTACAAAATTCAAACACAATTACTTGTTACGGGTAGAGAAAGCTGTGATTTGTTCATATGGACGAATGTGGATGAAAAGATAATAAACATCAAAAGAGATGATATATTTATTGAAAATATTATAGTTCCACAAATAAAGGATTTTTATTTTAAATATATTTTTTTACCAACAATAGCAAAAACAAAAACAAACGAATAGCTACAAGCTACAAGCCATTGTTTTAAACGTATTTTGTCCTTAGGAAACTTATGACCACTCGGTTTTTTTGAGCACATAGGAACTGCACAACATTGTGGCATTTCGATTTGGAGAGAATATTCGTTATACTTGTTTAATTTTATTAGAAAATTCAAAAAAATCAGACATAGTAATAGAAAATATACGCGCTCTGACAGTTTTGACAGCTTTCTGGACCAAACGCCTAGGTGCTGCCACCTGGTGGTCGTCATTTCAGAACACCCTCATTGCGTTAACTGGCATAAGTTACCGCGAAAGCGTGCAATCCGCCGTGGCCAAAGAAAACTGTGTACACATTAAACACTTTACGTAAAAGTTTTGAATCGAAGAACACGAATATGCACTTGACAGCCGTTATGACTTGTTGATCGTGACGGAAATAAATCTTTACAGTTAAAATTATTACACTGCAAACAGAAAACTGCTCGACAGACATCTTGCTGGCTATAGGAAGCTGAAATTAGGGATTTGGTAGCAAGGACTTAAGTTTGTATTACAAAATAATGATCCTCGCAACGAAACTTTGCTTGAGTTCCATAGAGCTATATATTTCATAATCAGTTTCATGCTGGATCTTTCTGTAGCACGGACAGGAACCCACAAAAATGGTATAAAAATGGAGAAAAGAATGCGATTCGCGCGGGCAGGGCTGCCAGTATCTCACAGTTCATTTCCGATTTATTTAGGTTTTCACTTCATCTTTAGCCATTTTGTGTATTTTTTGTTCATTTTGTGCTTCGTGAGTGAGTTTGGTACTCGAAGCGTCGTTGATGGACGGTAGGTTTGTATAGGTGGTTTGTATAGATAGTAAATTCGAAACACACGAGTATATTTACCCAACTGCACCAGAAGACGGCAAATGTTTTCATGTGGGTTCATGTAAAAAAAACCTCACGCCTTCTATCCCCGACGGGGAGAGGCAGAGGTATTCCATTTCAGGAAACTCCCACAGTTCTCCGATATAATCTTAGGACCCCTTAACGGGATAGGTGGTGAGCTCATCGCTGGACCGAGTCTGTTACACCTCAAAATTAATTCTGGGACCTGAGGGTTTCCTCACGTTAACGTATCTGGAGTGATTATCATCTGTGGTAAAATAGTATAATTTACTTTCTTACTGCCTGAGGCCAAACTTTTTTTATGCTCTATTAAAATGTCAATATCTTATCTTGATTAAATAATTTATGCTTGAACAGTTTTAATTGTTCGAAATTAGGTAAAACTTGTTTGTAATAGACAAAATTAATTGAATGGTTCACTATCACGTTCTGAAATGTAGGCGTTTAATTACTTAGCTGGTTTATAGTGAGTTCTTAGTAGAATAGAAACTTGTGACCTAGTTTTTTTCATCGCGTACCTACTAAGCGTGGTTAAGGCAATATCCTTCCATATGCGATGTACTTTCCTAGCCTATAACTTAAAAACTGATGATAATAATTTAAAAATGAAATTACATTGATACAAACGAACTACCAATTTATATATATATATAATCTCACGCCTTTCATCCCCGAGGGGGTAGGCAGAGGTATTCCATTACTGGATATACCCACATTTCACGAGATACATTGGACCCCTAAACGTGATAGGTGGTGAGCCCATCGCCGGACCGGGTCTATTTACACATGTCTCAGAATTAATTCTGAGACCTGCGGGTTTCCTCACGATGTTTTCCTTCACCGTCGAGCTAGTGATAAATATGTACGTAAGTTTTGAAAAACTCATTGGTACATGCCAGGATTCGAACCCGAGCCTCACTGATTTTCGGCCGGCTCTTTAACCGTCCGGGCTATCACTGCTCTACCTACTTTAAAAGCATATTTCCAAAAAATATACCTTTTTATGTATTTATAAGATCCACCCAGCATTGCCCCCTCGGAGCACTTTTTTCTGTTCCCGTGGGAATTATTGGACAGCATAAAAACCTTCTCTATAAAAAAGCACTAACAAATGTGTCAACTTTCATGGTGATTGATGAAATTGTATCGGAGTTTATCAATCTCATACGTAAACTAACATACATTTTTAGAGGTTAGTTTTTGCCAATGATTTCGTCAAAGACGTTTAAAGAACAAAAAAACCGGCCAAGTGCGAGTCGGACTCGCGCACCGAGGGTTCCGTACAACCTTGCAAATTTATGGTTTTCGTAATTTTTCCTTTATCTATGCTATAAGACGTTGCTTCGTACCAAATTTCAAGATTCTGAGTTCACGGGAAGTACCCTGTAGGTTTTGATTCCCTTGCAAGTGTCGAAAATTTGCGGCATAAACGGCTGTATCTTTTGATTGCGTTGGCTTAGAAGTTTGATTTTTTCACAGCTTCAAGGGACAGTAGACCTGAGTAATTGATATAAATTTCAGCTTCATACCTCCACGCGTTCCTGAGAAAAAGGGTCTTGACAGACGGACGGACGGACGGACAGACGGACAACAAAGTGATCCTATAAGGGTTCCGTTTTTTCCTTTTGAGGTACGGAACCCTAATTAGAGAATGATTTTCTTCCAACCTATTTGAATTTCGTATTACAAATTTCATTTCATCTGGTATATACATATGTATATACATAAGTAAAGCTTTCTTTACAAACCGATATACGTATCCGTTTGTAAAAAAAGTAAAGAAACATAGGCATTTTTAACGTTACTTTAGTAATACTTAGCTATAATAAAATTGTAAGTGGCCGATGTATGTACATAGGAGATAAATTTTAACTAGACGATAAATGCATACATGTATCGTCTATTAAATTCGCCAAATGTATTTTAACTATTACTGTTACCTTTTTAAGAAATAAACACCTGTAAGGATGACATGGGAGATATGTAACAAAACTTAAAATGAGGGTTCTTTCCAACTGCAATGGAAGTCAAAACAATCATTTTCAGAATTTTTGTTTCCCTATCCGTAACTACTGCTACTTGGATGCGGTTTTTACATTGGTATTGCTTCCGGTCTAACTTAAAATCTGGTAGGTACTTTTTAAATTTTGATGCACTGCCTAGAAGCCGAGTTATCATTAGTTAAATGCGTCCGATAGTACAGGAATAAAAAAAAATGGCATCCACGAAACCATACCAAGTAGTGCCTAGATAGTTGGTTGCATTATTTTATTGTTTTGTAAACGGTCCAATGTTGAAGTAAGCAATTTATTTATTCAGCGACGCGGTGCTATCAATGCAATAAACGTTGCATAATGATAATATTTCTTTCTTTACATTTGTTGTTTTCATCATAAATTGTATTATTTTCTTTACTGTTTATTGTGTTTACACGATGGCCGAATGCCGTGAAATTGTTCTATAAATTTCTTGGTCACTTAAATTTGCTTTCAAATGCTATCGGTCAAACTTCTGATGGTTCTGTTATTGTCTATATTTATAAATAAGAAGAAACTGACTGGCCAAAACCACAAGGTCTAGTCATGAAAATTGCAAAAAGGTTCCTGAATGACGTAAGTAAGCTCTTAGAAGAGATTTTTAGAAATTCGCAAGGGAACGGGAATAACCAGGACCCGCTCGGGCAACACCGCGGGGCACCCGCTGATAAAGAGATAATATTGTTGTTTGTTCTTTTGTTTTGTATCTTTGGAACAATATATAAAAGCTACACAACCAGAATGACTACCCAATAAGCTGTGTTTTGAATTGAGCCAGTTTGTATTCTCGGTGTGAACAAAAACTTTTTATCAAATTTTTCAGTTTAGAAGCTTAGTCCTAGAATCCAGCGGCACTGAATTGAAATTGAACTAATGCAAACACTGTCTAGTCCAGCAAGGAATGAAGAGTTTTAAAAAAGGTCTTACTGAAAACAAATGTTTAACCATACTATGCCCGTATGCCTCTGAGTGGAAGATTAGATCTTTTGATTTCATAAAAGTGCCTCAAATCCAAAATATATTGATTCCATAGCTTCCACCAGTCATAACTCGACTTTCCATAACCGCCGAAAACGTTCCAAGTTTGAAGCGATTCTCCGTCACTTTCACACTTTAATGGGATTGAGCGCGCAAGCGAATTCCTGAGGAAGGAATGGCCGATTGCAAAATTACTGCAACCAGTTACGTGTGAGCTCGTTATTTGAAATTGCTAATAAATGAGCGTATACCCGAGTACTGGAACGATCTGCTAAGCGTTTGAGCGTTACACGTCTTAATCATCGCCGTACAATTTGATTCTTGCATTGTAGATAGTAATATAATCTGTATTAGATTCTCAGCATGAGGTCAATTATCATAACAGAAAAGCAGTATGCCGAGACTTTCAAAAAGACAACATTTTGACAGGCATTTTTGACTTGGAAGACGCATATTTGGCATTGCACTACGCTGTGTTCATGAAGTGATATCAGAAAAAAATAGATCCAGTGACAGAATGACAGACGGATCAGCCAATTGATGTGGCAGTGCCAAAGAGATTTAAATATAATAGGGCATAGAGAGGGCATTGGGAATATTTTCATACAAAACTTTGAAGCCTACGTCATGTCCTTCTTGTCATGTCAGTTAGTATGAACGCGAGCTGTCATTCGGTCGAAATTGTACTAGACTTATTCCACTTGGAATAACTTTTGACTTCAAATTTTCCTCGCTTTGTCCCCTCTATGCCCTATTATATTTAAATCTCTTTGGGCAGTGCACATAGCACTAGCCCCTAGAGCTAACGGCCGATAAGGCAGAACGATTCTCAAGTTGAGAACATATAAAAATATACGAGTAGTAAATGTCGTACGAAATCGCTGAACATAAGCCACTTTCGTTCGATAGCTCTGGAAGACAATGGAAGAGTACGGGTATGTTCACCAGTAGACGCTCACTGACATGATGATGATGTAGGTAAACTTATTATATGCGAAAGTGTAGCACTGAAGTAATCGGCCATCCACAACACAAACAATTTAGTAACAAATTAACTTTTTATTTACAAAGCTGGGAACACAATAAAATTGTATTTATTTCATAACCTCAATAGTACAGACGTGTTCCTATTTCACAGTTACTATTTTCTATTTGAAGTGTGACCACTTCAAATAGAAAATAGTAACTGTGACCAGTTGATTAGTCAAAATTTCACAATGACGTCAACTGTGTTGCTTGAAGATAGACAATAATTAAATCAGATTTTGGAAGATCCCAACCCAATGCCATAAATGGTAGTTATTCTATAGCGCCTCGTTGTTTCATCCGCGTCAAAAATACATCCTGTAACTTGGAAGAATTCTGTATCAGCACTTCCAAAGACAACTTTAACATATACTAGGTTACTTCTTTTATAACATTAG
This sequence comes from Ethmia dodecea, assembly GCA_963855545.1. Lineage (NCBI taxonomy): Eukaryota > Metazoa > Arthropoda > Insecta > Lepidoptera > Depressariidae > Ethmia > Ethmia dodecea. Next base: position 8,267,992 of record OY979453.1, read on the forward strand.
GTATTCATAAATCATTTTTTGATCTCGATTTCTCGTCGAAAAGTAGCTAATGTGTGTCCTTCCTTACAGATCCTAGATACCAAATTACATCAAGATCCATTCTCAGGAGAAGATCAGTGGTGTAGTAGGATGAAAAGTTAATAAATACGAGTAGAGGTTGCTTTCGTATATACCTATCATATTAATAGGAAGAAGTAGAGTAAACACTTTAATACTAATAGATATCTGGGTTTATTTCGATCTAAATATTTTTATAGAAAACTGTCTTTTTGAAAGTGAATTCCTGTGTCTCACAGAGGGGCAGATTGTAAGTCTATTCATTCGGCTTAGATGAGCAAATACTATCATTATTACCCATAAAAACTGAAGTTCTCACCATTTCCACTGCCATTTCATAAAATTAACGTTAATCAATCTTATTTAATACTATTACTCCAATTCTGTAAGAGCGTTTAGTGATGCTCAGTGATCACAGTTCAATTTAACTTCTCACAGGTGTTTGATGTGCTAAAATAGACTGTATTGTCGAGGTATAGATTGGATTGTCTCTTGAAGGCTCGAGATAGTCGTCACGGTGCGCGAGTTGACTATGCAGACAAGTTTTGCTTGTTGCGCAAGTCATAGGCATGCGCATGTGTGTTATGTGGTGTCTATATTTTATCTCGAGGAATTTATCGATTTTGTATCGATTATTAGCTTTTAACGGTAATTCAATGCGACGTATATAAATGTATTTTTACGCGACTGCAAAAGAACGAGGGTAATGTTTTTCGAATGTATGTATGTAAGTATGTGATGTGATGCATTTGGTTCAGCCGGTGTATTCTGTACATATTATTTGTGTCATATTATTATGCTACATTTTACCAGACTGTAAGAAAATGAGGGTAATGTTTTCATGTTCAATGTTTTTTATACTTACGTAGTTTTTTGGAAACCAAGCAAAAAATATTAAAAAAAATTAAATAAATGAAATAAGTAATCTCACGCCTTTTATCCCCGAGCGGATTGGCAGAGGTATTCCATTTCTGGAAATATTTACCTAAGTAGGTACCCACAATTCACCAGTACATGTATTTTAAAATATTTTTTTCTAGGAATGAAACATATAGCTAGACCGACGATCGATCGCGTAGAGGGCAGTGATATTCTGATGATGAAAATCAGTGTGGCTCGGGTTTGAATCTCGGCATGTACCAATGAGTTATTTAAAACTGACGTACATATTTATCACTAGCTCAACGGTGAAGAAAAACATCGTGAGGAAACCCGCAGGTCCCAGAATTAATTCCGAGACATGTGTAAATAGACCCGGTCCGGCTATGGGCTCACCACCACGTTTAGGGGTCCACTGAATATCTCGTGCAAAATGGGTATATCCAGTAATGAAATACCTCTGCTTACCCCCTGGGGGATATAAGGCGTGAGATGATTATTATTATATATTATTTATACTAGAGCCATATTGAAGATTCACAAAAGTCCTTGCAATTATAGAAATTATAATCACTTTTACAATAACCCTGCGACATACGAGTATATGAGTATTACAGAATATGAAGTGTTTGTATTTTCTAGAAACGCAATCGAAATACTTCGTTTGTAATGAAGGGGACTAACAGTGGCAGGTTAGCCAGGAACAAGCTGGCTTCCCATCTAGAGAACGATAATTATTGACGCCGACTGTATCGGCATGCAAATGTCAGGCAAGTAGCACGCCTATAGGAATGCGGGTTCCGAAGTGCGTGCCGAATACCGCAGTGGAACCACAACACAATGGAATATGACCTTTGTTGTTACGGATTAAGAACCACACACTGGCAGCTTCTTATAAGGTTGCAAAAGAAATCACTGACCTTTACTGTTGTGTGGTAATGAACAATTTGCAAGTTTGCGAGATTGTAGGCCTATCTTGGTTGCTAAGGATCATCAATTAATATGGCATTTGCCTGCCTAGTCAAATAAGTAACTTTTTATGAGATGTCAAAATGAAATGTACCAAAATGCATGGAAAATGTACCTAATACTGAAATGTGATGTCATCATATTTAGTACTCCTTTGCATGATTTTATTATTTTAAAATCCCACTAATATTATAAACGCGAAAGTTTGTATGAATGGATGTATAGATGTATGGATGTTTGTTCTTCTTTCACGCAAAAACTACAGAACGGATTTTGATGAAACTTTATAGTTATACAGCTTATACATCAGAATAACACACAGGCTATACGTTGTCCGTGGAACTAACGCGGGTGAACCTATAATTGCAAAATGTAAATCAAAATTATTTTTTTCAGGGTGTTTTTTTTTTAATTAATGATCACTCGCAATTTTCGATCGATCCCTGCTCAGGGCCAATATTTGTGTGCAAGAACACGTCTGTCGGCTTCGTGTATATGTGTGTTCAATATTTTATTTAAGTATGTTTATCAGTTATTTAGCACCCATAGTACAAGCTCTGCCTAGTTTGGGACTGAATGAATAACCGTGTGTAAATTGTGTACCATGATTTATTTGATTAATTAAATTAAATTTCTGTTCTTCGATACAGTTGTGTTAATTGTCACCACCCAACTGGTGAGCAAAGTCGGATGAGGGTGGTAGATAATCCTTTTGTGTCTGCATCTTGTGGTTTGGCGAGTAATGTTGAGAGAGAAGGAAAAATAAGTTATTTGGCACCTTATACCATTGGACTTTCTGCTATATTTTATTGCCCATTGTACTTTTATTTGTTTGACTTGTTTTGTTTTTGGTGTACAATAAAGAGTATATTGTATTGTATTAAACTTTTGTTTCTTGTAACTTGTTGAATATGATTACTCGTGTAATTAAAGTTTTCTCTTGCTGCTTCCAATGATAATGATATTATTATATTCTGCTACGTTATTAAGACTATTTAATGTTTGTACATGTTGTAGTGAATTTGTAATAATTACTTGATAGTTATTATTTGAGGAGAGATTATGAAAGGAAATGTAGGTATGTACTATGTTTTCTGCACTTCTACTTACATTAAAGAAAATCTGTTTCACTTTTATAATTAACTTAACTAGCTGCTCCGAGCGGTTTCATCCGTGTAGTTCCCGTTGGAATACGCGTAAAAATAGAGTTACCCCCTGATAATGTAGCCATCTATTGGTGAAATATTTTTTTTAATCATTCCAGTATTCGTTTTTGAGTTTATTTGTTGCAAACCTACGAAAATACAAATCTTTCCTCTTTATTAGTGTAGATTCCCGACCTGCCCTCGTTAGTTTTATATGATATACAAAAACCTACCATATTCATAGCTTTTTCTATTATTGAAAACCGCATAAAATGTCGTTGCGTGGTTTAGGAGGATTTAGCGGAGATGCAGACGGACAGACGGGGAAAGCGACTTTATTTTATGTAGAGATTATTTTATATTTATTGCTATGTAGCCTATGACACTCCGGGGATAAAGGCGAATGTAATAACACCTCGCATTTCAAAATTCGTCAAACAGTTTAACCTACTTACTTTCACCAATGGGAAGCTACATTATCAGCGGGTAACATAAATTATATTTTACACCCGTTTTCAAACGAGAACTACGCAGGTAAAACCGCGGGGAACACCTAGTATATCAATACACTGGAAAAACATTAACATCCTTCTAGTCCATCCGGTAAAAAGAAAGAAAATTGTTTAGAAATTCTTCGGAACCGTAATACCGAAGACCTTGATTAAATATCGAAAAGTGGCTTGATATTCAACAATTACTAGGATATAACCAATGATTGGGTACAGCTACTTTCTACGTTTTCATCACTGAGTACCTGTGAGGCCATCCGGTTAATTTGATTAATAGCTACGTGTATGGTGTATTTAACCACCGGTTGGAAAGAGAAAGACGAGATATTGCTCGGCCGGTAAGACAGAGATGGCGTTACGAAGGCTTCTTTATGATTATGGTAGCCGTAGAGGTTTGTCATGGGAGTTTATAAAGATTTATTTAATGGGAAAAAGATCTTATCAGAAACATGGGCTCTAAAACTTATCATTCTGAATAAATCTCGGTTGTATCGTAATTCTAAATTTAAGGACTCTTATAGCGTCAATTGTAGCAGTGCAAAATCATTTAGAGAGATAGAAATAGACGACTTTTAAAAAAAAATAGAATATCTCGGAACTGACCGAGCTCTTCCTATAGTATCACTAATTCGAGAATGGGGATATCGAAAATACTTTTTTATTTGATACTTAACAGCTGTTATTTTATTATGTAGATACATTGTAGCTGTTCCGTGCGGTTTTATCCACGTAGTACCCATTCCCGTGGGAATACGGGGATAAATTATAGCCTATGTTACTTCCTGATACTGCTTTCCATTGGTAAAATATTTTTTAAACCATTTAACTCTTTTTGCCATAATGTTACTTACCACATATTTATTAATAGGAGTATAATAAAAACTGTTGCACTATTAGTGCAACAAAGTTTTTAAAAAAGTTGATAAAAAAATTATACTGATGATGAAACAATAATTGGTATGAAAAATTATGTTGGCTTGAAATTTTGCATTAGGTTTGAAATATTTAATATATATAACATAATATAAAAGAAAATTACGTCAATATCTCGTTTTGAAATCGATTAGCGTGAAACGTTACCATCAATCCTCGTGGCAGAGGACCAGACAGTCAATTATTACGTCCTCCAAAGTATATGACTAGAATGCTACAAATGAGATTACCAAAGCAATAAAATACCATGCTACTCTACTACTATTACCATAATATTAACATTCTGTTACAGAATACGCATACGCTCAGATCGGAAAATGTATATTTATACTACCAGTTCGTAGCTCGTTGTGACTGTTTCTGACATACCAGTTTGTGGGGAATGCCAGATATTCATAAATGTAAGAGGCCTTTTTAAGGCTATTGATACGAATGTAAAATAAAGTAAATAGTAAGGAATAGGCAGATATGTTTGGAAATACCCGATTTTTAACATTGGATTTTTGGACCCCTAAACTTTACAGGCGGTAAGCCTATCGGCCAAAAAGGGTGTTGTTTTACATGCCTCAGATCAATTTTGAGATCTGTGGGTTTCCTCATTATGTTCTCCTTCGCAGTTGAGCTAGTGATTACGTAAGTTTTTGAGAAACTCATTGGTGCCCCTCACCAAGATTCGAATCCTCTCATATATGAAGGACGGGATCACTATCAATATGGCTATCACTGCTAACGATATACGAAAGTGAATTTCCGCTTAATACAGGTATTCTGCTTGTTAAACTAACCATAACTTACTAAAGTCAAATTCAAAATGTTTTATTCAAAATAGGAACTTACAAGTCCACTTATTGAACGTCATTTCAACTCCACCGCTTCAGCATGTATAGTTGAGGACTAAAAGGATTCATTACTCGGCAGCTTAACATTATCATTAACCATTAACCAAATTACTTGAGTTTTGGCTCAGATATGGGTAAGTAATTAAATTATGGACGAAGCGTAAACTGCGATCCTACGAATATAGGTATAGATTGACTGTATAGCATGTATAGCTACAAAATTGCAAAAAAATATCTCAAAACTCCAACAACCAGGTCGATTTTAAAAAAGACAATTTGTTTGGAGCATATTTCAAAACAATGAAACTATATAAAAAGTGAAGCAATTTACTTAGTTGAGTCTTCAGTAGGTTTTCTATAGCAAATTTTCGTTTTTACAGATCATAAAATATAAAATATCTGACCGTAAATAAATAAATGTACTGAATACTGAGCTGTGACATCATCAGTTTTTTTTATTGTTTTATGATTTTTTTAAGATAGCTATAATTGTTAAATGAAAAATCGCATTACATTTTTAGAGGCATTTTGGAATGATCTTTTTAATTAATATTTATCGCAATTCAATTTCGATACAATCCTCCCATTGGTCCTATTGGTAAATTATGTATATTATTAAATTCTGAAGGACTGAAGTTAGTTTTTAATTTAACCTGACTTTAACAGTCTTTTCCAGCGTCAAATAAATCTTTCTCTTACCTCGTCCGTCGTGTCTCAGAATAATCTTGCCAATAAATTATTTTATCAGATGGCCAGGTGGTCTTGGAGGCCACAAAAAATAAGCATTCTCATTTTCCCGGCGATGTGTGCCGAGTGGGTCTATCGAATGTCAATCGGTCAATGATCTTGGTTTTGGCGGGAGAAACTCGACGGGCGACTTTTTTGTGTACTTTACTTTCTCGAAGAGCTTGAGACTTGCTGCGCAAGAATAACTCAACAAAAAGTCCAGGAAAATGGAAGGTACAACCATTTTTGGTCTTTGCTATTATTTTTGAATTGTTTCTTTTCACTCTGACTGTGTGGAATATCTTCGTAAACCACTCGTAGGTAATCAAACCGCGGCATTAGTATTTTAATAGCCACATTATCGAAGTAAATAACGATTTCTTAGCATTATGATCGTCAAAAACGTATTAGTTAATTAATATTAACTTTTTATGTTGTTGTAAAAACCTTGCTTTGCTTAAGTAATCAATAAGTTAAAAGGCCACAGGGTTTTTATAGGAAACTAGTTTTTGCACGGGACTTCGTCCGCGTTCCGTGATAAAAAGTACCCCATCTCATTTCCCGGTCCTTAAAATATCTCTATGCAAAAAAATACGTCGGTCTGTTGCTCAGTTCCCTAGAAGAAGGACAAACCAAAAAACACACTCGCATTAATTTATGTAATAGGATAGGATGTAAGTTTATTGAATTATAGAAAAAAAATGCGCTTTAATATTCCAGAAGAGCCTAATGCAGGTTGAGAGATTATTAAGTCAATACTAGACAACTTCCATTATGCGTACATAATGATATGCGAAAGCTAGTAAGGTCATATGCGATAAGACAGCCTTTTCCGTTTTAAATAAATTTATGAAGACTACCTATCGTTAATTTTCCCTCTACATTGAAAATATCTTAAACAATTTTTTATATTTATTCTATCCTTTAAAAGTTAACCAATCCACGTAAAGCAATTATTTAGAAAAAAAAATACTTTGCCGCCATTATATTCAATTCTTCGTCTTCTGTGCCCTGTTCTAGCAGCTGATTGTGTGAAAGCTGTAACCTTGAACGGGCGACTCAGTGTTGTGAATGGACGCCCGGTGACCTACAAACGTCAATATCGAACTGTATCCGATATTTTTCTAGCGGTGTTCGATTACCGGTCCACTGTTGCCCTCGACTACAATTGGGTATACGCACGCACGGTAACACTGCCGATCGGCAACAGAAAGTTCAAAAAGTGAATATACGTGACCCGCAGAAAATTTCAGCCACCTTCGAGTTTGTCGTGTCTAATTTGTCGAGCACCGCTCGGTTCCAATGCGCACCGTAACAATTAAAAGACAATTGTGTTCTGAGAATTGGTAGTACATTTAGGCGACTTATTTGGTATTAACTTAGAAAAAAACTTGTAATTGCGGTGGTGTTCACTAAGTATGTCCTTGCACTATCAAAGTTAGATTCCAAAAGTTATTATAAGTTATAGATACGGACTCATAACCAAATCTTTATTATATAATCCTACTTAAGACGTAGTCATTTCTACTGTTAGATGGCGATAACGCTCTGGGGTTATGACAGATACTCGTAGTTTGAAATCACTTTAGACGACTTGGGAAATTATTAACTGAATAATATTGTGAGTTACAACATTGATTGTTGTATGTTCATGGCCACGATTACAAACAAAGCCTATTTATTTATTATATTTTATTTTATTTTAACATCTTTGGAAAACTTACAGCTATGTTATATTAATGTAATACAAAAGATATGTTTATATATAAGCCATTTATAAAGTTTTCGCCTGTAGATCTAAAAATTAAATGTAACACTCAAAGGCATAATTTAAAGAAAGGACAAATATCAACACAATAATGCTCGGTAGTATAGAGATGCAAGAGCAAAACAAAAGATTCAGGCTATTCGGACCGCGAGTTGACATAAAAGTTAACTAGTGTTCGTCTAATAGAAGCCGTGTAGCAAAAATAAAATATCAAGGGAAGCATTATTAGATATAAGCTTATTAAACTGTGAGCTAGCTCTAATGATGAAAGAATTTCGGCGATAGTTATTACTGCTAAATGATACATGAAAGGGAAAAAATTGTCGTGTGAACAAATTAACGTGTACATTTGTAGTCTTCGCCGATATTTTATGTAAATGTGCGTCTGTTAGCTATTTAGTTGATTATGGAACGAAAAGCAGGATTAGCTGATATAAATTACTTACTTCGCTTAGGTTTATATGATATACTCCTTATCGCTTTTTATATTAGTGAAAACCACATCAAAATCTGTTGCGTACTTCAGGAGTTAGCGAATTACAGAAGCGGAAAGCGACTCCATTTAATAATATGTAAAGATTTACATTTTATACTGTACATAATTTAGTATCGATCTCCTAATCAATAAAATATGTTCACGCACAGAAATCGTGTGTACAAAATTAGCAACTCACGGCCGCGCCGCCGGCTTTCGTCGTGTATTATTTATTTTGCGTAGGCAATGTTCCTACCCTTGAATGCAGACAAGGGGAATGAGGAAGCGAATGAAATTTATGTTTGTTTTGTTCATCGTATATGATTTTACTACGTATTCTGAATATTATTAATATAAATAAACATGCTTTTTATACTATAAAATACCTTGTAGACGTGATATAAAAAATAAATAAATTCTTGAAAATACCCACTTCTTAACCAGTATATCTTTTGGACCCCTAAACCTGACAGGTTGAGCGCCTATCGTCGGACCAGGTTGCTGCTTCAGAATCAATTCTGGGACCTGCGGGTTTCTTGACGATGTTTTCCTTCACCGTCGAACTAGTGATAAATATGTAAATATTATATAAGTTTTAAGAACTCGTTGGTACATACGTGCCCGCACCAGGATTCGAATTTAGAACCCGAGCCTCAAGCATGAGAGGTGGGCTATCACTGTTCTTCAAAAGAATTCTTCGGAATGAAAATAAGTTTTTTTTAATTAACGAGATCGTGTGCCGTATGAGAGCAGAGTTTCATTGATTTACCGTAATTACTTTTTGATTTGTAGCATTGCGCTCACGCACGTTTCGAATAAAGCAAGCCATTTTCTGAAACTATTTAATTAACAAGCAAAAGAGTTTGTCACAATAAAAATTCTGAGATTTCTAAAACGTCTTCAACTGAGAATTTTGTCGGAATTTATTGCTTTCTCGTATACCTACATAGTGCTGTCCCGTATTCATACTCTTCTTAAACATAGCCACTTATGAAAAAGTATGTACCAATCCTCAGGTGACTTACTTGAGCATTACGTTAATTGCAAACTATATGGATGGCCTACCAAAGTGAGTCACTCGGAAATTTGCCGCCCTCTTTCACTGCCGCCCTTAAGCCGCGGCCTATATGGCCTATTGAGAAATGCAGGACTGATAATGCGAATAATTAAATTCCTACTCACACACATCACTGTACATTCTTTTGGTGAGCAAATTAACTAAATAAATTTATATATCTTTGGATGTGTTCATAACCTATTGTTTTAATGGTTGGCCAGCATTTGCGTATGCGCACGATGTTCATAATAATTGCTTTGCGCAGGCGCGGGCTACGCAAATAGTCAGTGTTTGCATTGTTGCTAGTAGAAAGTAAGACTTGGCATGGCATAATACGGAGTGGTATTGCATGTAAATATTGATAAAATTATATTGGACAATACGTAAAAGTAAGTGCTAGGACTTCTGAGTTACAGGTTTTGGATCTAAAATACTACCTGAGGTACCTATGTTTTAGCAAAAAACAAAAAGTTGACTAAGTAACTGAAACTGAATTAAGTATAATAGATAAGCCATATTATATTGATACTTTATAAAAGACAAAAAAACTGCTTAACTCAAATTCATTAAAGGAAAAGTACGGAATAATAAACTGTGATTTGGTATTTATAGGTAGGTCGTATCAGTTTATCAAGCTTAAATTAGTTACTTTACCTTACTTACCTTACCTTACTCGTACTTACCTTACGTGGCAACAAAGTGGTGGCCCTAATACCAGCGTTGTGGCGTTTCACAAACTGCCGGAGCTTGTGCTGAGTGGGGTCCCGTTAGGACACTCAAATATATTAGGTATATATTTTTTAAATGTATTTTATTTTTAAGACTTAGAGGTGTTCTAATAAATAATTTTTCTTTATTGTTTTCTTCTTAAACATAATGTAGCTTTCAATCCAGCCAAAAATTACCGCAGCAAAAAACATCAATATAACATTAGTACCTATCTAAAGATTGACATAAATTTTACGCAGAAAGAGGAAGAGAGAAGCTTTAATGAATTCAAACAACAGGTATAATATAATATTGTTTGGTCCGAATTCCATAATTTATGAAGAAACATTCGCATTGGATCATGTTACGAAAGATGACGGGTTGCTATTAAAGTTACATTAGGAATGATAAACTGCTAACTTGCATGCTATTCGTTACTTATAGGTGCCTCGATGGTATGATGACATTTGTTTCGAAAATATAATAAGTACTTTTTAAGAACAGTGATAACCTTTTTGAACGTGCGCCTCCTCTCTTATATATTTGTAACGTTTGCAATAAGTTTTTGACGTAATAACGTCTTATAAATCGATAGGCACTGGCTGCATGCACGAAAAAGTGTCACGTTCCGCCTGACCCGAGCGTGTAAGCGAGAGCGAAGCGAGAATCTTAATCGGCCTAAGCGTTAGGATTGTGACGCATCTATATCTCTTCCACTCATGTATTAATTTTTTCATCAAAGAAACTATCGTCCGTAAACCGAATTTACAGACAACCAATTTTTAAAAAACTTATGTATAACATAGTTATCGCTAAGTACTTCACGGCGAAGGAAAACACCATGAGGAAAGCCCTCGAATCGAGGCATTTGTAAACATCACTCTGGTTCGGCGATGGGCTCGCCTGTCAGATTTCGGGGCTCGTAAAATTCACAAGAGAACTAGCTAACTTGTGGGTAGATCTGTACTTCTAGGAAATGATTACCTCTACCAACTTATAATCGTAAGATAAGGTGTGAGCATATATTTTTATATACTGCTACGTGATACAAATCGATTCAATCGAACTCTACTGGGGCTACGACTCTACGCGTGACGTTCTTCATGACGTGACGTCATGAAAAACTGTAAACAATCCCGCGCAATCTGGCTGACGGAGGTTCGGAGGTGAGGAGCTGAGGTAGAGGAGTTAATTGTTTTAAATGTTTGCCCGAGTATCTGAAAGTCTGTAACGTGTATAATAAACCATAATACGGTCATCTCATTATAAATAACTCTTTAATAATACATATTTATTTTTACTACAGAGCTACAAAAAATGTCACACTTTTGCGTTGTCTCAAAACCTCTTTTGTCGGTACATAATTTTCCATCTGACAAAAACAAATTTCCCTTCTGAAACATTATTACAGATTTTTTATAAAATGATGTACAACCAGAAATGGGTAAGGTACCTCTGCTAACCCCTTTCGAATATATTTTGGAATCTTTCTTTTCCGTAGTAGTTCCATTTCGAGCATTTTTTACACTGTAGTAAATTGCAATACAGTGGTGTTTTAGCACTTTCTAGATTCTTGTCTGTGAAACTACAACTTCACACTATATCACGAATTTGTTACAGTTTTAGTGTCGATTATGTAGCTAAAACAGTGAACGGAACTGAAATTCTAATTATCATATCATACATTGTATACAATTGACAAGTGGCAGTCTTTGAGATCACCATAGACAATATGTCTACTCGCCTTTTGGTCCATATTAGTACATTATGATATAAGTGCGGTAGGTTGAAAATTACAGCCGAGGCGATATTGCTAGCCCGAGCCGTAGGCGAGGGCTACAAGTAAGCAGAGGCTGTAATTATCAAAGCGCACGTATGTCATACGACGTTTTATAACACATTTGCGAGGAAATAAAATAAAACTCCGACTATGGTAAACGAATAAAAACAATACAGCGTTAAGAAAAAGCGCGCGGCGCGCATCATCATTTTTTTTAAGGAAAAGGCACAAAAAACAGCCAGTACTTATTACTAATAAAGTAAAATAATATTTTTGTGTTTTTGTTAGAGATTGGTTGTAATTTACTGTCAAAATTAATTAAATTAAATAATTATGTACATAAATATTTCTTTCATATATTTTATCTCCCAAAGTTAATTTTAATCATAAACTGTTGACAACTTTTTTGACATAAAAACTCTTTGCTGAGATTTTAAAAAGTACCGTTCGTTTTAAGACGGAGCATCTTGATAAACCGTGCGTTTTACTTTACACTTACCGCACTTGGGCGTAATGAGATAGGTAACGATATTAAAATTGGTGAAATAAGACATCTTTTACGAGCAAATGTGTTATAAAGATTCTTACACTTCTGACGCTTTTGCGAGACATATATATGGAAATATAAAACATCTCTAGAACAGACCATCATAATTATTGATACAATACTTCTGACATGTTCACAGCATTCCAATTCGCAAAGGTCAATTCGTGATGTTCATTTGTTTTTGTAATTGAAATGAGTCAGCGTTGTTGATGCTTGTGAGGCAAGATGATGCGTTGCATAGCTGAAAGTATACATAATATTTGCTTTGTTGGCTTGATTCAGATGATTGTGGGTTTTTCTAGTGTCTCAGGTGTCACGGGTTCTTTTGGTTTCGTGTCTTATAGCTTGTTTTCGGGTTTTAAATGCCATTATTTGGTGTTTCAAAGCTTTTTTGATCCAGATTTGTATGTGGAAATTGCCACTTTTACTCGAATTCACCAAAAGAAATGTAATAGAGATAAATGTACGCATGTATGTAAGCTGCTTCGCTAGAGAGGGAAACAGTTTGACAGATAAACGCGGGCGCTTATAGGTATGTCGTTAGTTTCATCTCCATCTCCAGAGTGTCGTCGACTACATGTTTACTAGACTGCATAAGAAGGAGGAAATATCCTACTTCTCATCAATAGCATTTAACGTTTTCAGTACCTTTCACATGCACTAGAGTTTTACATCCAAAAACCTTTACAAAGGCGTTAACAACCGCCACGTAAAAGGCCATGTGTAAATTGTCAATACAAGAACTAAATATTAATAATACTACTAGTGTATTCATCAATTCAGCTACATTCACGACGACAATAGCGCCCACGAGTTGTGGTGTTGTGAAATGAAAAGACTTAGCATAACCGGTGACAGCAACGGTGCGACGAACCACTGGGAAACGGAGGTCTTACGAATGTACTAGCGTTCGCCCCCGGATTTGTTGGTGATCTGTGTTATCTGAATTTCTTCAACTATGTTATTGAAATGGTAAAGATCGATGTTCATGATCCATGTAAGTTGGACGTTTGAGATAAGTACCGAAAACCCGATTAAAGTAATTCGTGATTTATGCGTACAGACAAAAAATATATAGTTTACATAAATATGTAGTAGTCGCTTTATGTTAATAGTAATCAGCATTACATATATATTTATTAATATATTTCATATAATTATTACTATATTACATATATTTTTGCTCGTTCCCGAGGGAATTTCTAAAAACGATTTCTTAGTACATGGGTTTCGTACGTTGTTACTGTAACATTGATGGTATTTTAGTTTTCTATAAAACTAATTGTTTACCTCGATCTTATCAGCATAAGTCCCGTCGTTACTCCCAAAATAGTAAGCTTTCCATTATAGAAACAATATTTAAAATCGGTCAAGTACTTTCGGAGTCTAGCCTATCGTAGAAAATATAGACTATATATGAGTTAGTGAAAAAGTATTGTTGGCTTCATATAAGTAAAAAAATTTAAAAAAATCGGTTAAGTACTTCCAATTTTCCAAAGCTTATTTAAAACATGCAAACAAAATTTAACCTTTTTATAATACACCTATGTATATTCCAGGCTTCGCTGCCTCTACCTGTGATTATTAACATGTAGGATAAGTATATATAGATGTAGAGGAATGCGGGGTGTGTAGAGGTAGCTGGTTATTAACTGCTTTGCGAAGTATCGGGCGTAAAGCTTAGATGGAACATAACACACGGTTCTGTTATGCCATTTAACGGTGTCGAGAACATATGTAGTGGATTATCGGGACATAATAAAAATTTTATGGTGTTATGTAGAAATATGGTGAAATGGAACACACCCAGCCTTGTTGTTGGATCTGGCATTACTGCTAGTTACCCTATTCTAATAATATTATAAACGAGAAAGTTTGTATGTATCGATGTATAGATGTATGGATGTTTGTTCCTCTTTCACGCAAAAACTACTAAATAGATTTTGATGAAAGTTTACAGATATATAGCTAATTATACATCTGAATAACACATAGGCTATATTTTATCCCGGTATTCGCACAGGAACGAGAACTAGTTTATCACTAAATTAGCGGTGAAGGAAAACATCGTCTAGAAACCTGCTGTCCCAGAATTGATTCTGAGGCATGTGTAACACCACTCTAGTCCGATGATATGCTCACCACTTCTAACGTTTCGTGGTCTGAAAAATTCTCTGGTGAAAGTGAGGACTTCCAGAAATGAAATGAAAATACTTCTCTCAACCCCCATCGGGGATAAGGTTTGAGTATATTTTTATGTATTACAGTGAAACCTGGTTAAGTGAGACATCAAGGGACCTGCAATGTCGTTTCACTTATAGAGGTATTCCACTTACCCAGTGTCTCAGATATACAGGTATAAATAAATATCTGTCTCATTTACAGAGGGTTCCACTAATAGAGGTGAGAATACAGGTTATTTCAGTTATAGAGGTGCGATCATTAAATAAAATAACGTGTTATGTATGTAAATGAGTTTAGATAGAATTTGTGGGTAGAATAAGAATGAGTAAACAAACAATGTTAACTCAGTTACAGAGGTTTATGCATATAAAATTTACTCGCTGTCTCAGTTATAGAGGTAACTATGATGATAAATCGAAAGAACAAATCCCAGATATAGAGGCTTACCTCGTCCCACTAACAGAGGTAATTCAGTGCCAAAGTGTTGGGACCTCAGCATGAGTTCCAGTTATGGAGGTTTCTCACTTATCCAGGTCCTACTTAACCAAGTTTCACTGTATTTATCAATAGCGACCCGCCCTTGTTTAGCAGCTTTCATTTCATCTTATCAAAATAAAAACCTATGTTAGGCTGGGATAATGTAGCTAAAATAATTTTTAAAATCGGTTCTGTATTTCCAGATTACCTCCAACATAAATTTCCATAAACCTTGGTTCTACTCGTACCTATATAATCACTACATAAGATAAAACAAAGTCGTTTTCTCTGTCCCTATATCCCTATGTATGCTTAAATCTTTAAAACTACGCAACGGATTTTGATGCGGTTTGTTTAATAGATAGAGTGATTCAAGAGGAAGGTTTTAGTATTAGCATTGCACCCGAGGGAAACTGGGCGGGTTGCTAGTAAATATAAATATAACCCGTCAAGCAACCTATTATCGCCACATTATGATTTTCAATAGCTTATAACCGTCAACTTGACTAGCTACTATACCTAATCAACAAAATCAAAAATCCCGTTCATGTTTCATAAACCTAATTAACACTGAGAACTATTACGACTTACGAGTAAATTTAATTTATGACCATTTCTAAATTACTCTAGATTGAAAGTCGGCTTAAACCTATGACTTGCTCGAATCGAACCATAAGGAAATGGTGTTGCGTTTAACGCAAACGCCGGTGTACAAGCAATGTTGTGTAATACGTTACGTGGTGTGAGTTGTGACTGTGGTCGTAGTCGTAATCGAACCCGTTTTGCATTTTATGATTTGTAATTTAACGTTTACGTATTGGTGACGAAGGCCTACCATCCGGTAGTCGGAAGCTATTCTTACGGTTTGCTAGTGCCGAATTTATACTTTTTTTCAGTTGGTAACGCCTACTAATTAGTAGGCAGAAAACTATCTATCCGCAAGTGACGATTTGAACATTAGGTACGTTTCACGAACAAACTTACAAGCTGACCGAAGCGAGCAAACTCACTCTGAAATCTGCCGCCCCTAAAACACTGCCCCTGCCTAGGCCGCGGCCTGTATGGCCTATTGAGAAGTTATCGTCCCGAGATACGGGTATAGAATATAGCCTATTGTATGTTACTTCCTTATAATGTAGCTATCCATTGGCGGTGAAAGAATTTTTAAAATCAGTTTCGTGGTATAGGCGTAAAACAGTGGGTAATAAATAAACAAAGTTACTTTTGCATTATTAATATTTTGGACTAGCTATCTAGAAAATACAAAAATACAAATCTTTCCTCTTCATAATATTAGTACAGACATGTTACATCACAAAAAATAATTAAACCATTACCATTAACGTTGAGTAACTTTTGTTATGGTTTAATTTGTGGTGTCCAATAGTTACTCAGCTAATCATAGCTTATACTTTGAAATTGGTTTACGGAAAAAATAAAGGTGTTGTATTGCATTTTCCAGGTGGAGTCTGGACGCGAAGAACTGAAAAAGGAGCGAGAGATTATGCAGCTAGTCGCCGGCTTGCAGCTGGGACCCGAGGAGGACCGCCGCGAGATGCCCCCCCACATGATGAGGGCGAGGCATGCGCCTAGGTTGGTACACCCGCTAGTCTATATCTACTAATATTATAAAGAGAAAAGATTTGTATTTTTTTATGTTTATAACGAATAAACTCAAAAACAACTGGACCGATTTAAAAAAATTATTTCACCAATGGAAAGCTGCTATATCCCTGAGTAACACAGGCTATATTTTATTCCCGTATTCCCACTGGAACGGGAACTAAGCGAGTGAAACTGCTCAGAACCGCTAGTCTTATATATACAGGCATATTATGCAGCTGATTTGAAACTTTGTATTTAGATAAGGTTTTGCTTCTTAAATGTATCTATATGTATAGGTTGTCTTTCCTGAAAAAACGCGATTTTAAAATAAAACAACAAAAACGCATTCCCAACGAAGGCAACGCACGTCAACATCCTTAAGAAATTTAAAAATTTATGAAAGTATTTTCATATGAACTATTTTATTTGAAGGAATAATTATCGAAAGCACGTTTTGTTAGATTACAACTGTTTTATCCTCGCGTTTTAACCAACTCAAAAAACGCGGAGACTCTCAATTTGTCCTACTTAATATAATTTGAGAACTAAGTCATGATTCTGTATTTGCAGATAACACCCCGCCACAAGCAGCCGGCCCGTTGACTCGCACGACCGGAAACGCTAACCTCCGAGAACGAACCACGAACACCAAACAGCTCAGTTAAGGCATGAACACACGCACCACGGTAATAGCCGCATAGACGTAAAAGTTCCATTTCCGGCATACAGTATCTCGAAATCTGGAAAAAATTGTAATAATTCTATTCATTGCGTCATTTTGGGGTACAGAACTCGTTTGTAATCATAATCAAGTATTTCATTGATTTTTAATATGGCTTTTCTTACCGTCATTTTGGGTGTTGGTGGTTATGTGTGCAATTCTAAGTATAAAGTCTTGTTTTGTACCAGAAGCTGAAGTCATTTCATCAATAATGAATACTTGAAAAATGTTTAGTGTTTATTTAACGATTTTAGTATGGTGTACAAGGACTTGGCCAGCAGCCCCTTTATTCTGGTTCAACTCTTTTACTATTCAATTCTTGATTTATATTGCTGCAGTGTGTTTTCACAATTCATCCAGTAGTGAAGAAAACGCACGATGATGGTTAATAGCAAAATTTTACGCAATTTTACTGGATTAGTTTCCACAAATACGTAAAAAGAAGAATGTAAAAGTAAAATGATGTAAAAAATAAATAAATAAAAAGAACGAATGGTTGTCACATTATTGTCAATTCACTTTAGCTTGTTCCTAATCAAGTTTAAATTAAGAAAACTATTGGCTTGCATTCGAAACAACGAGCTTACTTTATAACATAAGTTTTCTACGAGACGATGATACCCATATATGGCCTCTGAAATGTTATGTATAATGTGGCATTGGTGACCGCAAAATGCAGGCATGATGTAGTGTATCTACCAGATAGTCATATGTCATATCAGATTAATATTACGACATTTAATGGTTATTTACCTTGACCTTGCGTTAACAAGGGACAGCGTATTAGAATTCAATTTATAAATTGGCACGATGCTTTTTTTTGTATAAATTGACGAGTTCTTTATTAATTGTTTGATGTCTTTGAGTATAATAATTAAATAATATTAGATAAGATAGAGGAAAATTTATGTTTTTTTCTTTTACAGACTACACAATACTTGAATAGATAAATAAGTCCATAAACAAAACAGTGATGTAATGGAAAACGCCAATTAATTTAATAGCGACTCGGTAAATAATAAACAATATTTACAAAAATGACGGAACAGATCTACTGCGGCTGTGTGTGTTAGGCTTAAAACCTTATCGATGTGAAATAAGGCAAAACTGAGCTGTTATAACTGTACAGTCGAAACCCGGTCAATATCGGTTGCTAAACCGAATTGCTGTGCATCGCTTCCTAACGATTGCTACTTTAAAAATACTGAGTACCTGTACAATAACAGGGTACCTAAATCATGTTAATATTTCAGTTCAATAATCAAGAGTAACATACCTATAAGTCAATTTCAAATAATTTTACAGGTTTTAAAAAACCTTCTAATTACTTTTTCTCTAATTCAAGGAGAATAATAATGAATTACTGAAAAATCCTTGAAATTTTGGCTGACCTTTTTATTTAAGTATCGTCGCATAATAGTATTACGTAATTATAATTAGGTTATATCTAAGTAATTAATGAAAGTCATATTATTGCGATACATTTTCTCGGTATTCTATGATGTGATGTGTCTATATATCAATATACTGTAACTTGTCATCAAGTACAGTGTTATAGTAAAATCTTATAGGTATTATGATTTTGTCATAAAATAAATATAATACCTAATAAGATTATAATACCTAAAGAGATATTGATAAATTATCATTTTCTTTTTTCTGTCTCAGAATTACAGTACGGCCGTTTTAACTTGGCTTCTCTGAACATAGGCTTCGCCTGCGAAAATCCCCCTCCTACCGCCATGTGGTCGCTAAAAAATGTTACTGCGCAGCCATTTGCGCAACTTCAGAGCTGTCAAGTTAAAACGGCCGTGTATGTTTAGTTGAAAAATTTAAATTACAAGCTTAAAAGTTTTGTAAGAGATGTACTTTGTCCCAACCAAAGCAAATTCTCATTTAAAAATTTTTGCATATACATTATTTTTTCTTAATCTGTGGGGTTTCTTCTGTATGGTGCTATGATAAGTATCACACAAAAATGGTTTTGAATGCTTTTACATTCCTATTTTCTCTAATTTTAATGAAATGTGTCTTCCTTTTTCTTTATTCCTTTTTATAGATTCCAATGTATAAGAGCTCTTAAAGTTAGACATGTATCTTGCATAATTTTATTAAATAAGTACCTACATAAGTCACTTAAAAGAAATCTCTTCGTAAGAATATAAGAAATACTGGCTGCTAGATTAAAAAAAAGTTTGTACAAAAATAGATTGTTAGTCAAAAACAATGTACTTATAAATATATATTTTTACCTAAATAAGTGTAAGTATATCGTTGTTAAACTGCATTTGTTATATTGTAACACACGAAACAACGATTTATTTTTATAAGATACTTTTAAGGAAAGTAAGTAGATTAAAATTAAAAATGTATTATTTTAATGTATATCTCATCTTGTGGGGTTATGTAGAAATATATTTTTAACAAATAAATGGACGAAAGGTTAGTTAGATTAAATATCATATTATTGTTTCACCTACCTCCTCAGTAAGTATGTTATTGCGGCTACCACAAAATGTTGTCAAAATTTGTAATGTGACGTAACCCCGACGAGAAAATGTAAATATTTTCAAATTAATGAAAATAATAAAGGAAGAAACTAATAAAAGGATACTGATCATATTTTAGGCTATGAGTGCCATTAATGTTATTTTGTTTTTATTATAATTACAATTATTACATATTATTTAATAATTTCATAATAATATTATTTTTGTAAAATGTATAGTAATAGTACTTCTCTGTATATAGGTACACACATTTATTATATTTTTTTATATTGTCAACGAATAGACAACGATGTATCCAATTCTTATTATCATTTTTATAATAAATATAGTTGCTAATGATATTGTTGTTTATTATAATGGTTATCCTTAGCAAATGTTTTGACGATTTTATCTCTAGTTAAAATCAAATGAGCCCAATCTCGAGGGGTTTACGAGTAGCCATTGAGGAGTTTCAATATCCACCTCCTGGCTCCATCATCAGATCAGCTCGGTGGTACCATAATATTGCATTGTCACCGAACTTACATAAGCATGCCAAATTTTAGTTAAATCGGTTGAAGATCTGCTTCATAATTGAGTTGCAAGATTCCACCCAAACAAACATACATTGCAAGTTAAATAAAAGCTGGTATAGCGTGTTTGTTTGTTGTATGGTAATCTCAGAGACGAATGAACCGATTCTAAATATTCTTTCACCAATAGGAAGCCTTTATCCGTGACTAAAGTAGGGCAAATTTTGATAAACGTAAGTAAAGCGAGACCGGCAGGTGTATTCACGGAGGCTCGACACCGTTTTCGTTCGATTCAGATCGAGTGAAAATTTTTCCGAAGTCGAATCTATCGACTTCGGAAACTGTATTCTAGGCGTTTGTGACAGCCACGGAAAATTTTCTAAATCCTTATGTCAAATATGAGATTCGTTTTCGATACCGACATCTCTGAATAGCCCATCTTCGACAGACTTTCCGATTCCGAGTCGAATATCGAAGCTCCGTGATTACGCCTGCGGGTCATTAATCTATATCTATACTTGTATACTAATATTATAAAGAGGAAAGATTTGTAATTCTGTATGTTTGTTACGAATAAACTCAAAAACTACTGGACCGATATAAAAAAACTCTAGCCTTCCATCCCCGAGCGGGTAGGCAGAGGCACTAAATTTCTGGATATGCTCACTTTTCACGAGACACTCCTTGGACTCCTAAACGTGGTGAGCCCATCGTCGGACCGGGTCTGTTACACATCTCTCAGAAGTAATTCTGGACCTGCAGGTTTTGTAAGTGCTTTAAATTAGCTAAGTCAACTACCAAAATAACTGTACGACTAGTTTTTGAAAGGTAGTTATCGTATAAGGGATAAAAGAACCCTTCAGGGTGTAAAAGAAAAAAATGAATTAAAAAAAAACATTTTCTTTCGTATGGTGCAATCTTTTAAAAAAAACATCAACGGCTTAGACCTAGACTAGACTCGAAAAACATTATCCAAGTTTTGGTGCAGTAGGGTAAAAATGTTTTAGGGTACCTACCTATTTCTGGGTACAAACACATACATCTTGCATAAAATTTTCATCAAAAATCTGTATGTTAATAAGAATAAGAACAGAAATAAAAATGCTCGAGCGCCACCTTGAGGTTGCTTGTAAATTTCACTAATATACTCGTAGCTCATGGTTTCACTCCGTAACGTAGTTCTGCACTACAAGTGGAAGGCTGTTGTGATACTTAAGAGTTTCCACAGATGTCGTGAACGTAGACTATATCATGTTGGATCCTACCTAGAATTGAGGAATGTGGAACTTCAGTTGCCATATCGTGCACAATACTATAAGTATTGTTTATACAGTTTCAAAATCTAATAAACTGAATAATGAAAGTGGGACCTACAAATGAAGCATCAAGTATCATCTTTGCAAATTTACTTAAAAATGAAAGTTTTTTTATACGGTGTAGCATAACTGTTTTAAGGCCTGTTCCAGTGCCCATAATCAAGCACCCTATTCGGCATACATAGTTGACTGCGGCACAAAATTATAACTAAGTCTAACAAACTCATCAATATATTCCGAACCCATATAAAAGGGTAGTGTGATGAGTCCGTAGAAATATTTTGACTGAACTGCGGATTTAGAACTGTATACGTGTGACCTCTTTTCCCTATAAATAAAATGGTTTAGTTGTTGAATTTGAATTTGTTTATAAATATTTTGAATTTAATTTTTTTTTTGTGTCTTTTGATATTTTGATCTATTTACTCAAACTGTTGGCACTTACCTATATACCTTCATGATTTATACAAAACCTAACTAATATTTAGGTTTGTTTTCTATTTTAAAGTGATATAATAATATACATAATAAAATTATATTTAGGGCAAGTGAATTTTTGCTATATCTATATAATATATAAAAACCAATGCCACTTTTCGTTGTTATTTTATAACTCAAGAACGGCTCACCTATCCAAACCAAATTTTTAGGCTTTATTCGGACTATTTAGCAAATGGTTTATGTAAAGTTTGCTTAAAATCTGTCGAGTGGTTCTTCATTTATCACCTTTTTACAGAACAGCGTCTGTCGGGTCAGCTAGTTTAATAAAATATTTCGGTTCTTTCTAAATTCCTTTTCCTCCTTTCAATAAATTGGAACATATTTTATTTTGTACCTGGAGTAAGTCCAGTCTTTCAACGTTGCAACCTACTTACTAGTCTTTCTTTTGGCAAATGTGATGGAATACCACATCTGAATTTTAAAAAGGAATACCGATTGCACCGCTCGAGGTTAAAAACTATAAAATCTAAATTACACTCAGGCACTAATTTGAAAAATATGTTATTACGTCACATCCAGGAAATATCACAGGTATTTAACGCTGCTTTAGTAAATTAACACCGCAATAAAACATCACTTTGCGAGGCCTGGAAGGTAAACATTAGCCTCTGAAAGTAAGGCCCCGGTTAAATGCTTTAGCGTGACGTAATTGACTTAAATGTTACATTAAAATCGTTAAGTAAATGTGATGTTTTATGAGAAATTATGCGAGTTCGCAGTTATTGCCTGCTTAAGTGTCACGCACAGAAAAAAGTACGACGGCTCAATATGAGGAGGATCATATGCATGATGTGTATCGAATTCACACTTTTTCTAGTAAGTTGAGTCTTTTAGAAAAACTGTGAAATTTTCTTTACGCAGCAAATACGCTACGAAAATTAAGTTCTTTGTATGGAATCTAAAAATGTGATTTTCCAAACCATTCTGCCAAGATCTAGGTACATAATTCACAAAATGTAAAATACAAAAAAAAATATGAAACATAAAATGTTTGATTTTAAAAATTTATCACGCAAAACTTAACACTGTAGATTTCGATAAAATTTCCGAGGCTTACGAGGATAAAAAATCGATCATACTAACTAGTAACATACTAGGAAAATTATTTTTCTGTGAGTTTTCACTAGTAGATAAAGTCAAATATCTTTGAGTTCCGATCTAGTTGGAAACATGATAACCATTCGTTGTAATCGTTCTTTATTCAACCATAAGTATAGGCATATAACTATAATTAATAGTCGTATAACGGTTATGTACGGACGCATCTCTAGATATACTGTTTCATACGTAGATAACGTATTGTAGTAGTGCAAATAGGCAGGATCATTTTTTGTAAATTAAAAAAAACATATTTTGTAAATTTAAAGCTATATTATTAGCGAGTAACACAGGCAATATTTTATTCCCGTATTCCCACGGGAACGGAACCTAGGCGGGTGAAACCGTGAGGAACAGCTAGTACAAATACCTATATAATACAGGTATTTGTAAAATTTGAGATTACGCGGGTGAAACCGCAGGGCGCTGCTAGTACAAAAGAACGCACAGCCACGAAAGCAATAATAGTGTTTATGCAAAAAAATATTAGCCCCGGGCAGAAATCAAACCCCGACCTCTAACTCAGAAGGCAGGCCGTCAAACAGGCTCGTCCATATAAATATTTTATAAAAAAAATTCTATTGAAAATATGGGTAACAGCGTTGATGTCTTCTGTAGGCTTATCCTTATCTAAGTCTAGCTACGTAAAAAGACATCAACGGGATAGCTTACAAAGTATTTGCTTATTTTTTAATTGGGCCTTAGTTGCTATGACGTAGACATACAAAGATGGTAAGGTAAAAAATCTGTTAATGAAAATTTGAAAATTAATCTATGACTTATACGTCGCTCGTATAAACCGATTTTAATGATTCCTTTTTTGGTGGAAAAGAGATATCTCAAGGGTGGTATCATGATAAGCAAACCAGAATTCGATGATGGCATCCGAGAGGCATGGAGGGGAACCTTCGAAAATCGTAGTGGTGACTAGTGCTTGTTTACTTTTTTTAGTTTCCTCTTTGAGGTCAGTTTTTTTTTTATTAAAAATTTTAATTATAAATATAATTGTAATAATAGCTGGCTAGTTCTAAAAAAAATGACACTAACGGCCGTATTACATAAAATATATATTTTTGGTGTAACATGAAATATAACTATGCCGTCAAAACTGTATTTATACCTATACAAATTTTCATCAAAATCGTTAGAACCGTTTTCGAGATATCTGAAATAAAAATACATCCTTGCTCATTTGAAGTCATAGGATTTATTATTGTAATTGAATTGAAGTCTGTATTGACTGGACCCCACACTATATGATGCCCTGACTTGATGCTCCGCTCTAGTACGATAGACACATACGTCACCTACCTTCACGCCAAGCCCCGTCTGGTCCGCGTCTGATCTATGGTCGTGTTCTTGACACGAGCGAGACGTGTGCGCGACGGATATTTGCGGAGATAGCGGCCGCGCGCTTTCTGCCAGTGACCGTCCGCTACGCCTCGCCTGCCGCCGCAAGATATAGGCTGATACTTGTTATCTAGACTATGATATTATAAAGATTTGTTTTTTGTTTATAATAAATAGGCTGCAGATGTACTGAACAGCTGGAATATTGTCTATTTACTACCTCAATCGCAATATTTTTTTATTTTTAAGTACGTGTCATCTTTCGTACATCTGTATTAACGCCAGTGTAAGCAAAGCAAGCACGATCGGGTAGCAAATGTCAAATAAAGACGATTGAGATTAAAACTATACCTAGATAATAGATATAGACAATAAGGACCAATACTTAAAAAGTTCTTTCACCAATGGAAAATTTACTTTTCTTGCTTTACATAACATAGGTAGTAGCCTATATTAAGTATATCTTATATATATTCTCTCTATAAAAAATTGCAGGTAACAGTTAGTTTTATATATGTATAAGCGTAAGCGTAACACATGGAGGCCTTATGGAATCAACCTGTACATAACCATTTCTTCTATTACAATACATTTACATACAAACATATAATTTACGTTTTCGGCGGAGCTCGACTCACAGCTGAACTCCAAATGCTTAATTAGTTACGTAAACGAAAGGACGTGGTAACCGGATAGGTGATGCGTTATACCCTAACGGTTCTGTAATGGACTTACGTTGTATGGGATTCTCTTATAATTGGTTTCTGGACGAGTATAATTCAACCAGAGCCACTTTTTTATTTTATTAAGACTAGGAGCATGATTAATTATGTTTACAAACTTATAAAAGTACCTACATAGTTTGTGCAAATAGGGTATTTGAGTGAATCGAAATTAAATTGCAAGTAAAATATTATCTTTTTCAATTTTCATTGAACAAAACATATCAAATAACATATAAATTAAGACAATAATCAATGTACCAATTGAGTACTGAAAATGATGACGTCACAGGCATGTAGTCAGTATAATTTCCAGTGAATTTTTGTTTTGACAGATAGAAAAAAGTAACCCATTTGACTAGAAAATTAAATACTCTATTGACGTACATCGAAAAATAATAAAATATTTTCTAACTCATCTACACATTGAGGAAACGTGATACTTTGCGGTATTATATTCCAGAGCTTCTCCTCTTACCTGCGGATTCATTTAAAGTTTAAATTTAACCACTTCACTGTGTGGAATTTTTTGTGTAGTTGGAAAAAACCTATGACCATAGATAAAGATACGTTTTTGCATAAAGAACGGTCAAAGACAAACTTTATCAAGATGTTACAGTTTATGCTTAACGGATTTATGCCCGCTGCATGTAATATACATCCAGCATGGTGAAAGTACAAATTATATTATTAAAATTAGTATTGCACCTCAGTGTGGGCGACACACCCGTGCGGCTAGCGTGAATCACCGAATTTTCGTATCTGGTGAAAGTCACCCGTTTTCTCGATCCTGAAGTACTTTTCGTAGAAAAAACGTAGATAGACACCCACGGACTCGGGATGTGCAAAAAGTGCATAATTTACACTTGAGATGTGAAGCGGAGTGCATCGAAGATCAGTTCGCGCGTGTGTGTTTGAAAATTGAACACTTGGAACAGTTGACCACCGTCCGGCGCGTCCACAGCACGCATACCGCGACTGGCACACATCCGATTCCACGCCGAGCCGCGAACGCATCTCACTGGCACGCGAGAAACAATTAAAAATTAAAAACTGCCAATTAAAAGAAAAAAATTGTCTATGACCGTTTCGCGCGCGAACTGAATTTCGAACGCGAGAATTTGAAAAGTGATGTGCTTTCAGTGTTGAAATTCCTCGTGCCGTTTCGAATTGTTTTAATTTTTTGAACGAGTTCTAGTTGTTTTGTTTGATCGCTGAGGATCTGCCAGCTCGGATTTTTAACATTGTGGAGCTATTCTGGATACTATTATGGTAAGTTCTTTATAGATATTTTCAGGAATATATTAACTTTCTTGAGTTTTTCTTGTAATGTGTGTATAATGTTTTAAATAGTCAAGCACACGGCTTTCGAGCTTCAATATCATCAGGATGGAAGTTGTATTTATCTTAAATAATCTCTAATGTCTATCATGTAATGTACTTTAGTGTGAGTACCCTTTGTTTAGCTGTTACGGGTTGAGGGTGATCAATTCAATGTATCTAGGTAAACTATTTTGAATGTATGAAACATTCAAGTTTAGTTCAAAATAAGGTTGGACATGCTTCAAATAGTTTATAATAGACAATAGAGTTGCAGTGGACAAACGTGAGGTCCGCCTACTCACGCCGAATTTGTAGAAAACATAAAAACAAAGATTTTGAATCAAGAGAAAGTACAATCTGAATCATAACGCACTTTATGCACAACGCATGCATAATGGATTTTTACAATTTACGACCGAAACGTGATAACGTTTCTGTAAATCTTAAAATAACTTACATACATTTTCCATTACTCATAGAGTTCCTAATTCAGTAGGTATTTATCACTAGCACGACGGTGAAGGGAAGCATATTGAGGAAACCCACAGGACCCAGAATCGATCCTAAGGCATGTGTAACAGCATCCCTGTCCGGCGATAAGACCACCACTTGTCACGTTTAGGGGTCCAAAAGTTATACTGATGATGTGGGTATTTCCAAGAATGGTTAACATCTCGGGGATAAAAAGCATGAGCATAGTTATTATCTAAAAGGGTAAAGATTATCGTTAGATCATAGTTATCGTCAACCAGTAACAGCCCACTGCTGAGCCTTTCCTTACACATGACTAAGTTTTAGATTGATAGGTAATTGTAATGGAACTCCGGAAGAAAATTAATAAAAAAAAAACAGAAAAAATGATCTTATTAGATAAGAAATCGCCCGAGTTACGATCGGGTCTCGTAAATTGTACAGTTAATGGTTTTTCCGCGTCCACGTAACACTTATTAGGAAGGATTACTCGATATTTGTTCGATATTTTCTTTGTTTCTGTTATTGAGAACAACTTCTACTGGCTGAGATTGTAATCATAGCCGAGTCATCATGAGCATTTATACTAACTGTCATATGGTAAATAGGTAACATGAACAATTATTGTATCGGAAGCCCGCTGATCCCTTCTAGCTAGACAGTGAAAAAATATGGCATAGGTTGATGGATACTTATATTTGAAAAGGAGTGAGTCATATTTATATTTATCTTCTTAAAGTTTAGGAGGATCCTCTAGTCATCTTGGAGAGAAGACGAGAAACAAAGCCTGTTTTTATGAATATTTACTACACAAACATATATTATATGTATGTATGTATATATAAATAATAAAAAATACCATGGTTCATCCAGCCCATCGCCAGACCTCGTCTGTTACACATGCCTCAGACTTAATTCATGGACCGGGGGGTTTCTTAACGATGTTTTCTTGCACCGTCGAGCTAGTGATGAATATGTATATAAGTTTTTGAAAAACTCATTGGTACATGCCAGGATTTAAGTCCGACCCTCACTAATTATTATCATTAGAAACGGGCTCTAAGGCTATCGCTATGACTATTGCAAGCAAATCACCTTGTTCTTCTATTGCTTAATGACAAAAGCTTCCGGTTTCTACAAAAAGCAGACGATCATACGTAATGGATCATAGACTTTACCTTATACATTTTCTTTTATTTCTTGTAGTGTTATCACTACATAGTATAAACCAAAGTCGCTTTCTCTGTCCCTATATCCCTATATGTCCCTTTGTATGCTTCTTTAAAACTACGCAACGGATTTTGATGCGGTTTTTTTTAATAGATAGAGTGATTCAAGAGGAAGGTTTTAGTGTTAGCATTGCACCCGTGCGAAGCCGGGGCGGGTCGCTAGTAAATTATATAAAACAATTTTGCGTAATTTCAGCACTCGCAAAAAAACCACAGGCTTAGATTAGATAAAAGTTGGTACGACAGACTAGAATGGAGACGTATTGGTATTTTTTAAACAGCTGTAGGTACCTAATGCAATTTTGATCTGTTTCGTTGGTGTTAATAGCACCAACAGTTTTGAGTTATAAGAGTACAATCATTTGATTATGGTGGACGTTGGATTGTAAAAAGTTCCGTGACTTAAATTTTTACAAAAAGTTATTTTATGAGGTCGTCAAAAAATGGTGGAATATTTATATTTTGGATACAATGACTGAACGGTACAGTATTAAAATGCCTATAATTAAGGTAACTAAAGTGTAAACTGTATGAGTACCTAAAATAATATTACAACTGGAAACGCCTCTGGATGCCTGCTAGAATGTAATACATACCTACAAACATCAAGGGCATTTTTGTGGCATTGCGAAAAACAAATTAATATACAAATTGAATTATTTAATAACTGCGTTTCAGTTATCTGGAAGTGGTCTATAAAACTTTAACTCAATTTTAAATTTATTTACTCATTATGTAAATGTAACTTGGTCTTGGATTTGGATACTAATTTGATTGATATCCTTCAAATTTTCATAATAAGCGAGTAACAAACATTTCACAAGACATCCATATGATTAACACATTCTCTAAAATGCAATCTACTTTAAATACGAATATATGTTTGTTTTTTTTTGCTTGATACTAATTTTAGAAGTTTCGAGAATAATTAGAAAGTATATTTTACAATTCGGCGGTCGGATTCTTTCCAATCACAATTTTATTTATCAACATTTCTGCGACTAAGAGGAACCATTGGTGTAATGATCCCCGAGTGTGGTAAGAATTTGGAAATCTGTGGAATCTAAGTAAGACTTGAATTAGAATCAAAATAAAAAACAACAGAAAAAGTTTTTTTATTTAAGTTGCTAGAAACTTGCAATTTGGTTTCCAGTCTAGCAGAGGATTCTACAGGCGGACGAGGACAATGGGCTAACCCTATTATGTCTAAAAATGGTTACTTGATCTAGATAAAGGGTTTTTTACTTATTCCCACTGGAATTGGGTTCTCATTTTCGTAAATTTTTCTACGAGAATGGGATTTACACCGATGAAGTCATGAGTGTTGAATGAAAATCAAAGCGGTCAAAGTCGCCGGCAGCTGTTATTGTGTATTTCCTTATATATATGTCTAAAGAATAACGCATGTATGTGAATAGCGCCCTGGTTCGTAATAAAACGAAATTGTTTGAGACACACTTTCAGAGATGACTTGCCAAGTAACACAGTACCGAATGAACAGTAACTAGGCAAGTGCTGGGTTAAAATAATTTATTGCAATGAGTTTTTATTTTGGTCATTATTAACTTTTTAATGACATTTACTCTCTCATGGCTAGACAAGACGTTTAAAGAAAAAGTTTCTGAAAGATTTTCTTCCAACCTCTTTGATCAATTGATTTACGATTAATGAATCATGTGATTATTGATTTCCTACACTAATTTTAAGAGATCAAATATATTTTTGTTTGTAATGAATGCTCCGAAAGCACTGGTCTGATTTTTAAAAATCTTTCACAAGTGGGTAGCTTACTTTTCTGGGAGTAACATGGTCTATAAATTTCCTACGGGAACGGAACTTTTGCGGATAAAACCACGGGGAACAACTATTTTATATATGTACTTATCCTAAAGTTCTCAATTGTAAAGGCATTTATCGAGCTAAGTCGGCTTATTACTTGAATTTTTGGACTGTTTATCAGAAGCTCTGTCTTGTGATAAAAGAAATGGTTGAACATGTGCAGATATAATAGGATTATCTAGTGCCTATGATGCTTATTGATTGACTACAAACAAAGTACATTTTTTATAAAACCCAAAACTATAGTGGACACCAAGTGCTAAGTGGTGAGGTTAAGAGGTTAAGAGAGGTAAGGTTAAGTTTCTAAGAGATGGGCTCTTCGATAATCGAAGAAAAAGTATAATTCCTGAACATTATAAAAAAAATCCATCCCCGTATTAAAAACAAATATTATGTATTAAATTTATTAAAATGTAATATTATTAAAATATATTAAATAATAAACTTTTTGTTTGTTTTAAAATCAGTAGGTAGTGAAGATCAGAGCCCACTTTCGCTTAATGACTTGTATTTTTAACAAAACTCAAACCACACTTAGGTATATTATTCATCTAACAACGGATCAATACCAGTTAATAGTTTTTAAGTTCTTTGAGATAACAATTTCAGCTCTATCGATAGAGAAAGTTGGTATACAATTTAAATAGAACTGACATATCAATTTATATCTTTGCGCTATACGCAACCAGAGCTGGGCAAAATACATGCTTTGTTTTACTTAAAATACATTAAAACCCATGAATTTGAAATATAATATATACAGTATTTTAAGTATTAACTAAAGTAGGTACAAATTACAAAATACAGCGAGGTTTTAGGTTAAGTAAATAAGATATACTTAACTCATCAAGCCCTTTTTCTTACGAAAGCTATATATCGAGATAAATATACTTGTATAGTATCGTGCGCTATTTTCTGTAGAAAGCACTCATCGCTAAAGGTTCAAATGTATTCTGTAGTCATAATTATTTGCGTCTTCCTATATATAATATCTTTGATTATTTGAAATAATAATTACAAAATAACTGATTGATCGATTTCTGAATTGTCATTTTATTTAAATGTTGGTTATATAAGAATCGTATGAATAAGATTTTTATAGCGAAAGAAAAATATATAAAACTTTTCATTTTTAAGGTGATGTATAACCTAAAGTTTACGCAGACAATATTATATATTATTATTATTACCGTTGTATCTAAAAGAGAAGTACTTTTGTTCTGCCTGAAATACAAATGTATAACGATATTCTTATAAATATTTATCATTTCTCTTACTTGATTGATGCGACTGTCACTACGTATTACTAACAGCGAAAATGAAAGCGCTACTGTTTAAGTCATAATATGGTAATTAATTATAATTTCCGGTGATAAATGTTTAAGATTTTCATTTTTGATATTAATTTACTTTGCCTGCGGTAATATTTTAGGGTTTACTTAAAAGAAAACTGCTTATAATTTTTATAACATACCTACAACTGATGAGAGATAATAATCGAAACAGTAACCTACTGTGCTTAGACTTGTTGCATAGATTACGGTGTCAATTTGTCTATGTTAAAATGATATATTGAAAAATAAACACATTATCATATCACTGACAGTCCAACTAATATTGTTAAAGCAAAATGTAGAGTTACATCTTGCCTTCGTCTGTCTGTTTCTTTGTTACCTTTTCTCAGCTAAACCTGTAAACCTATGTTGACGAAATTTTGGAAAATGATAGTTTATATCTTTGGAAAGGGGGACAGTCACCAGTAACAAATAGTAATAGAATAAAAGAAATAACAATAAACTCGAATTATTCTTTTAACAAAACACTCTCAAAATATAACCGGTATTATTGGTGCAATGCTAATACTAAAATCGTCCTCTTGAAACACTCTTATTTAAAAAAAACTGCATCAAAATCCGCACAGTTTTAAAGATCTAAGCATACATAGGGACAGACAGACAGCGGGAAGCCGGGAAGTGACTTTATTTTATACTATGTAGTGATTTATCTATTTATTTAACTACTAGTACCAAAAAAATCTACACATGGCGAACTTAATGCCTAAAGGCATATTCTACCAGCTCAAACTCAAAATTGGATCAATAATACTCAATTAACACTCACCGCTTCAAGATGATCGTAGTAACGCTTCACAATGCGAACGCGGCCTAGTTCATGCATTTTTAACAATTTCCTAAGCACTTGCTATATACCACACTCAATGCGTAGTAGGTCAGCCGCGCTTATTCTTAACACAACTCTGTTAAATCAAATTATTAGACCGGACTAAGTGTAACTTAGTGGCAAGCCTTTAGAAATTAATTGTTTTAGTATGTAGATTGTTTGATAAGTTGATTTGCTTTTTTTCTTTTCCGTAAGAATAATTTTTTGAGCTGCAATATTTTTGTAAAAAGGTTTATTTAAAAAACAGAGTACCTACCTATGTGAATCTTTTGGACTTGTCACTAACGATATACAGCTTAACAGAAACAGTGCGGGTGGAGTTATATTATTATGACGTCAGGCACTGTAAATTTTAATCAATTCGTATGAAGCGCGACACTGATTCTTGACACAATAACAAAAAAAATGTACTATTGATATGGTACCTAATTGATTTCTTCTAAAATATGATAACAGCATTGTGGGACACAATTCATATAGTTTGAGACAAAAAATTTTTGAACTTGCTCCCCTGTTTTCGGAAGCGTTACTTTTACACCCTGTATTTACAAAAAGATAAACAAAAGCCATCGTCCTCTACACGTTTTCATGGACGACGCCACAAAAGAGTAACTTACATTAGAATTGCTAAAAAGCAAAACGATTGTTTACGAAGCAAGTCAATTGTGCTCACGAAAACTAAACATCGCAAGAACGTGACTTTGGTACCTTATTTTAAGGTCAGCTGTATACTTACTCTCAAAAGAAGCCATGTCTACGTAGGTATCAGGTATACTCGTAGATATAGCTTAAATACATCAGAATAACATATAAGCTACTAGGAAGTCACAAACAGCTTGTTATTATAAACCAGCCGACCCGACTGATGTTAAACTGTCGAAATCCTATAAAAAGCATTTTCAGCTTTTCCAAAAAAAAAAAAAAAACGCAAGTAGGTACATCGGTTCAGCCATTCTCAATCGATGCAATTATTACCAGACAGGTTTTGCATTAAAGTATTCTGATTTGATTACACAAACAAATACACTATCTAAGCTTAATATAAAATTTTCGAGTCCAATGGAAATACTGAAAGAAGTTGTAAGTAATTCATCTTTACAACTTTCCCAAACACATAAAAGTTACGTCTCGACGTTTAGAAATTTTGAGACGCACGTTGTAGTTTAAACTGCGCAAGTCACGTAGCTGTCACCTTGACAGCGGTTTTGGCGGGACCGGTCAAGGATCGGCTACGTTCCGTTTCAAGTTCACAATGATTCAGCGGAAGCATTCAGCCTTTGTTCTCAATCATTGTTGCAGCGAAAGCACAGGTCGAAGGTGGCGTTAAAAGGAATGTGTTCAATCGAGAGTGTAAATTGGCATCAGCGAAATCGATCTCTGTATATTTAGTCACCAATTTATGCACTTCAAGCATGATATTATAAAGAGGCTCTCACTTTTACTCGCGGCTGTATGGGATCTGTTGAAAATGATGGACACGTCGTTAGTTTCTTGTAAGGTTGTCTTTGCAGACATTATTTAACTTGACTATTGTTACCGTGTATTATACCTATATATAAGAGTACTTCTACTCTATTATTTGACGAAGTTTATCGAACTATTAGCTGTGTAGCTGACTTGCTTTACTGGCTGGAGGCTGTACGTTGTATAAGCCAGTGTGAGACTTTTTTTTAAGTAGATAGACCCACAGAACAGGATAACCCAAAAAACAACCTAATTATGTATATCTTAAAATATTCGACGTTTTAAAGAAAAGACAGCGAGGCCGGCGGAATAAGCTTACTTTTAAAATAAACCTCACTAGAAGTAGAATCGTAAATGCAAAAAAATGCAAAGATCAAAAGTTTTAAATTCGGGTAAGCAGAGGTATGCCATTTCTGGATAAACCCACTTTTCACGAGATATTCTTTGGACCCCCTAAAAGTGATAGGTGGTGAGCCCATTGCCGGACCGAGTCTTTTACACATGTCTCAGAATCAATTCTGGGACCCGAGGGTTTCCTTACGATGTTTTCCTTCACCGTCGAGCTAGTGATAAATATGTACGTAAGTTTTTGATAAACTTATTGGTACATGCCAGGATTCGAACCCGAGCCTCACTTAACATGTGCAATTCAGTTTAACTAAAAGTCTAAAATGAACTATAACTCATCACATCAAGAAAAAACAAGTATTTTCACACCATAAGACAAGTTTTTATTCATCTAAACATTAACCACAGAGCATCACAGCTATAACTCATGCTATGCTACAGTTGTAACTTCGCAAGCAGATACACGGTCCCAGCCACTTTCTATCACGGGAAATTAATACTTTCCGCCCGATCTTACTGCTACCTACATAAACGTAGAGATTGTATGTCTACGTAATCTGTAAGGGAAACTAGACTTGAAATATAGGGGACTATCATTTGAAATTTCTACTTAATCTATAGACTGCTCATAAGTACGAGTAGATAGATACAGCTTTTGGGCAAATGTGAGGATTTCTTGTGCCGAGGATAGCAAAGCTGTGAGCTCATCATTGTTCATAATTTTAGGAGAAATAATGTCATCATTATCATTAGTCTGCATCAGAGTCTTATGTGACCTCATTGAGGAATTATTATTAATAATAATAATAATATAATCTCACGCCTTTCATCCCCGAGGGGGTAGGCAGAGGTATTCCATTACTGGATATACCCACATTTCACGAGATATATTGGACCCCTAAACGTGATAGGTGGTGAGCCCATCGCCGGACCGGGTCTATTTACACATGTCTCAGAATTAATTCTGAGACCTGCGGGTTTCCTCACGATGTTTTCCTTCACCGTCGAGCTAGTGATAAATATGTACGTAAGTTTTTGAAAAACTCATTGGTACATGCCAGGATTCGAACCCGAGCCTCACTGATTTTCCGCCGGCTCTTTAACCGTCAGGGCTATCACTGCTCTCTCTGCTCTGAGGAATTATTGTGGGACAAAATTCAAATTATGTATGAAATGTATGTATACAACGCGTAACAGAAAAAGCGCCATACCTCATACACCCCAATTAGTATATTAATATAAAAAAAATATTATGCAATCGAACTTTAGTTGTGTATAACCAATTTTCTTAAATATCGATCAATAATAGCACGATTTCCATAGATAGCACTAAATTCAGCTACGCTTATTCATTTTTCGGAAAAAATTAACACATATTAAAAATAGCCGAAATCAATTAAGTAGTCGATACTGAACAAAACAATTTTCAGGAATTGCGCTTATTCTGTTACATGTTGGATATACGAGTAGGTATAATAGGATATGATGTTCAATCACTGACCCCTCCATACTTTGCACGATGCTAGAAGTGATAAGTTTTTTTTAACAATCTAGATGCATCTACCTAAAGTTTCCATTTAATTGCATTATCATTATATCATAATCTTAATGTAATAAAAAGTCATGTAATAGTTGCGAATGTTTGTTCTATTAAATTCAATGTATAATTCAGCTACCACAATAATTCAAATACACGATCCGATAATTATATCAACCGCAATAATTAGCGAATCATTCAACTCCAGCTTTAATAGTTCGAAAAACAAACAAACATAGTATATAATATAATACATATTTGTTTATTTACATAGTCTCTGTTGATTTAAACGCAGACAAGTGACATCTTCGGAGCTAGATTAAATTATTACTTACTAGCGACCCGCCCCGGCTTTGCACGGGTGCAATGCTAATACTAAAACCTTCCTCTTGAATCACTCTATCTATTTAAAAAAACCGCATCAAAATCCGTTGCGTAGTTTTAAATATTTAAGCATACATAGGGACATAGGGACAGAGAAATCGACTTTGTTTTATACTATGTAGTGATACAATACATACATCGTTTCGCTCAAGCATTGGCAGTTGAACACAAGTATGAACTTACAGCATGAAGCTCGATAAGTTATACTTATGACTCTCTCCACGTTTCTCAGAGCTCTTGTTTATTTGTGCTACTTACCAAGTACAGGTATTGCTCAAATAGCGGTGATTTTAAACGGATTCCAGAAGGATTTTTGAATAAATGCTTGATTTTCTGTGCTTTCTTTTTTGTGACAGCCATTAATACAGATTATTGTAATCTTGATTTTTACCCGACTACGGCGAATCCAGAAGAAAGAGTTTTTCAGCAGGCTATGTATGTAAACTACTTAACCGATTTTGATGAATGAGGTGTCAATACAATTCAATTCATTTATTTCTATGGGTAAAACAAAATTACACTTAAAGCGTCAATAATCTAATAACAAGTACTTACTCTAAACTCGTTCATAGATATTGGCTGAATGTAAATAGCAGCCTATCTTTAGTCTCTTCCAATTGCAGTACCCCAAAAAGAACCAGCCAGAAACTCAAGGGCAGCTCTTTATTACGATCTGAGACAAAATATGATAAATGTAGACCAAATTTTTGCCGGCCTATTTACGTCCGTCGCGTCTAAACTTCATCACATTTTGTAAGTCTTTGATGAACGAGTAATTACAATTATTGCTTAACTCCATCATTAGCCATTAAAAGCAATATTATTATATATTTATCCAAAGGTTTTGTACTAATAATGATTCTGTCAACAAAATTAGTCAACGAAATAAAAAAGTGTTACTAACACAAATATTACTAATGAAGAATTATGATGAAATAAGTTTATAAGTTATGATTGCATACCACAGCCATCTTCATCGAATCTTGTATTGTGTAATGCATTAATCCAGTTCCAAAATGCCATATGATTAGCCAAGTCTATAGAAGTGCATCTTGTAATTCATAGACGGATTTTGAAATAGTTTTAACCTTCGATCCAAATCTAAAATCTATCTAATTCATAATCATGCAATGTTCTTATTTTATCGAAATAAAAACACAGACGAGCAAAAATAAAGAGTCACATAAATAAGAAGTTGTGACAAACAGACAGAAGAGGCGGTATACTCGTATACCAAAAGGGTTTATATATAAACTTTTTATATTAGCTTCACTTGTAACTATTACATTTTGTCTGTGTGTCTGTCTGTGCACGCATCACGCAAGATCCACCCCGGCAACCCCGCTTGGCACCGGCTAGTCCTACATAAATGTTTCCCTGACCGGATAACAAAGATTCCTTTTGCGGATAGGTATAGCTGAGTAGGTATAATAAAACCAGACAAGTGCGAGTCTAACTCAAGCAACTCGACCTCGGAAGAAAAGTAAAAACCGGCGAAGCGCGAGTCAGACTCGCGCATGTTAAGAGTGCCGAAACTCCACATATCCACTTCGTCAGCAATTCCAGTCAAACACATTAACACTAAAATCTAGGACATGCGTCAATGACTAAAATCGCTGAACTAGTAAATAAGTTATTATAAATAGCTGTTAAAACTTAGAAGTAAGCGATTGTTGTTTTAGCTAAGAGACCAGATTGTCACTCTGTCCGTTTAATAAAATTTTTTTTTATTAAACTCCGGTGTCGTTTACTTAATTGGCGCAGCCGGTAGGATAGTAAATCCGGTAGGAAAATAAATAATTTAGGGGTTCCGTACCATTATCTATAAAAACGGCTAAATAATCACGTTTGTAGCATGGGGGCTCCCTTAAATATTTTTTTATTTTGTTTTTTAGTATGTGTTGTTATAGCAGCAACAGAAATACATCATCTGTGACAATTTTAACTATCTAACTATCACAGTTCGTGAGATACAGCCTGGTGACAGACAGACGGACGGACCGGACAGTGGAGTCTTAGTAATAGGGTCCCGTTTTACCCTTTGGGTACGGAACCCTAAAAAGCAACTTAAAATATTTATTTTTCTATAAATGTTTGCAAGTATTATATGTAATGTAATGTAAAATTTAATGTAAAAAAAAAAGAGTGTGTAAGCATTATTTCTATATACAATAGAAATAATAACAAATAATAATAACTAATTTTTTAAGCTTATTTTTTTTTTGGCTGTGGTATACTTGTGGTAATAGTGGTATCCTTTCCTGGAAATACCAATTTTTTTCCCCAGTTTTTTTTTCAGATCCTAAACGTCACAGGTGGTGAGTCGAATCATTTAACCTCTTAAGCCAAAAAAATGAAACCCAATTGATTTTTAAATATAGCTTTAGTTCTTTTTTTAGATAGCTTTAGTACTAAAGTGCTGTGCACGTCACTTGGGGTACTATAGTACCATTTTGGTACAAGTGGTCTAGACAGATACGTATTAAATTTAAATTTGACGTGCTCACGACGACGTTAATCTATACTAATAATAGGTCTTTACCTATGCAGCATTTTCAGATTTAATTATCTGTGGATTGGCTCGCAATTCGAAATTCAAATAAATTTTATTCGAAAGCTGTGTTATTCTGATTTCAAATTCAGTCATTTATTTTTAGATAGTGTTTTCTTTTTGTGAAATTTTGGGAGATTTTTGGCGCCATGGATAAAATTAAAATGCGTACAATTTTCGAAATTTCTGGCAGACTTCTACAGTAAGCCCCTTTTCACACGTACCGGTTTTCGCCGGGCCGGCGGGCGGCGAAGTATATGGCCATGTTACGTTCGCTTTCATACGTACCGGGCGCGGGCAATGGTCCGAAAGGATACATTTCGCCGCCGGGTAGCCGGCGCCGGCCCGGCGGAAACCGGTAAGTGTGAAAAGGGGCTAAAGGGATAAACAAACTGCCATCAAAATGGCAAAATTGTATAGATAATTTGGGCCAGTTTTTTTGTTTAGTAACTAATACTGTTTGTTGACGACGAACATCGGACTAACGGCATATACTCGTACAATACTAGCTTTTACCCGCGGCTTCGCTCACGCACGTTTATTTCACCCCCTTAGGGGTTGAATTTTGCAAAATCCTTTCTTCCTACACTGTATAAGCTATCTGTGTGCAAAATTTCAAGTCTCTAGACCCAGCAGTTTAGGCTGTGCGTTGATATATCACCAATCAGTCAGTCAGTTTATCATTTTATATATATAGATGTAACAGAATAATCGCAATTCCTGAAATTCGTTTGTTCAGTATCGACTCCTTAATCGATTTCAGCTATTTTTAATATGTGTTAATTTTTTCCGAAAAATGAATTAGCATAGCTGAATTTAGTGCTGCCTATGAAAATCGTACTATTATTGTTCTTTATTTAAGAAAATTGGTTAGACACAACTAAAGTACGAATGCACCATAATTTTTTATTTTAATATACTAATGGGGTGTATGAGGAATTGTGCTTTTGAATGACTCTTATTTCCAAAAATACGATAACAATGATAAAATACGAGATAATGAAGACTACATATTTGTGCCGTTTGAGGTCTGGAGGCACAATAGCGTTTGGTCGAAGCTTGAGGTAAAGAAGTCTGGTAACAAGTAATAAATACTGACAGGAAAATAATCTATTTGGCAGGTACTTAGGTAAACACGTCATCACATAAATATATACTCTCTATTTCAGTTCTGTACTCCAAATCAACATAAGACATTACGTCACAGTGATATTAAAGTTATGATTTTTGTAAAACTGGCGGAAAAGCATATATCTTGTACTGTCCCAATGATAGGTACTGCTGTGAAGACAATGAAATTAATCATTAACCGCAATGCCCTGTTTAATGACAGATCACGTGCACTCGTGTGCCTTTCATTCATTGTGGCGCGGAAATGTACGACGCGCGACGCCCGCGCCGCTTTATGTCGCGATTTACAGTCGTGAGGAAAATACAAGATGTTTATTGAACACCAACAGAAAGGGTAATGGATTGTCCTGGACTCTCATGGTATATGATTTTTTTCGAAGTGCTTAGTTATTTGCATTAATTTGTAACGAATATTTGTTAAAAACGGATGTTGAAAGATCAGGGGGTCGATTTTTGAATCTCACCAAGTGACTAATTCTCACCGATGTGAGTGATTTTCGAAAGTTCGTATTTTTGAAACTCATCGGTGACTTACATTTGTCATACCTATGATATCGATTTACGAGTGCCCCTACCCACTCGTAATTGAAATCACCATGTGATTGTTTTTGACAGTTAACGTATGTGACATCTGCCAAAAGTGCCAAAGTATGTTTTTCGGAAGAATTAGCAGCGGGGCTCGATTGTGATATTTCGTGATTGCGACGATTTATTGAAAATATAAAAAACCTCTCAATTAAATAAAACAATATCCAAGTTATTAGTAAAACATATGCCACTAACAAATGTACATACCTTTTCTTATAAATTGTAAAATCTGTGTTATGTTCTCTTTATTCGTCCTTTTCTAGTGAATTAAGTGAATTTTTCAATTCAAAACTTTAATTTTCGTTTACATGACACTGACAGATACGTTACGTTTTACGATTGACCAATTTGATGAATCTTTTTTAAGGTATGGTATGAGAAAATAAAAACCGATATCAAGGGCAACACTATAACATCTGCGTAAAAAGGAACGTAACGGGAAGATTGTCTCTGACTGACATTGTAAAATTTCTGCATGTTGGTAAACATCGTGTGACTTTCAAAAATACGGCTTTTGGAAAATGGTGACATAAAAGTCATCGGTGATAATTTTAGTCACCGGTGATTTTGATATCACCAGTGAGATTCAAAAATCGCACTCCGGACCTTACGCTCGACTGCTTTATTAGATACCTACGTACTAGTTCCCCATCGTCACTTCGCTTCGGATTATCAAAATAAAATATAGCCTAATTAATTAAGGATAATATAGCTTTCTTTAAGAGAGAGTTATTAAAATATGTTTAAGTAAATGAAATGAAATGAAATGTCTATTTTTTCTATCAAAAAATATCGCGCTCAACAACTCAGCCAAGTTTTATCGCAAAAAACTATTTGTCTTCATCACTAATATTATAAAGAGGTAAGATTTTGGAAAAGTAATACATATTTCCATTATTAAAAGTTTTTTTAAAATTAAAAAAATATTAATGTATGTGAGCAACTGTACATACGTACCTTTACCATTTGAGGAAGTACTGTACGTAGTGTAGGGGCCCACTGCAGGGCTACTTTCCATTTGCCGTCCCAAGAGATTGAACACAATATTATTGAAGTACCCGTGGGTACTTGGTATTCCGTTTGTCAGTTTCTTATTTTGTTTGAATATTCGAGTACTTAATTTAATAATAGGTACATATTCCTTATGATCACCTACTTGATAGAGTAAAATTATAAAGTTAAGAAACGCCAACGTTCGACGCTTGCTTCGGTCATTTATTTATTTTATGAACTGACCAAAAAAAGGACTAAGTTATTAAGTCGACACGTATATTTCTTTCTTTTTATTGGTGACTACGCATAACTTGATTTTGATGTTTATTTTTTTAGAATAGAGTATACCTCTATTTTATTTTCACCGTTTTATTTTTATTGTTAAAAAGCTTTATTATTTATGTATTCAACGATATTTACCGATATATTGACATTATCTACCAGCGAATTTCATCATATATAGTCAAACACTAATCTATAAATATGAATACATTTATAGAAAAAACTTTTAACTTGTTTTTTATGATTGCACTCTAAAAGATCTTCGCTTAGTGGTCACACTTGTCAATAAATGGATACTATTTCTTTTTAGAGTGGGCCCTAAAAAGTCCCGACAACGGCACTGGTGGGCCCTAGTTAGTAATTAGAACTTAATCGGTCGGGTGCATTGCCCCGGCACAAGTAACTTGATTGATTGCTGTGTAATACTGCTGTAATACTTACACTAACTCGTAATGATTTTTTACTGAACGTTCCTATGTAACTATGTGGAGCAAAAACTATGAAATTCTATTCATTCTTCAGTAGTAGTCCAATATTTCTGGTGTAACAACTAATACGAATATTTTGAATTATCATTTACATCTACACTAATATTATAAAGAGGAAAGATTTGTATATTTGTAACGAATAAACTCAAAAACGACTGGACCGATTTCAAAAATTCTTTCACCATTAGAATTGTACAACATCCCTGAGTAGCAAAGGCTATATTACCTACTATAGTATTCCTACGGAAACAACGCGGGTGAAACAGCCAGGAATTAAATATACAATTCCTAGCTGTTATTTTTTTTATTACCCTCATTGTAGAGACATCCAGAAAAGAAACCAGCAAACATGTTCATGATTAATAAATCAGTAGGCGGCATTAGTATAGACAATTTCTTTACAAATTGTAGGTGTAAAACTAGTCTAAAAGAGAGCAACTGTAAAAGTAGCTTTAAATTATTAACTTAGCCACATTCGGGTAAGAATATCATTATCGCCGAATAGGGCATTATTAACTAGTGGACCCCAAAAGATATGGCGTATAATTTGAAGTGATTGCCTACTGACCTCTTCAATTTTGAGTTAGCAGCAAATTATGAATAGCCCATC
Source organism: Ethmia dodecea (assembly GCA_963855545.1). Classification (NCBI taxonomy): domain Eukaryota; kingdom Metazoa; phylum Arthropoda; class Insecta; order Lepidoptera; family Depressariidae; genus Ethmia; species Ethmia dodecea. Next base: position 8,310,799 of record OY979453.1, read on the forward strand.
TCGCATGACAGTATATACCTACATATAGTTGAACTATTATAACTGATTTATACACGGCTTAGTTAAATTGACCAGTAGCTAGACAGTGCTTTTATATTGACAGGTATATGAATATCACTTCATAATAGGGTACACAAGTTCATCTACTGTTCAGCTTACCTCGAAGAGAATATTTGAATCTCTTTGGATTAACTAAACCGGGGTTAGACCAGCAATTTGGCACATTATACTATCTACTATAAGCACTAGTACTCATATTTTTGAAGAAAAAATAATACTGTTTCAAGCGATGTACAGTCAAGAGCAAGTCAAGCTTTACACTACCAGTTTAAGCTGAGCTCTGATTTATACTGCGCGCCATAGAATACAGGGTCGGTTCAAAGCCCAAAGTGTCAAGCTCAGCGTGCTCTTGACTGTACCTACTCATTTGTTTAAATAATCCAAATATACCGAGCTGCGGTCTATTATTCTATCAACCAACAAAACTAAATGTGACATTTTCCATATAATTTTATTTGAAATGTCACGGCTTAAAAAAAAAGAATTTAATAAATCGTGGAAAGAGTTAGTATAGGTCTACATTGGTGTTATTGTAATAATCAGCCGGGTCAATGAATCTTACCTAATCTTCAAACTATCCAAAAACTAATGGCTGTATTCGGTATATAAGCCTTATCGCAATGGTATGCCGCTAGACGCAATATGTATACTTAGTACCTATTATGATTTAAACGGAATAAGCTTCAGTTCTTGGATTAAGGATGAATCCAAGCTAAGTGAATAAGTGTTTGTTTAGTACTTTTCCTATAGAAATCAAGAAGTGTATTATTATTATTGACATTGACACTTGTTGCTTTTCATTAGATAAATCTAGCTCAGAAGTCAAGCAGCAATGACCCACTGACATCTGATAATCCTACGGCAAACACACACACACACTTAGAAGATTTAAAATCCTTTGAAATGGTGTCACAAAATTGCTTTGAAGTTTCTTAAATCTGGAAATCAATTCTTTTCTAATGTGCATCGATTGAGTATCACGAATATTGTAGCCATTCGGACATTAACCGTAAGGATTGCGTGTATCGGTCCAATTATTAGGCGGAATATAACTGTAGCAGCATCTGGGTCAATGTTACACGTCATTGTACGATACTCTCACTTCAAGGGTCTTTTCTACAATGCTATTATTTTCTTTAATAAAGATTACATGGCATGTTTTGGATTTAGAGAAAGTGCAAGATATTGAAAAAAGATAAGGATATTTTGCGATACGCATAATCAATGAATGACATTGATTTAAAGCTTATATTTCTAATAAATGTATAAACATTTTAGAAAATTGCTTCCTGTATTATCATAATTTGTTGAACAATGAAAATATACCAACCAATTCTCTTGTGGGAGGGGAGAAATAAACAATAGAAACGTCAAATGACACTTTTCATTGAGGTGCTATGAACCAACCATATATTTCGGGATGTCCGTAAACAGAACCACTGTGTCCCAAAAGTTGACAGTCTCCGGACGAGTCCGGAGTTTCGTTTAATTTGAGACCCTGATTGAATTCACGGTTTATGAAATAGAACAGCATATCGTCATCCACTTTCAAAGGTTCAATAGACCATTGGGACTTGTCGTCATTCGCTGTACTATTGCCTTCAGCCGTCTTATCTCCAGAGGTGTCTGTTAGTTCCAGTTTCAAATACATTTCATGTTTGATGTTCATTATTTTGAAATAAATATTATCTTTGTCCCACACTGGAAGAAGTTTCCACAAAACCTTTTTACTTGACTTATCCTTGCTATCTCCTAAAGCTAGTTTTTCATTATTGGCATCAGCATTTTCGTCTAGTTTTATAGCAAACATATATTTTTTATTTATGATTTTAACATTGTCTCCGTTGAAAATTAACTTAAAGGATATGGGAAAGTAATTGGACACTATATCTTTTGCATCAGCATTCCAAAGCTTGTAAGCATAGCCAATCATATTCTTGTTTCCTTCTTTGAGTAATTTATTCACTGTATTGGTTATTTTGTCGCAAAAATCGGCACTTTGGAGAGTTTTAGTTATATTAACAGCGTTTTCATAAGCTCGTATAGTCACGTTTTTGTATAGCTGGTCACACAATTCTGTCACATTTAGATATGCTTTATATTCATCGTCAGCGAATAAACTCAACCCTTTCAGCTTTCCAGGCAAATCGTAACCGTGACAGTAATAAACTCCCTTCTTTCTCAATTCTTCATTGAGGTTTCTGATGTCAGCTGACTCATCATTGAACCCATATACGACAACTTTTCCGATATCTCCGTTCACCATTCGACCTATATCTCTAGCACAGCTCTTGTTGATAGGAGCACCCATAAGTGTAACAATATTTACTGAGTTGTCTTTTATGTAGCTACTTGTGTCGCAGTTAGTATAGCTTATAACGGGTACTCTGTTTGGTATTTTTCTATTAGTGTCAGGACCATTGCTCACGAGTTGATATTGGTGGTTTACGTTATAACAATCTGGGAACCCACTGATTCCTTCATATGTATTTATCCTTCCCTCGCCCCAGTAGTCGACGTGTTCCACAAAGTCTGTGCAGGTCGGTATTTTGACGAGTTTGTAATTTCCGATGTAAGGAACTTCAGAGTAAGGGTACAATTTATCAACACTTGTGACGTAGTTGGGTGACGATGCGAAATTCCAATCAGTAATAGAATGAAACATTTTATATTATCTTGCTGAAATATACTGGCAGAAGTTGCAGTATAAGAAACGTATTGTCAAGAAATAGAGAAAATTCGTATTTATATACATTTGCATATTCTGTTATCACAAGTTTATGGAAATGAACTCCTGATAAAAAACTGCGCCAGCACGAATATATACAACATGCTATCAATTTAGGTTTAACCGCAATCGATATAAAAATACTATCATAACCGAGATTGTTATAAAAACCACTGCATACATTTAAAGGGTATATTTAGATAAACATTACCATTAATTAGGTCGTGTCAAAGAACTAGTTAAAAAGCATACATCGTTTTAGATAGTCACATATAAGTATAGAGTAGAGTCAAAGTAGTCTGACATATAAAGCAGTTTCTCTTTTCTTCCTTATTCATAAATTAATTTAAGTTATGTAGTAGGTACCTATATCAAATAACTATATTATCAGCAACATTGTAAATCCTGAGGTAGAACAGGTGTAGTGGAACCCGAACCACCCCTGTACGTAAGATTCAAATTTAGTCCTCAGTTAAGAGTAGACCATAGACTAAAAGCACAGCTAAAAGTTTAAGAATTTAAGTAGGTACTTTTTCCTAATTGTGTACAAATCTTCAACTAGGTAGACCTTTACTTAGTTGAAATAAAAGCTTGGTTTGGTGATTCTGAAACCCTTGGAGTTGTTCTACCTTGACTTCCAAATAGGATTAGGAAGGACACGTGATCGGGTTTTCTTTTTAGGATTAATAAGAAATAGTTAAGGTCAACGCACACAGAGGCGTTACAGGAAAATCGGCAATTTTATGGTGTTATTCAATCTGTAATCTGAAATGTTCGAGTTTGTATACAACGCGATCCACGTGGTGCTCCCGCTTTCTGTGGGATAGGTTACCTACGTATAAAATTCCTGTCCCGCCTTTTGCGCCTCGTTGTGCGATGACCTTTACTATACCGATAGCTTTTCGTAAATATATATAAAAACAAGAGCCATCATTTCCCATTCCGCATCAACTCGTGTTATCACTTTCACTAGCATTTATAAATATTTTATAATATTGGTAACTATTAGCCATATCGCTTTCTTCAAACTGGTATTCGGAATCGAGCATTATGTGAGATTATTCGAGTTACGAATAGACACCGGTTTTTGTGAAACCATGTTATTTTGTAATAATTTTATTATTCACTTCACTGTTTTATTCAAATTAAATTCTAGCTAATTAAATTATATGAATGCGAGAGTGTATGTTTGTGTCAAATGTTATAGCTATTTTTGTTAGGAAACCTGTTGGTTCCGAAATTGATTCTCAGGCTTGTTCAACGGTGGAATAGTGTGACGTCTACTGTCTATTCTCCGCACCTTAAAAGGGAAGCGGTGGTGTTTCAATGACAAGATGTCAAAAAGTCTAAATTATTTATTTGCTAAACAATCGGTTACACACCATGCAAAATCATTATAAATAAACATGGAGCTTTTGCACTTGTAACCGAGCCGGTACAAAACATTGTATTTATTTTCTGCTAATCTTATGAATTTGGAAGTAACTAAATTTTGCTGGGTGTAAGTTGCATCTTTTCACATAAGCATTTCATTATTGTTAGTATAAGAACAGTTGGGAGCGGTAAATCAAACGAGACCTTACTTAATGACACCGTATAATTGACTGCCTACATCTTAACAATTAACAATTGTGAACTGCAAAAGAAGTCGCAGGCAAAAGCTAGTTTCATAAACTTGTCAAAAACATGTTGTCACTTTTTTGAACATAAAGTTAAATAGAGACCAAGTACCAGTTCACTTTTAACACCATTTTGTGGTTAGTCCGTAATAGTTTCACAGCTGAAAGAGAAATTTTGAGAGCCGTGTTTTGCTTTACTATTATTACTCAGTGATGCATTTTAATTTGTAACGAGTAATAAACACGAGTTAGAAAGAAATTACTTAATTTTTTTATTGAAATAAATTTTAGCTCAAGAATAAGATGTAGTCTAGCTATAAATCTTTGATTGATGAGTGTATTCGATTAAAGAACAGATGAGAACATCCTTACCAGCAAAAAATGAGGTAATTCAAATCAAATGGTAATGCTTTTGAAGTCTTAGCTTTTATTCAGACATCTAAAAGTCAGTAAAGTGTGAATAGCTTAATACATTGATATCACATTTATTTCTTCAGTTAGACCAAAATGCCTCCCTTTGGGCCAAAATTTAAAATTGTAGGCCACTGGGAAGTACCTCAAGTACCTCTAGGATTGATCCTATCCCGGAGTGTATGAAAATACTCTGATCTTATATTTTTAAATTGCGTAGACACCTTTTTTATGTCTAGGTATTTATATGTATCTAAGTATATCTATTAGTTGTTTCGTACCTATAGTACAGGGTTTTATCTAGCCTGGTATTAAAAAACCATGTGTAAATTGTGCACTACAGTTTATTTATTTATTAACGGCTTATGAGAATAAAGTATTCCTTATTCAGTATATTCTTTGTTTTATGTGTACCTCAACACGGACAGACAAACAAATGGTCGAAAATGTCTCCGTTATTGCCATTATTAGACTCGGAACCCTAAAAATACAAAATTTCGACATGTCATATTGACAAGTCGAACAGTGTTTCAGCTTAGCACTTTAATTACATGACTCGACAAATATATAGAAGTATATTTGTGTTTGTTAAAAATAATGTTAAATATAAATTCGAATGTAATTGTTTTTGTACGGTAGGTATAATATATTTTTATAACTAGAAAATTTGCTTTTGTCAATCGAATGAAAACTAGTCTATGCGCTTCTTCAAAATACAAGCTATCCCTACCAAATTCCCTAAAGGTCGTTTCACCAGTGCAATAATATCAGAATTATTGTGCATTTATCCGGTCAGGTAATATTTATGCGAGATAATAGCATAAGTCAATACTTAACAATATGTTGCGGCCCCGCTATTCTGCTAGTAGGGAAGTAAGTAATCACTTGTTAACGAGACGGTTACTAATAAAAATAATATGTGATTAAGTGAGACAGTCTAAAAAAACAATCGAATCGGAAGAAGGAATAATAAAACCACTGACTCTACCAGGATACTGTATTCACCTACATATTAATAAGATCTTACAAAAATAACATCTCAAATGTCCCAGAATTAATTCTGAGATATGTGTAAAAGACCCGGTCGCGATGGGATCCCACCTATCAAGTTTAGGGGTCCAAAAATATCTCGTGAAAAGTAAGTATATCCAAAAATGGAATATCTCTGCCTACCCCATCGGAGATAACAGGCGTGAGATTATTATTATTAACATCCAAAAGTAGAAATTGAAATGTAAGCTGTATCTTATTCAAGACTGTTCGCATTCAAACTTAATATGTGGTCATCAATAATAAATAATATACCGTTGAGAGGTAATCATGAAATATTGGCGCGGTCTGTTCTTGTAACAGTGTATAGTGGTGTGATGAATTGGCATGTATATGAATGCGTACGGTAGCTGTAAGATGCATAATGCAATAATATATCACAGCTTGCCAACAAGACTATATGGGGATATTGCAAAGAACTATGAGGTATCGGTGTTAGTGTTAACAGGTCGTTGAATATTGAAATTAATACCAATTTTAAATAAGAAAGTTTATGAAGAAATTTTTATGAGTGTGAAATAATATGATTTATATTTTATAAGAAACCAGATTTTGTTCGACTATGTCACCTGGATCGATTGACACTTCATTCATTAAAATAGGTATAGTAGTTTAGGCTCTACTAACATTCATAGGTTGTTAAAAACATTTATTAAATATTAATGCAAATCTAGAGGTTTTGATTCAATGTGGTTTGTATTAAATAAAGGTCTCTCGGTGTGGAGTTTGGTAGAAACCGCTTAGTTTGAAACGCGCAGTTACAGCTCAGCTTTTGTTTATATACGGTCAACATAAAACCACACAGGCCCACTGTGAATCCGTTTAAAAAATATTGACGCCATTTCTAAAAATCTGCACGTTTTGTCGATTTGGATTCAGGATCGCTTAAAATATTAACTGTTCGCTTTCAAAAGCAATTAGCCTCCGTGTTAAGCAATATCTTTAAAACCTGTTTACACCGGTAAGTGACCAACTTTTTAGTAAAACGAGAATCTAGATTCATAGTGCAAACTACTATTTGTCACAAAAATGTACACATATTAATGTGCTTTCTCATTTCCGGAGATAGTTTCTGCTTAGAACGGCGCCGGTAGCGAAAGCTACTGTTATACAACGAAAACTAGAGCATAAATTAATACGTAACTTTAGGAAAACGTACAAATAAATATATATTGATAAAGAACCTCATCATGGATTCGGTGTAACTGGAAACTACACAGCTCTCTCTGCGACTTTCGACGCGGAGCGATATGCGACACTTCGATTGATAGAATCATAATAATTGTTCAAACTGTTTGTAGGCAATTCGAAAAAAAAATCGAACTTGTTATTTTAATTTCATTTTATTAGGTTTTTCTGCAACTACTTGTACGTTAAGACACGTTAACGGTTGGTCGCTGTTTTCGTTGTGTTTACGCACAATGGGAGTTTATAAGTCAGGTCCTTGGGTGTCTTGCAAAATTCTGAAAATTAGGTGGCTACTAGCCTAACACAATCTCCAAATCTGTGTTCTCCAGAAAAGTCGTAATTTTCGCATAATTATAGTGTCAATCGGTAATCGAATTACCATTGCAGCAGCATAGTTATTGAATCATATAGAAATTTGGTGTTTAAAACATTTAGAATGTGTTTTATTTTAAAAGCTTCATTTGTTTTGAAGTTGTTCCAATAGTAATATTCAATCAAAATTTTAAACAAAATTACAAACAGACTTCAACGTATAGCGCTAAAAAGACTATTATTTGCATATTCAACATCCATTCAACATTCTGTTACTAAACCTATTACGCTGATAGCGAGTGATTTGCTAATGTCCGTTGAGGAATTCCGATCTCCAACTGAAGATCTTCAACCGATTTTCGAAAACTAATATGGCCACCTTCGATGTAGGTCTTATACTAGTTCAAACAAACGAAAAATTTGAAATCGGTTCAAATTTACGGAAATATGGATTACCGTAAAAAACACACACGACGAATTGAGAACCTCCTTCTTTTCTGAAGTCGGATTAAAACTGTTTAGTTTTATGCAATACCTATGTATATTTCTCAGTGATTAAAAAACTGTACAATGTAATTTATTGCTAAGATTATGTGTAGACAGGTAAAACATTTTATTGCTTTATAATTTAGATGCAGATATTGAGCGAACTGGCAGGATATAAAAGACATATATTTTATTTTAATGATCACTTATAGATGAAGTCATAAATAGTTCAATATTGTGCAGACACTACCTATATGAAAGCTTATGTTAGCTTAGCTAATAAGCCATTATATAATTTACACAACAGGTATTGTTGCACTGTTCTTTACTAGTCCTCTGGGAATTACCAAAGTCTTCTATAGTGTGTGCCTACGTTGTTATTTTTTCTTATTATACAGTGTGATTTAAAATGCGATTGACGGCTTGTTCTCCTCAACCATACATGCTGAAGCGGTGGAGTTGAAATGACATTCAATAAGTCGACTTGTACGTCCCTACTTTGAATAATTCATTTTGATTTTGACTTTGTGAGTAAAATTTGAAAAACATCACGCTATGTTTCACAGACACAAGCACAAGCAGCTTTAGTTCACAGATTTGTAGGTCCAGCGGTTGATAGGTCAGAGTCAGGACATGCTCATTTATAAATTAAACAAATGGTGTTTTTGTCACTGTCGGGGAAGATGTATAGTTTCTCTCTTAATTATTAATATTGTAAAATTTAAAGTTACACAAGTATTTAAATTCATTTACCATTGAATATTATGGCAGCGGACTATGGGCCGGAAGTTAATAAGAACTGTAATTTGAAGAATTGATGACAACTTGTAAATCAAAACTTTATATAAGAAACAGTTTTTGAAGTGAAAACTTCTTTAGCGGCGTTGAGCACTTTTGTGGGATGGGTAAAAACTGTGAAACTCGCGTCAGGTCACGTGTGCTGATCGAAAAAATACCGTAAGACGGCGCAGAGCGCTTGCGCGATCTGCCATCTGCGAGCTATTCTGGCGTACGCTGCAAAAACTGTGTCTTCGGTAGACTCAAACGAAACGCACATCAATTTGAAGAGCGTAAAAAATAAGTCGATCTGAGTCGACAACTTAAAGGCGGAAAATTCGGATTATCGAGTATTTTCAATATAAAAATAAATAAATTGCTATTAAATTAATGGTGTTGCTAAGTAAACATGTCAATGTCATCACGTGTCACAGGTTCGTATTCCCTTCTCCTTTGTGTTTTGGGTAAATAAGATTTAGCAAAAATATCTAGAGAAGCAGAGAGAAGATAATCACGATGTTGTCAAGAGAGGTTAAATGCTATTCCCTAACTATTCCAATAAATCAAAAATGCACAAACGTTAATAATCAAGTTTTCACTTCTGCCGGCACTCCCGGAGTGCAACCCGTGTTTTTTTTAAAATTAATTATGGGCTTGCTCTTGACCCTAGACTTGCCCGAGAGCAAAGACCGGGCCTACGATAGGACGAGCTTGCCCAGAAGATTCCTGTTCACTCGATCCTTAAAGGCTTGTAAGTAAATATACAATATTTTTCAAAATATCTCAATTACAAATTCAATTTTTCCCTAAATTGGTTTTCCCGTAGAAGTGTTTACTGTAATAGGTTTAACCCAGTTTTAACCAGTTCAGCGTTCATACCCAGTGGTGACTAGTTACGGTCAGAACGGCCTGGTCCATTTCATGGTAACGGCACTCAACTTTGTAGCCTAGGCTATATAGAGGTAGATAGCTCTCAAGATCTTGACTTTAATGCACTTAACCATATCATGATTTTATGCTTTAAAGTTGAGTCGAAAGTCTAGTATTTTGATTGAACGAAGTCATTAATAATAATAAACCGGCCAAGTGCGAGTCGGACCCGCTCGCAGCAGATGGTGATGGCTTTAGTGACGAGCGAAACTTGGTCTCCCAGGTACTAAGAAATATAGCATAAATGTTCGGTTTCCATTTTTGGAACGTAGTTCCTTATCGCGCGTTGCGAAAGGGGGTTAGACGGAAAAAATTAAGACCAAAAGTTGTAACGACCGACACTTTTTGCTATAGTTGAAGCTCTATGATAAATCTAATAATGATGATGAGATGATGATGATGATGACGATGACGATGACGTTGACGATGACGATGACGATGACGATGACGATGACGATGACGATGACGACGATGACGATGACGATGACGATGACGATGACGATGACGATGACGATGACGATGACGATGACGACGACGACGAAGACGACGACGACGACGACGATGATTATGGAACTTCTTTCCAACCGGGTGTCCTTTGACAATTCTCAAGTTTTTTTTTAATTTGTTACAAACTGTATTGGTAAATCTCTGACAGATGGGCAAAATTACTACAACAATAGTATTGTGTGTGTTTTTTGGTACAGAAACTTAAAAAATGTGTATATTAGGTATACTATTTTTAAGGTTCTGTACCTCATTGTATTTCATATTCCAGTGTTGGTAACAGTACTTTCCCATTTTGTAGAAGATCCGACACACTTAGTCATTTGGTTCCTGGTGTTTGTATTTAAAATTTTAATTATGTACCAGCACTATGTATTATACTGTGGTACCAGTTACTTATAACGATATACATACGAGTATGCGTGTGATTTCACAGAGATTATAATTTACATCATCTTTATTTGAGAACTTATATAGGAAAATTACACTCGAACTCTAAAATCATATAATGTTTTAAGAGTTATTTAAGTGCCCAGGCTATAAAATGAAGTAATGTCATAAAATAACTTAATAAAATCTAAAATGATGAGTAAAATCTCAAATGTATATAGTTGATGTTTTGTTCAACAACTTTTTGTATGAAAGAGGTATCGTTGAAATTACATTCGCCAGTGTTATCAAGAACCGGCGCGTACGCAGTCGTCATAACGCGCGGACAGACAAGCCGAGTCATGACAGAGAAAGCGGTAAACTACGTCAGTGTCAAAAACGTGAAACTGGTAAATATTAACACGTTTTTAAAAGAACTTGTCCTAAGGAATTATTATCTGTTTTTGTACGTGTTCCATACATTTTAAATATTCGTTGGATATGTCAGAAGCCAAGGACACTGATAAGTGGTAGAAGGGATAAGTGGCCTTTTGCTCAATTGTGGGATAAAAACTAGGACACATAATAAAAAGAGTTGGAAAATTCTGTGATGGTTTTCTGAAAAAAAAAAACCATTAAATACGAGTAGGTACTAGGTAGGATGTTTTCAAACCAAAAGCTGTACTTTTTTACGCCTTATACAGAAACTTTGTATGTCAGTCATTTGTTGGTGATATACGAGAATACATAAGCATTTATGTATGTCTAGTATGTACATTCTACCCATAGTCATATTCTTTTTGCTAAAATTGTGACATAAAATTACAGCAACAGCAGCGAATTAGCATTTGTTTAGTTTCTTCGAGTTACATTCTCAAATTACACAAACATAGTTAATACTTATACTTAAAAGTTATCCAGCTAATGTAAAATTAGTAAATGTAGAGGAATCACGCTGGATTCAGTAAATCACGCTGGATTCATAAAAGTAATCTATTGTTTATGCTATACCACGTAAAGACTATTTAAAGTGTAATATGAGTGCACTAACGTGTATTTTTTTCGAGTAGAAATTTCAAAATATTTGTTTTGGAAATTAGAAGAAGCTAATCGGTCTAGTTACCCTATTTATGACTCGAGAACGGCTGGACCAATTTTTATGATCTTCGATTTGTTGGATTTGTTAGTAAAATGTATTTGTCAAGTTACATATTTGGATCCATAGCTAATTCCATCAAAACCACTATCGGCATGTGTTAGTAATAACGTTTTATACGGACTGTATCAAAAGCCCTGGAAACGAAGATTAATTAAATAACTATTGGCATTTCAACTGGAGTCAAAATACTATTTTCTTTTTCATTTATCACTATAAAACACTTCTGAGTCAATGAAGATACATTCGTAGAGTAATTTTTAAGTATCCAATTTTATACCGTCCAAGATCAAAGATCCGCGTCACGCTTCCGTTGAATAATTGGCGTTTAACAAAATAATCATTAGTCTAGCATCTGTCTTCTTCTATACGGCACCCAATTTGTTTTAACGATGTAAGTATAATTTTAAGTTGCATTTTTAAATTAGATCCGATCGTTGCTTCGACTTTGCCGTAATTTATTCTATGGTCAATAAAATTTCGTTTATTGATTACCCATCGAGATATTTCGAAAGCTATCTAATGTAGTTCTCGTAATTTCTTTTTTACGTTTGTGTCATGAATAAGATTTCAAATCGAATAGTTGTAGATATGACGAGAGGTGTTTTTAATATAAAAGAAAACATCATGCTGTTTCATTCGCGTCAATAAAAGCCTGTCCTTGGGAATAATTAATCTTTAATTCAGTGAAAAAAGCCTCACCTAAGGGAATTGGTAAAGGTATTTTGTTCCTGAAAGTACCCACTTTTCACTAGTGTAGGTATTTTTTGGATTCGTAAACTTTACAGGCGGAGAGTCCAACACTGGACTAGGATGCTTTTAGTCAGAACTAATGTTTTTTCTTCAGCTAGTGATAAATTTTAATATGTACGTAAGCCATTACCAGAATTGAACCCGGGCCTCATGCATGAGAGAGAGGTGGCCTCTCTTCTAAAAGGGCTATTAATCATTTATTTCTTAGACTTCTTAGGTCCATACAGGTTAGTAAAAAAGTCTCTTACATACTATGTTAGTTACACAAAACAGACAAAACATTACAAATCTATATTAACCTATGTCAGTATACAAAATATCCTTAACTTATGCAAAATATCCTAACAAGTGTATACACTTGTTATTTGAACAAGCATTTTAGAATAATAACATACTACTCGTATTGTAGAATAATTATAATTCGTACATTAATAAAGTATCTGGAATAACAAAGAAAGTCGTAGAATCTTTGAGTAATGAATCTTCCACCAATCGATGGTTTCACCCATTCATTCAACTTTCTTTGTGCGTTAACGCATCAATATGCCATGTTTCGGCGCTCGCGTGTCAATCCTCCGTTGTCATAACAACCTATTTTCCTGTATATAATCTAACTGCATACGATGTATGTGTTCCAGTTCGTGAAATGGTGTAAGTACATTAAGTACCTACATTTACTTTAAATAATGTTAGGAGAGTTCAAGTTGCTCAGTTTACCTCACAGCATTTACTATGCTGTTTACGGTACATTATAATACTAGCGGTTCTTGCACCGTTTCACCAGTGTAGTTCCCGTTCCCTTGGGAATACGGAAATAAAATATACCCTATGTTACTCAAAAATCTTCTAGCTTTAAATTGGTGAAAGAATTTTCAAAATCGGTCCAGTAGTTTTTGAGTTTATTCGTAACAAACATACAAAAATACAAATCTTTCTTCTATAGATATCGACAAATTGTGTTCCACGCGAATCTTCTGTAGAGGTAATTTATTAAATTATTTTATAAACCTATAAACGCTAGTAATGTTACAAAGCGAGGTTACCTATAATTTACTGTTGATAAACGAAAATTAATTATTACGAACATTCGCTCGCTACGGTGTCTGACAGCAATGTACCTACTGCAATACTCAGTGTACATCTATCAAAAGGAGAGTTAATATCTCAGTGGAAATGGTTCTGACTCCTTTCACACAAATTACTCCCGAGGCACATTAATTTTATACTCGACTAGATTATGTATGGAGTCATGCTAGCTTGTTATTGCTCCATTAAAGTAAAGTGTACTTTTATTGAAATTCATATTTTAGCTTATCTGAGTGAATGATTTACATATATTTGTATTACATATAGATTTAATATTGGGTAACACAATTTTTTTAGTCTAAATTATAAGTGAATAGAACAACGGCTTCTTCCTTGTGGCCAAACTATTTCGCCTAACTGATTTGGCTAACTACTAACATATCCTCATGGCCGAACTCATGTCAAAATAGGCAAAGCAAGTACAGTTATCTCCTTTGGTATGTTACTTGGGCGTCCATAGATGGTTTGAAAATTATATAAAAACCTAACACCATTTCCTGAACAGCGGTGGGCTCGCATGGGAGATTATGGTCAATACTTCATATGAGAGAAAAGACCCTTAGCTCACAGTGAGCTGTTGCAAGTTGATGGTGATACACATTTATAGCAATTACTTGCGAATTTTTTCGCGTCTCTGCATGAAAAGTAGCCTTAGTCCTTCCTAAAAATGCAAGCTATCTCCCCGAAGCCAGGGTTGGTTAGATAGGTCGCTACCTAAATGACTTTATAGTCACATTTCGTCATAATATATCAGTACTGATGCATTGATTAGCGTCATAAGGAGAATACACCACAGGATGCCGAGGCATTTTTATTGTAACATTTTTAACTGATGTAGCAGGGTAAAGTGAATCACGCCTCGAAATCAATCGCCGAGATCGTATTGGAAGTATTATAACGGAGATCACCGCTAGTTGTTACAACCCTGTCTGCGTGTGCGCCAGTTCGCAGATACAGTTACAATTTACCCCACTTCCCTTGATACGTTGATTTACAGAATTTCACTGTTGCGTGTGCAGGTAATCAGAAAATGGAATAAATACGTTAGAACTGGATGTGTAGTGAATTGGTGCGTTTACCCTACTTACGATGACACGCTGAAAAAACGCGCTTCCATTCTATTTGTGACTAACGTTGATTCTGTAACTTCTATTTGGGTCTTTTTGTATTAGGCAATCAATTTACCTACGAGTGTATTGCTTACTAGCATGTATAAATGATTGTTTTTTTTTGTTTTGTATGCAGAAGTAAAAAAAAATTGTTAGATCTTTACGAAACTTTAGCCTGTCTATTTCTAAGACAAGGTTGTGGAAGATACTTTCTTCTTCATAAAAACCTCGTATTGCTGTTTAGAATGTTTATATCTCAAAGCCTTTAAAATATAACAACCTGATAAACAAAGCAAACCCTGAACATATCACAACAAAAGCTAGCATGGCCCTATGGCAATGCAAAAGGCTACTAGGTAGGAACTGGGGCATAAGCCCCAAAATCACCTACTGCCTATACACCACAGTTATCCGACCAATTATTACATACGGCTCTTTAGTATGGTGGCCCAGGACCAACATGAGCACAGTCCAGAAGGACCTCGAGAAGCTACAAAGACTTGCCTGCGTAGCAATTACCGGCAGCATGAGAACATCACCCACGGCTGCCCTACAGGTGATGCTGGGGTTGCCACCCCTACATCTTGTAGTGAGGGAGAAAGCAACCCTAGCGACACTAAGGCTGGAGCTGTCCGGTACCCTAAGCAAGGACTCCAGAATCAAGCACACACGCATAAAAGAGGATGCCCTTTCGCGACACCCGATGATGGCATCACCGAGCGATAGAACCCAGAAAACGCACTGTTTTGTAAAACACTACAAAGTGGAGCTCACAGCGGAGTTGTATGATCACCCAGGTCCAAAAGAGCTAAGGATCTACACTGATGGATCAAAAACCGACACTGGAACTGGAGTCGGAGTCTACTCAGATGATCTTAACATCAGAATATCCAGACCACTAGGAATGCTCAACACTGTTTACCAAGCAGAATGTGTGGGCATCATCCAGGCAGTACACGCCATAGAGGCCAGAGAAGTCACGGATACTCATATCCGCATACTCTCTGATAGTGCCTCAGTCCTTCAATCCCTAAAGAAAAACCAGATCACCTCGAGACTCATATTGGAGTGCCATAATGCACTAGAACGCGTTACGGTACTAAACCACAACATAGTGACACTACAATGGATTAAAGGACACAGCGCCCCACGTGAAAACGACGCAGCGGACGAACTAGCCAGGAGGGGTTCTGACACTAAGCCCATCGGACCCGAACCCATTGTACCCATCCCGTTTAACCAGCTCAGGAGCTGGTTAAGGGAACACACTCAAACTCAAGCGGAGATTTGGTGGGCCTCGACGCCAGGATGTAGGCAATCCAAGGAGGCAATGCCATCCTTGAATAAGAAACTGACCAAGCGCCTTTTGCGCCTGGACAGGGACAGCCTGAGAATGGTGTCGGGGACCATCACCGGACACTGCTCACTGAACAAACACTTACACACCTTAGGTATCACATACAGCCCCCTATGCAGAGCGTGCATGGAGGCGGAGGAGACGGTAGCGCACGTGCTCCTTGAGTGCGTTGGCGTTGCCCAGATCCGCAAGGAGATTCTCGGAACACCAGAATCCCTTGCGGACGTCCTGAGTAGACTCGGAAGTTTGATCTGCTTTTGGAAGGAGGTAGGATGGTTGGATTAACCGGCCGCCATGGCTCACGCACAATGGTCCACTTCAGGACTAAGTGCGGAAACCAAACCCCCTAACATAACATAACATAACAATACAGCAGCGACTGATTTTAGCACCGTGCGAATAAATATAGGTAATAATTAAGCAAAATGTACACATACTGATGTTTTTTATTTAAACAATATTTATAAGTAGGTAATGTGTATTTAATTTCATTGATGTAATAAATTAAATTTGGCATAACCGGCAGTCACATTCATATAAAAAGACGAAAATAATATCCTGTCATATTAATTATACTTATACAATGGATTTGTCGTGTAGTTTTTTTGCAAAACCATTAATCGCATCAACGTAATTTACATACTAAAACATGGCATGAAGCATGAATACTATTTAATTTGCTTTATACAAACCTTTTTGCTCCGCCATGTTATCATCAGTTTTTAGATCTTGTATTAATCATTATATTTTGTTTTTCAGATTTTTTAAAAAGATAGATAATAATATCATTTTCACTTATTTAATACTAGCGACCCGCCCCGGATTCGCACGGGTGCAATGCTAATACTAGAACCTTCCTCTTAAACGCATCAAAATCCGTTGCGTAGTATTAAAAATTTAAGCATACAAAGGGATATAGGGACATAGGGATATAGGAACCGAGAAAGCGACTTTGTTTTATACTATGGAGTGATTTTAGATGATTTTTAGTGAAGTATTAATTTCAAAAAGGCTTATATTTTCAACTTTACTATAGATTTCTCTTCACCTGCTGAATGTCATATAAAATTTTAGAAGGAGATGTTTTTTGAAAATCCTTTCAGTGCCATAATATGCAGTAGCGATTTTAGATTTTTTTGTCTGGTGGAGTTTCTAACGATACGACAGCATTTAATTTTTTATTTTATTTTATAATATGGCATTGATTTCCTAATAACAGAACTCTAAAGGCTAAAAACCCAACTTCAACTTATATGTTTTTCACATGGATGCCATTGTCAGAACTGGACCAAATTGAAATAGGACCACACGAGACTGGTGCTTCTCGTGGCTTATGGCACTGAAAGGATTTTCAAAAAACATCTCCTTCTAAAATTCATTCATTCAAATAAAAAATCATCAAACTCGGTTTACCCGTCGAAAGTTCTGGGGTAACAAACTTAAAAAAATATATACGTCGAATTGAAAACCTCCTCCTTTTTTGAAGTCGGTTGAAAATCGTTATGTTGCTGTTGCCCTAAACTTTTGAGTATTGAGTATTTAATCTGTTTTTTTTTCGCGATGAAAAGAACCCTATGTCGTTCCTAGTGGTGTAAACTAACGTCCTGCCAAATTTCATCAAGATGGCTCCACCGGTTTAGCCGTGATTAACAAAAGACAGACACTGAAAGTTTCTGTTGCATTTTAAATATTAGTAGGGATTATTAGGAATAGTCAGACTTATTAAGCGTGTGAAAGATGTACCTGCGGACAGTACATAAGCATCTTTGAGGAAATACCGTTTTTTTCGGCATTCCAAATTTTTTAAATGTTATACCAATCATTATTTAAACATCGTTCGTTGAACTCTTATGTAAACAGATATAATTTAAACAAAGTCGGTGTATAGTGGAAGGCCACTCAACAGTCAGTAGAACAACATGGTTGCCGTTACTGAATTTGCTTTGATCTCTGGCGCCGTAGTTTCTGCCCCATAGAGAAAATGAAAGCTGAACTTCTCAACGGCAATCTGTTGCTCATTTAAATATGTTTATTCAGTTATTAGGGAATTTATTAATTGGAGATCAATACGACAGTCAACACTTAAGACCGCTTCGGGCACTGTCATAGCTGAGGGTAAAAAAGTGGCGTAAAAAACTCAACAACACTTCGTAACCGGTATTGTACCAATCCCTAGGAATTGTATGTCTCGACATATTAGGTTTTGGAATGTTCTTTTCCGCCTGTAGGAACCTGCTACTTGACCACATTATTGTATTTTGTCAATAATGAATACTGACTAATAAAATTACTTTAGTAATAAATTATTAAAGTAATTTTATTTTTATTTTTACTGTTAAAACAGTAAGAAACATCCATTTATTCTCAAAAACTTTCGCGTTCATAATGTTATTACAATTTAATCTGACTAATCAAATATTTTCACTCAACTTTAAATACGAGTATTTCTGAGGTAACCGTGACTTCACCCATGTTTAGTTTCATTTTAACTATGTTGCATATCATTTACCTTACATGTAACGAGTTTTATTACTACTAATAATAATGGAATGTACGTGTAAAACGGTAGGCAAGTATTTTAATTAGACTGTATCGAAGTTATTTATTACTTAATAAGATTTTCTTTTCTGTTACGTTTGTAATTGATATCTCTACACAGTATAAAATTCCGACTGTAATTCACAACTTCGACATTTATTACAGCGAATTTTACCAAAGCGAATGTTTGTGATCGCGATGTACGTTACAGCGAAAGTATTCGATGTCGACGTATGGAACTTCGACGGTTTGTCATCGCGATGAACGTTACAGCGAAAGTATTCGATGTCGACGTATGGGACTTCGACGGTTTGTCATCGCAATGTACGTTACAGAGAAAGTATCAGATAGCGACGCATGCGACTTCGAATGTTTGTGATCGTGAGGTATCTTAGTAACAGTCATGGGTTTATGAGCGACGCACGCATCATTGAAAATATAGGTAGGTAGTATTGCAATACGTGACACATACGACACACGTGACTTCAAAAGTTTTTGATCGGAAAGTAGGTAGGTATGTGAAATCAATCTTCTAAACATTTTTTTTTTAGAAAATGAAAGAAATTTTAGGAACTAAAAACCAGATACTAACATATCATATCATTGCTAAAACTGAAAAACGCTATGCAGAATTGCAGAAACTATGTGTTTTGACAGCGCGCATGACCTCATGACTAAGTGGCGCCAACTAGTGGCGTAAATTTTCGTAAACACCCTCATTGGAGTCACTGTCTACCTACCCTCATTTACGTAGAATAAAAACATTACTGTTACCTATCGTACTTTTATTATAGATTGTAAGTTAGTGTATAATATATAATATACATACATACATACATACATACATAATCTCACGCCTATTTCCCATTGGGGTAGGCAGAGACAACCTCATTTTAAGATAATTTATTGCTCAAATTCTAAATTCTATTAAAAAAAAATAAGGTATTCAGTTTGAGCTCCTGGATTTGTTTAGTATGCAAGATTTATGCTTAGAGATAACCTACCTAATTTCGCTGTAAGAAACCTCACGATCACAAACATTCGAAGTCGCATGCGTCGCTATCTGATACTTTCTCTGTAACGTACATCGCGATGACAAACCGTCGAAGTCAAAGATATTATATATAGAAAGACGTAGATATGTTACTAGAGCACGGAAAATGAGGCCGACAAATGTAGTTAATTAACCACATTCTATTTAGTCGCATTGTATTTCAAGTCGTATTTTAAGCGCAACTCTTAACAGATAGCTCTCTTTTTCTTTATTATTCGTTCCGTATCATCTTTCCCCGTCATTGTTATATCCTATAAATACGCTAAGAAGTAAGTATGTACATGTTGTAGCACAATCGTAGGGCATCAATTTTCAAACGCAAGCAGTATGAATATAACTCATCCTTACTATAATATCTTTGGTCGAAGTCCCATACGTCGACATCGAATACTTTCGCTGTAACGTACATCGCGATCACAAACATTCGCTTTGGTAAAATTCGCTGTAATAAATGTTGAAGTTGTGAATTACAGTCTAAAATTCCACGTCCGTCTGTCTGTATATCCGCTAATTCTTCCTAAACCACGCAACATAATTTATTGCGGTTTTCACTAATAGAAAGACGGACAAACGTGGAAGGTTTTTTTATATCATATAAACGAAAGCGAAGTGAGGGTGGGTCGCTTGTATAGGTATAATAAAAAAATTGTAGTTAACTGTTAGTCAAATTAGTAACTCTTTATCATCTGCCTAAACGCAGACTACTGAATTTAAACTGAGTATGACGTCATCATTTTAAGTAGGTATTCAATTGTTTCACAATTTATTATTATTTGGGTATTTGATAGAAAATAAATAAAATAAAATAAATAAATAATCTCACGCCTTTCATCCCCGAGGGGGTAGGCAGAGGTATTCCATTACTGGATATACCCAAATTTCACGAGATACATTGGACCCCTAAACGTGATAGGTGGTGAGCCAATCGCCGGACCGGGTCTGTTTACACATGTTTCAGAATTAATTCTGAGACCTGCGGGTTTCCTCACGATGTTTTCCTTCACCGTCGAGCTAGTGATAAATATGTACGTAAGTTTTGAAAAACTCATTGGTACATGCCGGATTCGAACCCGAGCCTCACTGATTTTCGGCCGGCTCTTTAACCGTCCGGGCTATCACTGCTCTGATATAAATACAAAATATAAAATGAAATATATTTTTAGAGGTAGGTATCTTGAGATAGGTAATCTATTTTTATTAATTACTGACAATTTAATTTAAATACAATTAAGTAGGTACCCTATGACTACCCTATTGATGATGACCCCACGGTTATTAGTCCCCTTTACGCCTTAATAAAGGCTAGTTACTCCGTCAAGAAAAAAACAAGATATTCAATCAATGAAACCTTGTAATTCCATGAGTAAAATGATAGCTACATATTCTGATATTGATTTATAGAACACATACACTAAATTAATAATTAGCTTTTAGTGTACACTTTCTTAGTCTTTTTATATTTGTGATATTAAAGCACCAAAAACATGACTGCATGTGAAAGGCACTGAATGATTAAAAATATATTCTGGTCTAGTCTAGAATTAAGGCAATGCTAATCCTAAAAATATTACCCTGGTAAAAATTGGAAAAACTTTATTCGATTGTATCGTTGGCCTCCTCGGAGATAAAGGCGTAAGTATAAATAACTCCAGTCTCTAATTTCAACCGCCAACGCGAACATTTATAACTATGTATCAAGTGGCCTCTATTTTATTTAGAGAATGAAACTGAGACCAAAACCCATAATGCGGAATCTTGACTCGAACTTGACCGGTTTTTTCAAGTTTGTGTAGCAGTGTGCATCGTCCAGTTAAACTGCCAGAGAGCATTTCGTTTTCTCGTAATGACTTCGGTTTAGTTTTATGTGGCTACTTATTATGTTTTTGTAAGTGGCGCACGATGTCATAGTAATTTTTCTAAGCCCTGGAGCGAATGGACGTTATACATTGCGTTTCTAAATTCCTTGTATCTGGCTTAATAGAAGACATAAAAATTTGAACTGTAGCAATAAAATAATTTCACGCGATCACTCAACAGCTTCTAACCTGAATCGAAATTGTGGGACTACACATTGCTGTAGACCTAAAGTAGTCAGAACCTATGTAATGTTTACTAAATTATCAATGAATTCATCAAACTACATTCGTGAAATTTACGGCTTAACGGAATCGAATGAAATTTGGCATACCTACAGGCAACGCAATCCAACCTGGATTAACAAATAGATTACTTATTATCTCAGAACGCGGATGAAATAGCAGACAAAAGTCAATATAGGTACAAACATTCCGTAGCTGTGATTTTTTAAAAGATAATTTAAATGTGGTTTATAAAAAGCAGAGGCGATTCGAGTTTACACTCCTAACATCATGGAATAACAATTCAACACACTTGAAATATTATGACAGAACTTATTTTCACACATACCGAGAAGTTATTGGAAAGCGACCGCAACATATTGCGCGGGCATCATCAGCTGTTGGAAAGCTTAGGTTTACGAAGTGGGTATTGTTAGTACTTATGAAAAAAGGTACATGCCTACCTATTGTTTAGTTAGACTATTCATCTATTGTGCTGCGAGCTATATAAATAAGTATATGCAATAATAATAAATTGTGGGACACAATTCACAGATTATTATTTAGTCCCAAACTAGGCAGGGCGTCTGGATACTAAATAACTCATAAACATACTTAAATAAATTTTAAACGTCGTTACGAAGCCAACAGACATGTTCACGCACACAAATGTTGGCCTCGAGCGGGGATGAAACCTGCGACCTCCTTCTCTGGAGGCAGAGTCACTACCAACTGAGCCAACAGGCACGTCAACTGAGCCAATAGGTAGGCAGGCCACACGTATAATTGTAGGGAGTGGTACGTGCAGGGAGAGGGTAAGGATTCACGGATTCACGGAATAAGCTCGCTAGGACGGAGTGGCCAGCAAACCGAGTTATCCATACATACATGGCGTTTCTTTACCTATATCAGTACGCGGACGAAGTCGTGGGCAAAAGCAAACATTTTATTTCATTTTAGAGGTCCATACAATATATTGGTGAAAGGTAGGTATTTCCAGAAATGGAATACCTCTGCCTTACCCCACCACTATTATAAGACCTGAGGTTATTTCTTTTAGGTACTCATAATTATGATTTACAAATAATCGCTATGTCAAGCGATGAGTCATTTGATCTCATGCGTGTATGTTAGTAGTCTAATAACCTTTTTTATGAAATTTTTGCTTGAAACTAATATTTTAAATTTTCCAAATGACTGGCACTCATCAAACCTCATATCAATATTATGTTAAAATTACATAAATTTTTTTCTTATATTATACTTTTTAACTGTTATATTTTACGTTTACTTTAGGCGTATAGTTTTAATGAGGATTACATCAGTTTTTGAAAGTGTTATTTCGCGTCGAGAAGTTAAATTCAGACTATCAGCCTATTATTTAGCTAAAACTTCAACTGAATCTTAATCTCATCTCATTAAGATAGTTTCGTTGAATTCTGCATAGTTAATATATTCCTCCCTGTCATTCAGATTTCTAAAGAATAAAATATTGCCATTTGAGATTGTAAAATTATAATTTCTGTGATTTAAATAGATTTCAACTTTAACCTTGTAGTAAAGGAAATACGCCATCTAATTTCAGTCTCCACCTCTTACTCCAGTGAAACTTTAACAAGTTCAAGGTCAAGGCCATTATTTTTTTATCATTACCCGTAACATAGAAAGTTTGTAATATAATTCCACTAGCAGCGCCCCCCGGTTTCACCCGTTCCCTACATCCATCCATACAAACTTTCGCATTTAGAATATTAGTAGGACAGTAGGATAAAAGTGGAGACTTACTTGTTACATTTCAAAGTATTGTAGCATACAATACTATCTTGGTATCTACATTACATTATCGCTTGGCATAGCATTTGGATCAAGCATGCTTTTTTTTTTCCTAGAATGGCGGACGTAGAAGTTGTGTGTGCATCTGGATTGAGGGCCCACTTTTTAAATTATTGCGAAACGAAATGATACTTACAGGGCATTTACTTAAAATTTTGTAAAACCTAAAGCAAAGATTCTTAAATTTCTTAAACGTAAATCAAAAGAGTTATGGTCAAATAGCTTGGGCCCTCAATCCTGACGCCTGCATAAAACGGCATAGTCGAATCTCAGAAAGTACTATCCCTGGGATAATAATTTTTATTCGAGTATTTAGTTAGGAATTTGTTAAATACATCAAGAAATTGTCAAGTCTTAAGAATGCGACAATACAGATTTATGGCGGTTTAGCTTGGGCCCTCAATTCATCAATTTTGATATTGTAGAATCAGCAAAAAATATGAGTTTTTCTAAGGAAAGATATTAATACGACTTTAATATATTTGAGTTCCATATCTCGGAAAATTTGTTAAAAAGAAATAACGACACAAAAGTTAATTGTTAAAAAGTTATTGAAATTCGTATTTTTTCAAAACGTCTGAACTGAGGGCCCAAGGTTTTTGTCAGTATTGACTAGACTAAGCTTTCTACACTACCGCACTTTAGGCTAAGTATTTTAACAAATTCTTAACTAAAAGTCTACAAAGCGTCCATTCTTCTAAATGCCGTACTTTAGGAGAAAATTGATTTTCGATGTTTTATATGAGAAAATTCAGTAGGGTGTATATGATTTTGTTACTTTTTTGAGACAAATCAGCATGTACCCTCATATAAGATATTTCATAAGTTGTTGTCGGAACCGATTACGTTTTGTGTGATCCAATAATTACTATAGGGTGTTATTTAAATGGTTATCATAGCATTCGTATTTTTGACGCCTGACGTACGAGCGTCCCCGTCATGTTTTTTGTTTAATTTTTATTTTGCTGTGTATTTCGGGTTTTGACTCATATTAGTGATAGTATAATATAATTATATACATACTATTTCATATGTTTTGGCAGATTATAATGTAAAAGAATAAAGATTTTGGCAGGGTTTCATATTATTTTTATTTTCTTGTTAAAAACAAATGAAGGTGAGTACCCTTATTTGTAAGCTAAATATGTAAAAATGTTATCTATACATAAAACAAAACTCTAACGGGGCCGTGGCTGTATATGAAATGTTTTTTGAAAATTTTAACGAGTATTTTATCTAGTCTATATAATTATCGATATAGATACCAAAACAACATCTTTTTAAATTTGTGTCTGTCTGTCTGTCCGTCTGTCTATATCTGTCTGTCTGTCTGTCTGGTTGTGCACGCATCACGCAAAAACTACTAGACGGATTTTGATGAAATTTGGTATGGATATAACTGAGTACCGGGGTCAACATCTAGGGTACTCTTTATTCCAGAAAAATATCTCATTCCCACGGGAAAATATAAAAACAGGTGAAAAAAGAAATCGATAACACCTAGAAACTTGAAATATAGGTGTCTTGTATATCTTAGCCAACCGCTATAAAGAGATTTTTGGAAATTCCCACGGGAACTGGAATATATTGGATTGAGGATTTTTTTTATTTTTTGTATTGAAAAGGCTCCAATACTACCGGTTTTACCGATTTAAAAAAAATGTTTTGCCAGTGGAAAGTGTACTTTTCTGGGAGTAACATGTGCTATAATTTTCCCACGGGAACAGGCCTAAACCACGTTACCGATTTAAAAAGTTCTTTTAAAAATGGAAAGATACATTACCAGGGAGTAACAAAGGCTATATTTTATTCCCGTATTTTCACGGGAACGGGAACTACGCGGATGAAACCGCAAGGCAATGCTAGTTGTTAATATACAGGGTTATAATTTTAATACGTCCAATAGGTACATAATTTCATTGATTATTGGCACTTTCTTATTTTATTTTTCCACGCATACGTAGGTGAAGGCACAGCACAGCTAATCGTATATACTTATATCGAGCTTTATATATTATATACAATATGTAACAGAATAAGTGCAATTCCTGAAATTAGTTTGTTCAGTATCGACTATATATTCGATTTCATCTATTTTTAATATGTGTTAAATTTTTCCGAAAAATGAATTAGCATAGCTGAATTTAATGCTATCTATTGAAATCGTACTATTATAGAACGATATTTAAGAAAATTGGACACAACTAAAGTTCGATTGCATCTTTTTTTATATTAATTTACTAACCGGGGTGTATGAGGAATTGCGCTTTTTCTGTTACGCGTTGTATAATTATATATATTGTATCTGCGCTTTACAAAATAGTACTTACATGATCACAACGAATACTTGTTTATACTTACGATAAACATTATGGTCACCCTACTGAATTTTCTCATATAAAACATCGAAAATCAATTTTCTCCTAAAGTACGGCATTTAGAAGAATGGACGCTTTGTAGCCTTTTAGTTAAGAATTTGTTAAAATACTTAGCCTAAAGTGCGGTAGTGTAGAAAGCTTAGTCTAGTCAATACTGACAAAAACCTTGGGCCCTCAGTTCAGACGTTTTGAAAAAATACGAATTTCAATAACTTTTTAACAATTAACTTTTGTGTCGTTATTTCTTTTTAACAAATTTTCCGAGATATGGAACTCAAATATATTAAAGTCGTATTAATATCTTTCCTTAGAAAAACTCATATTTTTTGCTGATTCTACAATATCAAAATTGATGAATTGAGGGCCCAAGCTAAACCGCCATAAATCTGTATTGTCGCATTTTTAAGACTTGACAATTTCTTAATGTATTTAACAAATTCCTAACTAAATACTCGAATAAAAATTATTATCCCAGGGATAGTACTTTCTGAGATTCGATTATGCCGTTTTATGCAGGCGTCAGGATTGAGGGCCCAAGCTATTTGACCATAACTCTTTTGATTCACGTTTAAGAAATTTAAGAATCTTTGCTTTAGGTTTTACAAAATTTTAAGTAAATGCCCTGTAAGTATCATTTCGTTTCGCAATAATTTAAAAAGTGGGCCCTCAATCCAGATGCACACGAAGTTGTATGTGCTTCTTTTGTACTGACTTAAAATAAGTTTCTAAAATGTTCTTTATAACTAGGTAGGTACAGAAATAAATTGATGTTGACTTTGACTTGACTTTGAAATGTAACACTCAAAAGGATTAGCGAAAAAGTCGACGATCGCCATACTGACTGCTGAACACGTATGCTCCCTTTGTAACACGTTTCATTACACTGAAATATTACAAGTTAATCTCTACCTTTATATAGTGGTAGCTATAGTGAAGGTAGAAGAAGCTACTCGTGGGTGTGTTAATGTCGTGTATGATGATGATGAATCCCAAAAGCTACAAATAAGCATTCAATATACAAACTAACGAGTAATTATTATTTCTTCCTTGTATGAGTTGCTACACTCGTATATATTGTATCCAAAGAGTTTCTAGCAAATTGGAAAGCCTTTCTACAAATACGTTGTTGTAACCATAAATTGAGGAATTTGAATATTATATTTCCTACACGAATGGTATACTCTTAAACTATGCAAATTAACTAATAACAATGCTTATATTTTCTAAACGATAATGTTATGCAATGTTGACAACCAATGTATATTTTAGTAGGTACTTCCAGTTTACGATGATATACACATTCACGCCAGTGCCGGATTTATGCTTTTCTGAAGTATCTACTTACTAGCGGTTCTGCGCGAATAAAATATAGCCTATGTTACTCAAGGATATTTTAACTTTCCATTGATGAAATAATGTTTTAAATCCGTCCAGTAGTTTTTGAGTTTATTCGTAACAAAGATACAAACATAAAAATCTTTCCTCTTTATAATATTAGTATAGATAGTATAGATAGGCAACTTTGTGCCGCCCCTTAACAGGTAGAAAATTCTCTGTCCGCAAGTGACTTGGTTCAGCAACTTTAATAATCGCAACTGAACTTTACGGTTGACTAAAATTACCGAATTCACTCTAAAACCTGCCGCCCCGAGACTATGTGGCCTATTGAGAAATCCACAGCTGATCCACACATAAGGCCTTTATCACACTGGACCGCGCTCTTCCATTAGGTTTTAACATTGTGCATTTACACATACTGACCCGCGTGACAACAACAATCCGACAATTCAAGTGGAGTGGATTGCGAGCTTATCCCTTCACGCCCTCAATTGCTGAGCCAGCCCTGGATTTCTCAATAGGCCGTAGGTATGGGGCCGTAGGTATAGGCCGTTCTCAATAGGCCGTATAGGCCTAGGATTTCAGAGTAGGCTCGCTCTTTATTGTTCAGCCGTCAAGTTCGTTCGCTATTATGAACGTAACGTTCAAACAAATAAATAGTTTTATACCTGCCCTACAGGCGATGCTGGGGTTGCCACCTCTACACCTTGTTG
Organism: Ethmia dodecea; assembly: GCA_963855545.1. Classification (NCBI taxonomy): domain Eukaryota; kingdom Metazoa; phylum Arthropoda; class Insecta; order Lepidoptera; family Depressariidae; genus Ethmia; species Ethmia dodecea. Next base: position 8,338,626 of record OY979453.1, read on the forward strand.
TGAGGGAGGAAGCAGCTCTAGCAACGTTCAGACTGGAGCTATCCGGCACCTTAAGTAAAGATTCCAGAATCAAGCACATACTCATAAAAGAGGATGCCCTCTCGCGACACCCGATGATGGTATCGCCGAGCGATAGGACCCAGAAAACACACTGTTTCGTGAAACACTACAACGTAGAACTCACAGCGGAGTTGTATGATCACCCAGGTCCAAAGGAGCTAAGGATCTACACTGATGGATCAAAAACCGACACTGGAACTGGAGTCGGAGTCTACTCAGATGATCTCAACATTGGAATATCTTGACCACTAGGAATGCTCAACACTGTCTACCAAGCAGAATGTGTGGGCATCATCCAGGCAGCACACGCCATAGAGGCCAGAGAAGTGACGGATACTCACATCCGCATACTCTCTGACAGTGCCTCAGTCCTTCAATCCCTAAAGAAAAACCAGATCACCTCAAAACTTATCTTGGAGTGCCATAACGCACTGGAACGCGTTACGGTACTAAACCACAACACAGTGACACTTCAATGGATTAAGGGGCACAGTGGCTCACACGGAAACGACGCAGCGGATGAACTCGCTAGGAGGGGTTCTGACACGAATCCCATTGGACCCGAGCCCATTGTACCCATCCCGTTTAACCAGCTCAGGAACTGGTTAAGGGAACACACTCAAACTCAAGCGGAGATTTGGTGGGCCTCGACGCCAGGATGTAGGCAATCCAAGGAGGCTATGCCATCCTTGAACACGAAACTGACCAAGCGCCTTCTGCGCCTGGACAGGGACAGCCTGAGAATGGTGTCGGGGACAATTACCGGGCACTGCTCACTGAACAAACACTTACACACCCTAGGTATTACTGACAGCCCCCTATGCAGAGCGTGCATGGAGGCGGAGGAGACGGTAGCGCACGTGCTCCTTGAGTGCGTTGGCGTTGCCCAGATCCGCAAGGAGATTCTCGGAACACCAGAATCCCTTGCGGACGTCCTGAGTAGACTCGGAAGTTTGATCTGTTTCTGGAAGGAGGTAGGATGGTTGGAGTAACCGGCCGCTATGGCTCACGTACAATGGTCCGTTTTAGGGACTAAGTGCGGAAACCAAACCCCCTAACATAGAACATAGATAGATTTATACCTATTGGGCGGCGGTCTATACTTAAAAAAAGTATAAACCCAGCACTGCCTTAACAGTGTGCGATCCCACTAATTCGTAAGCTTCTGAGGAAGTACTGAATAGGAAAGGGCCTACACGTTTCTAAACAATCAGGTTTTATAGATTAATGTCTGTTTGTAATTACTCCAAATGTTGTCATTAAATTAACAGGCGAATTGAAAGAAAATAAATCTTTGAGAGAGAGTTGGAAGTACGTAGCAGGTTTCAAATACAATTTTCCGGAATAACTAGAAACTGGGTACCCAAGAAAAGATTAAAAACTTTGACAGATTTGAATCTGTAGGTAATAAGCAGTTTTTTCATACCGCGTGGTTGTGAATATTTCCTACCAATCCAACTCTAATCGTGTGTTGTAAGAGGAGGAATGGTGGCAAATTATCCATTTTCAGGAAGGGTTGACTGGAGTTTTTTATATTCTGTATGAAAGGATATAAGAAAAACGATCTTGTTTTGTGGAAATTCTGTAAAAAGCATGTCAATTTTGTTCTAGAATTTTATTCTGAACAGCGATGGTATCCACAGCTTTACCAAAATATATATAAATAGGTAGTTATATCATTTCATTTTAATGAGTATATTTAGGAAACATTCGAGTTTTTTCATAATGCAGTGTCCGGTCTCACTAATAATATAAGTGTGAAGATGTATGTTTGTTGGACTCCGGTTGGACTATATTTATTTTACAAAGCAACTTAAAAATGTACAAATGTAATGTACAAATGACACATAGATAGACTACTTTTTATCCGGGAACGCGGACAAAAAACCAAGTATTACATATATATTACCATAAATAACTCGATAATTTAATTTAATCTTTATTTAAAGGTTCAACTAACTAAAATCGTTATAATAATTTATCAGTATTTATATAACTAACTAGCAGTTCGGCTCAGTTTTACCCGCGTAATCCCAGTGAGAATAATGTAATGAAATATAGCTTTATATCACTCGGGGATAATGTAGCATTCTAATTGTGAAAGAATTTTTGAAATCAGTCCTGTCGTTTTTGAGTTTATTCGTTACAAACATAAAAAAATACAAATCTTTTCTATAATTCTAGTGTAGATATAGATTAAATTAGCATTCTTATCTACTTCTGAAATCGCATTTAATTACTAATTAAAAGGATTAAAATATGCAGTAAATCAATTATTACCGAGGAAGTGGATGCGGTGTGTCTTCGGAAACGCTGATGGCGTATCTACATTTTAATGTCATTTTCTATGTTCTTGCATACAAATAGCTCGTTTAAGTTACATAATGAACATGGTAGAGTTCGACCGGTTATGGATGAAGGCGCAACCAGAATGTGTATTATAAAATACTATGAATGTGGCCAGTTTCTCTAATTTTGTTAGTTGACGTTGACGGGGGATTTTTTGTCGAGCAACAAAATGTCTGACATCGCCTAGGGCGAAGCCACGTCTGCGAGGAGGTGCTTGTCGCATCTTCGATACCCTAATGAGCAGAGATCGGCATTGGGTAGTGTGATTAGGTACCACAGTAGGTAAAGTTGCTACGAGGATGTAATATGGAGTTGTTAAAACCACCGCTTTATTTGGGACTAAATTTCCCGGGAAATTTCCGGGACTAGATTTTTCTACAGCATCATATTTACTTACTAAATATAAACTTCTTTTGTTCTTAGGTGATTTTCTCTACAGTGGCCGGTTATGGAGATAATCAACAAAATCTGCATATTTGTAATTTTGTAATAGTAGTAACTGGGTAGTTCTCATTATGAAGGAATAAAACTGGCCCTTTTTGGTTCCACACATTTTTTTACTAGATTTAGTATACAAACTAGCCAGACATCAAGGATATGACTTAAATAAGCTAAAGTATTGCGGGTCAGACAAAATATTTGCAAATTTTAAAATTATGGCCGTTTTAAGATTTTTACATGACAGGCAAGTGAGACGTGGCGCAGGAAAATGAAATCAATGGTTTAAAATGTTTAAAAATGCATAATAAGTTAATAGCATAGTACTTAACATATATGTTTTATCCTTGGATTGAAAACCAATATAAAATACCACTATGACAACATTAATTTACAACCAGGAAAATGAGGAGAACCAGGTAAGTGAAATTATCACACTCAAATGTCCATATTTATTGTTTATTTAAAAACAAATAATCACAAAGAGTAAACAGTGGAGCACTAGCAATCATCAGCGTTTTAAACAAATCTTTGTTTAATAAAAATTCACTCGAGAGCAACGAATCCGGGTCACTTAAAGATACTTGAAAATCTTGGAAACTAATAGTACCAGCTAAATGAAATATTTTTTGTTTAATAGACATTTAAATACTCCTTAAATTAAGGTATTAAAACATCTAAGTAATAGTAAAGTTATGTCATAGAAAATCAAATTTTAAAAAGGGATACTTTCGAAGATTTGGTATTGGTATTTGGTATTTGGCATTTGATTTTGCTTTTGTTTCTAATTTGTGATTTAAGTGGGTATATAAACCATGTTTATAGTGTTCAATATTTATTATTCAAGCTGTAATCATGTCGCTTACACCTGAATAATGCACCAAAACTGTCACAATGCTGGAAACCGGCCGGAAGCAACGCAATACAGCCAGGACTATCGGTGTGCCACTATCAACAGTACAAAGAGTTCTCTGACGTTTTGAGGAAACTGGCTCTAACCTCCGCAGACCAGAAACAGGTAGAACCAGGTGTCAGCACACACAGCACACACACAGCACGAGAAGATCGATACTTTGTGAACTCCGTGCTTCGTAATCGAAGAACTGAACTTACAAATAATGTCGACGCCTTGGAGGAAGTAACCCAAGGACAGTAAGACGACCACTTGCTGAAGGTAACTTGAAACCACTTACCCTAAACTGGAGCATGGGTATCGTATTTCAAGACTAAGATATGCTTATAACTACTTAAATTGGAGTGTTGAAGATTGGTCAAAAGTTATGTTCTCCGACGAATCAAAATGTATTTGCTACAAGCACGATGGAGGACACAGAGTATGTAGAAGACAAGGGGAACGATTCAAGCAAGCATGCATCCAGGAAAATGGGTCTGTACTTGATTGCTTCTGAGAGTCGCACAAAACTGGTGTTTAAAGAAAATGGCTCTTCAACTAGCGAAAGATATGTGGAAGAAATCCTCAATGAACACGTTGATCCATTTATGGTCAATTGGTGAGGATGCTATTTATATGCAATACATGAAATAAAATGTAGTGACTCAGAAACTTTATTACTTTTATTTAAGGGGTATTATATTGTCTATTTAACACAATTTGTTTCATTAAGCTAGCATTCTTAGTTTCCGAAATTTGATTCATTGCTCTTGAGTGTCTAAAGCTTATGCAGTAGTTCTTGACTACTATTACTAGTTATTTCTTCCCGGATCGTCTCTTTCTTAGTTGGCATTTTGGTTTCTGTGAAAAAGTCATCAATAAGTTAATAATATTTAACCACACAAACTAGAAGACAATTGGAATCTAATATATTTGTTTCGTCCCGGTAACTAAGTAATATACAAATAAAACAATAACAACTACAGGCATACGTACTTTAAATCCTTTAAAGTACCTATTTTTCATCTCTCAGGTACGTTATTACATACAGGAACAACAAATCTGTGAATTTTTATCATTTTCCTGCAGTGTTATCATTCTCCTGTCTAACTGGATTCAGACAAGTGATATACAGGAAAGGGGTAATTTTAAGGTTTTTCATTAATTCTACAAAAATGCTGTCTTTGATTGCAATTTCAAGGCTTTTTATTATATTTACACTAGGTATAGTAGTCAAAACTATTAAAAATATTTAAAAAAATTAAATATTGATTGCGTAAGTACTTACCATACGAGTGAGAACTTGTCTGACCCGAACACGTTTGCGCTAGAAGAAATTTCCGTCCCGACTGGCTGATTAACTAATTGGCTGCGGATTGAGCGGCAATGGACACATTGAGGTAGGCACTTTGCATCGAAAGTCAGGCAACTTCGCTTATCGCTTAAACGGTTGGTGTTTTATCATGTTTTTTAGCTCACAGGAATGTGATATGAAATTCTTGTCGCCTCTATTCTGTTATGGAAAAATGATTAAAAAGAGGGAGTTACGTATATTTTTTTTATGTATTAGCAAAGTTATATTAATTCTTACTGTAATTTGTTGCTAATCTGTTTGATTATGTACATATTTTGTTTATTATTCCGGTAGAAAGCTTCAGTTTTGGAAAATCGCCCCACAGGAAAGTGACAAATTTGATCGCATTTGGGCTTACTTTTGCAAGAAATAAGTTTCTTACCGCTCTGAATTTCAGTGCCCAAATAGTAGACCATTAGTTAACTGTCTCAGATAAAAAACAAATCAGGAATATTTAAAACTTTAGAAGCTACGAGCTGAGCCCACCAAAATTCCTTCACTGTAAGAACTACCCAACTACGACTAATTAGCTAGAAAAAAAATGAGCTTCGGTCCCATCCGACACAAAGCACACATATGAAATTTGGCATTGCATATTATGTGTGCTTCGATTTAAAAGTAGGAACATGGTGGTTTTAACAACTCCATATTATATCCTCTACCTACTTTGGTACCAAATCACACTACCTAATGCCGATCTCTGCTAATGAGTTACATATTAATTGTTTCTTAATTAATTTAAAAATTAAATAATTAATTCGATTCTATTGACTTACAAAAAAATCGTACAATATTATAAACGCGCAAGTTTCTATCCAAACTTTTGCTATAGATGTTTGTTCCTCTTTCACGCAAAAACTACTGAACGGATTTTGATGAAACGTTGCATATAGTTTATACATCAGAATAACACATAGGCTATATTTTATCCCCGTATTCCCACGGGTTGGGGAACTACGCGGGTGAAACCGCGGGGCGCTGCCAGTATAGAATATTTGACCGCGTTAAAAAAAGTAAAGAAAATTTTTGTCTTTTAAATGAAGACAACTAAATTCTACCTTACATCTCGCACTTAATAAACCACATTTAAATTTAAATTTTAAAGCAGGTACCTTATTTATATATGTAGGTACTTTTTATAGTATCGAAAACACATTGGTACCTCCACTCACCAGGAATCGAACTTAAGCATCGTGTATGAGAGGCGAGCCCAATGCCAACAAGGCTATCACTGTAATGTAATTAATACTGTATTCTTTATTGGAAATGAAAAGCACCACAAATTACATAATTGAGTAATCATTGTCCGGGTAAATTTTCAAACCGGCCTTTTTTACGTCATTGCGGTGGCAATTTTTTTTTCTCATATTTCACTCAAACTAAATGCTTCAGATTATAGATTAAGATGCTGTGAATCTAATAATTTGGGAGGCGCCCTTGGAAACACAGTACTTTTGGAGAAATATATATTTTTAAATTTTTGCGCCACCGTAATGACGTTTTCCTAAATATTTCAAATAAAAAAGCCATATTATGTACACACATGTTTTATTTTGTATTAATCAACTTTTTTAGTACCCAAAACATTACTAATATTATTTATTTCTTTAATGTATGTAGCCTTATAGGGTTATACCTAGATAGTACGTAAATTTTACTGTTATGCTATTATCACGGTAAAATACTTACATACTACAACACAGTAATAATATATGAAAAACAAGTACTATGTCTTAATATATTATTAGTAATACTATTGATTATACAGGCATTCATCATTACGGTGGCCCACTGCGCCACTGCAATGACGCCACCGAAATGACGACCAAATGTATTTTTTCATGATAATTACCCAACTACCTAATTAATTTGAAAGATATAAGCAGGTCGTAATATCGAGGTAATTATCCACAACATACTAATTTGACGATACAATACATCACTCTGTTCATTATCTACAAGATGCCACCGAACTGGCCGCTCACGGTGACCAAAACAGATTTCAGGAAAAACTTACCTCTGGAACATGTAAAAACCTGCGTATACGCCATCCTCTCCACACACAAGTTGGGGTCCGACAAACGCTGGGGTGGTACGATACAAAAATTTGGCGTGAAATCGCTTGACTTATATGAAATAAGTAGTCAAATACGAGCATCAAAAGAGCAGTTTTAAGCAGGACAAAAACATATTAGCTTCTCAGTTTTTTTATTTAATAGTTAGTAAAGTTTTTGTGATTTTGAATATGAAATGGAGTAAATGTCTTTAAAATGAGATATTTTGATAAAAGATACGTTAAAATTTCGTGTTGTAATGAGTCGTTTTCTGAGCGCAATTTGAAGTGGGACAAGCCTCCCAGGGGTAGGCCGCCATACAAGTCGGATTATTCAACGTGGAATTTCTTTAAAGTTTTTAATATTAATTCTAATTGGTTTATGTAAATGGTTAAGCTAAGAGGTATATTTTCAAAAAAGAATGTGTTTAGTCTGTTTTGAATGATGGTTTCTCTATAAAGGTCATAGGACGCCTAAAAAAGTACGTTTGAAAATTTACCCGTCCATTATAGGCACAACGATAAGGCACATGACCAACTTACATAACAAAACGGATACGGTACGAAATAAATCAAGATAATTCGAGAAAAATTAATAACAATCTTTTAACATGATTATACGTTGATTAATTGATTTATTATGGAACTAAAACTAGCAATTATTGCTCTTGCATCTACACAAACCTTTAATTAAATAAAAAATTAGAAGGAATCTTACGATTGGATTTAATCAGTCACTCATTGTTAAATTATCATTAAACTTGATTTTGCCGGCGACTTTGTCATCGTTATGAGATTAAAAGTAACATGTGTTAATATGATGTCTAAGCTATATCACTGTAAAGTCTCATCAAAATCCATTCTGCAATTTTTGAGTAAAAGAGCAAAAAACATCCATCCGTTCATAATTGAATCCCAACAAACTAAGAATTAACAAATAAAAAGAAAAAAAAGTTTATTTTTGTATTAATCGATGTTATCTAGTAAAGTAGCATATGAAAAATCTAGATAGTTTCTTGTAAATTTTTTGATCTTCCCTTTAAATATTTGCACTTAATTTAAAATCTCCATGTATACATCTATATTTTTACTTACATAACAACAGAACAGTGAGGCGTACACAAGAAATGTACAAAACTTATTACATGTGTAACTAACATTATAATTATAAAATTATACATAATTTCTCAATAGCAACTTTGATTAGTGTTATGAACAAACTTTTTCAAGGCTTTGATTTCGCTCTACCGTGATCCACTTAAGCAACGATCTGATGGTACACCTGGCACTTTTATTGTACAAACAAGAATGATCATAATCACTATACGGTTAAAAATTTCGGATTATTACAGCTCTTGCATCAGCTAACAAATACTCTGAATACCGTAACGTAATTACGTTACGGCAGGTAAAACTTCAATGAAAATGGCACTCGAATTAAAAACTCGACATAAACCACCGGAGTGGCCATTTTCTTTCAATTTACAACAATCTGAGCTTGTATAAATACCGGATAACTTTCCCTTTTGCCGTTTACAGTCTCATTTGCATAGTTAGCAAATGTTTAAACGTTTTATCGGGTTTTATCTGTGATTTATAAGAGTTAACGCAACGAGGCTTGTGTTCTATGGCATGTGAATTAAGCACTCGATGATATCAGATTTACTCAGAGTAAATAGTCCAGAGCAGGAGTAGAATAACGAAGCAAAAGTAATCAGAGATTCAACAAAATGTATTAGCTACAAAGAAAATAGGTATTTTTTTTTTACAATATTTAATAATATAATCTCACGCCTTTTTTATCCCCGAGGGGGTAGGCAGAGGTATTCCATTACTGGATATACCCAGATTTCACGAGATATATTGGACCCCTAAACGTAATAGGTGGTGAGCCCATCGCCGGACCGGGTCTGTTTACACATGTCTCAGAATTAATTCTGAGACCTGCGGGTTTCCTCACGATGTTTTCCGTCACCGTCGAGCTAGTGATAAATATGTACGTAAGTTTTTGAAAAACTCATTGGTACATGCCAGGATTCGAACCCGAGCCTCACTGATTTTCGGCCGGCTCTTTAACGGTCCGGGCTATCACTGCTTAATATTATTACAATATTTCCAGATACAATATTTTCTATAAAATGGAAATATGTGAGACAGTGCCCAGAAGACTCGCCGCATTCCCTCTCTGGATAGCTATGCAGATCCTTGACACAGATAATTGTCAAATATTTTATCTGATCTCTAATAATTAATTTTTAGTATTGTACTCTCAAGTCGCTCAAATGGCTTCGACTGAGAATGCAATATTCGAAATAACATTAAATTAAAAATTTATAAAACCCCCGACACAATAAATACATATAAACACATTCATGAAACATGTCTAAGAACATTCGGGATAAAATTATCAATGACACAAAAAAAATTAACGTTAATCGGTTCATCCGTTTGGGAGCTACGATACCATAGACAAATACACAGATACACAGACATGTACACGTTAAATTTATAACACCCCTCTCTTTTTGGGTCAGGGGTTAAAGCTTACACCAATATTCGAGGTTTTTTTAGTAGAGATATAGGTGATACCTATAGCAAATTCGTTCGTGAGATTAAGTTGGTGCGGTTAATTGCCTTCCGGAGATTGGATATGCTAGTAGCTATAATATTATTAAGTCTCTTAAATATAGCTGGAGGTAAGTATATCTGAAAAGTTATCAAGTGAAAGTTGTATCTAGGTAATGTGAGATCACGAAACATTTAAGTGCTTTAATTTAGATTTGAACTTGGCACTCATTTAGATTTGCAAAGGAAACTGGAACAGTAGACGACTTGGTTCCTTTTCCAAATTAAGTAATTTTGGGTGGGTGGAATACCTACCAGTGGCGTAGCGTGCCTTGGTGGGGCCCCTTATAAAAATTTGTTTGGCCTTATGAAGGTAAACATTTCTCACAAAAGAAAAATATGTTTGCATAAAATTAAAAGAAATATTTATTCATTATCTATCTGTCACTTTTTCCAAAATTTTTACAAACAACTCAAATTAAATATACACTCTTCTTGCCTTTTTTCCGGCTTTCTTTTTACGGATTTATTAAATCATTTATAGCTGATGATGACTTAGTTTTTCTGAAGTTTCTGCCTCAATGTACAGTGACAGGTCTGACAGGCGTTCATGTCCCATCGATGTTCTTAGGTAATTTTTAGTCAGTTTTAAAGTTTTTATTAATTTTGCTTACGCACGTATATAATTGATACGGCGGTAGCTACGCCTCTGATTCCTACATAATAAAAGCGATTCTTAAAAAACCGGCGTAGTGTGAGTCAGACTCGAACACGAATGATTTCGTACACCGCACAATGGATGGGGATCCTTTCTTATTAAATGTGTATGTTGTTATAGCGGCAATAGAAATACTAATTCTCTAAAAAAATCAATCGTCTACCTATTACAGTATATGAGATATAGCCGGAGGATAATAAGGTCCCGTTGCGTATGGAACGCTAAAAAGGATAAATTTAACTTCTTCTTTGTAAAGCTGTTTTAATATTACCGATCTTGTAGGAGATATACTCGAACATAACATGAACACGTTTTAGAGTAAAATCTAATTAATGGCGGCACTTTCAATCTGTCCGCGGGTTTCGAGTCTGTATCTAATAAATTAAGTGATATTCAACTAATTTCCTGAAGATTTAGAAACTGTTTTGAATAGGTAGGTATCTTTCACTTCGTGTCCGTTGAAATCGTATTTTAGTGCTTTATCCTCAGGCTTTAGACATATAATTAATATTATACTACCTTAATGGCTTAACAAATGTTTTGCAATACAATACTACTCTAGTAAAGTCCTACTAATATTATAAACGCGAAAGTTTGTGAGGATGGATGATTTGTTGCTCTTTCACGCAAAAACTAGTAGACAGATTTAGATGTACCTTAATATTGGTAAAGCGTATATATCAGAATAGCTTATAGGCTATTTTAAATCCAAGAACGCTGGCGGAGTCGTGGGCAAAAGATAGTGCTTTATTAACTATTATTTTATTTATGTGTTCAAATAACTTAAACTAGCATTACAGATAAATCTAAGGCGACAGACAATTCAATAAAAAATATAAATAAGTACAACGAAATAAAAAATTTAAATAAAGTACCCGGCCACAACCAGGAGCGCGTTGAGCAGAGTTGAGTTTAAAAATCAAAACTACAAAATGTACTGACACCAGAGCAAAAAACTAAATGTTGCTGGGTGCGACGTCTGAGAAGTGTGTTTACAGTAGCGAAAAGACATTTGAATCTGTAAGAAAGTCTATAAACGAGTTGTAATACCTACACGAGTTGGTGGTAGGCCAAACATTACTACTCGTATCAGGATTCTTCGATTGTTATTTAATCATATCTCAAGAGTATCATCTACACACGTAGTTAAATCGGATACAGATCGGAAAAGTGCAGGGTTGCTAAACGATTGAATATTCATCTATATTTTATTATAGTCTGCGCATGTCTATAACGTTGGAATTTGTGGTTACGTTCTTATGACAGGATGTGAAGTCATCTTCACTTTATTATAATAGAGATTACAGGAACCCAAAGTGGTCCCTTATAAGATAGTAACCGCAGAATCACATTGAACCCTTTGGTATTCATTGGAGACTCAATTTATTTTAAGGTAGAACATAAAATTCTCATCGAAACTATTGTTTCTTTGCAGGTGATCGGGTTAGAGCGCGAAGCTGTGTCAACATGCTAACAACTGTCGGGCCCAGGGCCCACCAGCAACACCAGAAGTAAGTCATCACCATCATCATTGACCTTATACTGCAGAGTACAAGTTGCACCATGCAATGATAATTGGGCTTATCTTATCTTACTCGAGGATGGCTTTAAAAAGAAATATTATTGGATGACTGACTAGATACTTTAAATAGGTATGTGAGGTTAGGTGGCTTAAATGATGTAGGTATCCGCTATGAAAGGATTTTGAGAAATTCCCACTTGACCGGGAAAAAACTGAGCAACGCCACTGATGAGTATCTGTTAGTTGAAAATTTTGAAAATATAGCCGAAGACTCCGGGGGAGATGATTCATTTATAAATTAATAGATATACTTTTGATGGTCGTATATAGGAAGTCGTAACAGACTAATATGAAGAATTACTTAACAACTTTTGACTTCTATTTCCATTAATTTACTATTTAGATAAGTGGTTAATTATTTATACTGCTAATGATCTTAGTTTCTTTTACCTTGTCATAATTGTTTTGGAAGTGATGAAAGCTTCTAATTTGTTGCTTTTAATTACGGAATTTGATCTTCATATGTAAGAGGTATACATTATACATAATTATTACAAATATTTTATTGTAGATTAAACACAAACACCATTAAACAAATAATACATCATTTTATATCCCGGAGCAGACGGTAGAGGTATTTCCATTCCTGGAAATAAGTCCTAATTTTTCACTAGGATATCTTTTGTACACCTAAACGTGACAGGTGATGAGTCCATTTATTCCAGTGGAGCTGTTACACATGCCTCAGAACCAATTCTAGGTCCTGCAGGTTTCCTCAAGCTGTTTTCTCTCACCGTCGAGCTAGTGATATGTACGTACGTTTTTGAAAACCTCATTGGTACACGCCCTGCAGCCTTGATTGAACCCGAGCCTCACTTATAATTACATTGCTATGATTCTATATGATAGTTTGAGGTCAGCTCACAACTGCAACGCGCACTGGATACCAAGACAGTCTAGTCTAAGTTGCCGTGCACCACTCCTGCGCACGTGTCCATAGCGTAACGCGCAACGTTTTTGCACCAGCCCGCGCACTGGACCACGAAAGTGATGCTTTCGTTAGCAATATACGAGATACTCCACCGACTTGATACGTGTTTTGGGGATGAAAAGTAGCCGATGTCTTTCTTCAAGAAGCCGGACCAGTGGTTTTCCTGAGAAAAGGTAAAAACAGACAGAGACTTTTGCAGGGCTATAGTAAAGTAGGGACTGAGCAGTAGGTCTATATGGATGTTTAGGTGTTAACTGATGCAAGACTTTAAAATAGCAACACTTGGATAAAAATTGTATGACGCACAAAATATTTTTTGTAGCATACTCAATACTTTGCTGCATACCTTTAAATATGATATTATGGATGCCAAAACCGAGCCCTAAAATTTATGTGAAAATCCACATATGCATCCATCTCGTTCCTTCCAGATCCAGAGAATAGCATCCGTAATTTCAGACTAGACTTAGCATGGTGCACTCATTGCTCAGGTGCCAATTGCCATCCAGCTGACCCGAAAGAGTGTCAGTAGTGTGCTCGACTTCGCAGATGGTGACGTGTGACGACAGCGCGCCGCTCGGCGGGTTCCGGCTTGGCGCGCGCGACGATGAGCCCCGTCGCCCTCGAGCTCCAAGCGTATCTTCCATCTCCCTCTACAAGCAGAAGATCGACGCCCTCTTCGACGACAGCCGGTCCGTCGCTAGCCGGGACTACGGGCCTGTAGCTGAGTTAGCCAGAAGAGATAGCAAGGTAAGGATACTAAAAAAGAAGTCTGAAAACACATAAAAGCTCATAGAAACTCTGTTCCTAACAAAAATTAGCCTGATCCTAAGCTAGATACTGATGTCAATGTAATCAGTGTGTTTGATAAACCTATAATCCACTGTTCAGCAATAACACAGCTTAAGGTAACAAGATGATATTATTTAGTTTCTGAGCAGTACATTTTATGTTCACAGGTTAGTTCAACAGCACGAGACAGCAAGGCGACGATTTACGAAGATGAAGATGGCTACTGTCAGAATAAAATCATAAAAATTAACAATCAGGTACAGGATCGCATAGAGCGGATGTTTGCAGATATGGCGGGGGAGTCCAGACCTCCGAGCGAGAGTATAGGAGTCCATGTCTTCAGCGTTCACTATCTCGGCTCAACGCCCTTACAGAGTAAAGTAACCAGCTTATCTGGCCTCCAAACTCCTCTAAAAGATTTATACTTCGCCTACAGAAAAAACTTCCGCCATAAAAGCGCTCTAACGGGTCGACTAGAAATATCCAAAAGTGGCCTAAAGGTCAGATACAAAGGAGAAAAGGGTGACTTGGAACAATTAAATCCCTTCCCAACTATCGCCGTTTGGTCAGCCGTGAAATTTGTAGTCCAACCATCAGAGAAGGATAATCATAACCTAAGCTATGCGTTCCTACCTCTTATCACTGATCCAGATCACATCGACAAGTATGCATTGTTCAAAACATTGGAAACACCCGAAAAGAAGTACATCCTCTCCCACAACGAAAATTCGCATTCACCTCTTTTCGCTGTTGTGATGAGGAAAATTGGCATCGCTAAACAATTGGAGTGTCATGGGTTTGTATGCCAGACGACCGAGGACGCTATCGTGATAGCGGCCACGTTATACAAATCTCTCATGTCACACATGAGTCGGCAGGGCCACAATGATAAGAAAAAGTTGAAGAATCGAAACGGAGTTAGCTGTATGAGTGTGACGAGTAGTGTGTCTCCAAACGATATCCCTGTTAGACCACCACGCAAAAAACGAAGCACGTCCTCCTTGAGTGGAGACAGTGACAGAGCAGATGGCTTCTCAGCTTGTGAAACCTTCAATGAAAAACCAAGATTGGAAAGAACCAAGAAGATCTCATCAGATATGCTCCCCCAACCTCCCCCACCTCCGTCCATTCCACCCGCCGAACCGAAACGAATCACCGTGGAAGAAGTGAAAGCAAAATTGGATTCAATAAAACATAACGATACCAGCGGCAGCGACACGCAAGAATCCAAAAAGTCTATTGCAAAAATAATTCCAAATAATCCGAAGCTGCAAAATCTACAGAAACACCATAGCAGTACAGAGTCTTCGGTTCGCAGTAAAGTTTCTGAGAAAATAGAATTATTCAGAGAGTTGGAAAGACGGAAGAATATCCAAAGACCACCGACGTTGCCGCCTCCTATACCATCAAAACCACCTCCTGAGGCTTTAGATTTTCCAAACGAACCTTTGAGACGAAGCCAAAGCCAGCGGAAATCTCTTAACGAATCTGGTGACATATTGACTAAAGTGGCAATCCCTCGTTCTGGAAGCTTTCTAAATGCTGGAGGCCTCACTCGTTACAAATCACTTGGGCACAGGTATGTATTAAATATAAGTATTACAACGTACAGTACTAGGTAACTTTAAAACTGAAAACATTTAACTCGTAAATTTGCGAATAAGGAAGCAAGATAAACAACGTTTCCTACTCAATCGTTGATATCTCTATTTCCTCGACGATAATTTTTCACTTGATCGATTATCTTAAGCACTAGAAATGGCTCACTAACTAGACGCGAATAGACCGCGCTTAGTCGAGTGTTTCGATTACTCGCATGTTTTTAATTGCACCTATAGAACCGCGTCCGCTATACATTCCTCTTAAGTACTACTACTTATACTGTTATTAATATTCTTATTTCTTTAAATTACACACACTTCTTGCAACCTATTGAGTTCGTATACATTATACAACAAATCTTACTTAAAACATATTTGCATTTCAGAAACAACGGAAAGAAAGGGGGAGGTTCACCGTTAGGGTTCAATGAACTTTTTAACGAATTCAAAGTACAGGAGAACCTACATTCAATGGATGAAATCCTCAATGCCATAATAGACGCAGAAGGAATGTCCTTCAATGATCTTAAGCCAATTTACAAAGAGTTTCTACTAAAACTAGCAGTAACACTAACAAAAGACGAAATATTTCAACATAGTAAAGCAATAATGAAAAAACAAAAGAAAAAGATTTTAAGAAGAAACAGTTTATTCCAAAATAAGAGAAGAAAGATATTCAAAGGAGCAAGTGGCCTTCGGATGGTATTTAGAATGCCATTTGGAAAGGATTTAAAAAAGGAGAAAAATAAGCAGCTTGCCTCGTTAGAATTTTCAAGTGTTAGCAAAAATAAAGAACCTATATCGGAAAGTTCAGTCTCAACATCCAGTTATGATTTAAGACAGTTTCGACCCAAAGAAGCGTCACTTTTGCCTCCCAAACGTCAAATGATGAGGCAAAGAAACTCAAAACGATCAGATAAGATGGTGCATGTTTCTAAAAGAAATGGAAAAGTGTCAAGACCGGGAGAAAGAACTTCCACATCAGAAGATTCTGATTTCCTTACTCTGAGCAATAGACTAGGCTGCCAGAATAGAAACAGTTCTAGTGGCTACGTTTCATGCTCGGAATGTGAGTCTGAAAGTTGTATGGATAGGTGTTACTGTTCCTTGAAGGACTGCAAGTCAAAATGTTACTGCTCTCCTACAGAAGTTAAACAAGATCCAGCGAAATCGAGACTGATAGGCAAGAGCAAAAACTGCAAGGATTGTTATAGGTGAGTTTTAGCCTCAATATCTTATGCATCAACATAATGTAACTATCTTCGCAGGAAACAAAATAAAAAATAATTCTCTCCGGTCCGTAATTCGAACTTAAATAACGAGTCATTAAGACAAGCAATAAGTAGCTTAGGTAGGTAAAGTTTCACTACTTTCCTGTCTTTGTTTTACATTTCATTTACCTCTAATAGAATCGCATCTTGGCAAAGTGACTGCGCTGCTTTAATTTCATTTACAGAATCATCATTAACGTCAGCAGAGGAATTTGTACCTTGTCAGTTATTATTTATGGTCGGTTTTGAGTTATTCGAGTATCGTAGAAATGAAATGTGTGTGGTGGTAACTAGAGCGTAGCACGTCCGCGGCTTGCGACGCCTCATGACTAACTGAACCGAATTACAATTATTTACAGTTGACTGTGAATTAATCATTTCACTTGGTTTTGAAGTTTTTAACTCATTAACGCGTGTTACGATTAATTAACCGATATTGGTTACACATTGAATAATTATAACATGCTGCGTGCTTGTATTAGTCGATGTGCTCTAGTCGTTAATCAAAGTTACTTGGTTGAAACTTTCAAAGATCGTTACACTAGACACATAAATTAAGCATTGACGAAAGAGTTTCCCTTTACATTATCTTTTAAGTAAGTAATTTTTTTTAATCATCATATGATCAACTCGTACTATAATAATATAATAGTGAGTTTATAAATCTTTTAGATCTTCCCTTCATTTTAACTGAAAAGTGTTGCTCTTACATTTTTTAGTGTGTAAATGAAATCTCCTTTATTTTTATTTCCAACTTTTACGTCTACTTTTCGCGTCTATATTATTTCTTTCACATCTACACTAATAATATAAAAATGAAATGTTTGTATTTTTGTACCTTTGTTACGAATACTAATTTCAAAAACTATTAGACCGATTTAAAAATTTTTTTTACTAATGGAAAGCTACATTATAACTGAGTAACACAGGTTAAATTTCATTTCCGTAATCCTCGGGAACGGGAACTATGCGGGTGAAACCGCGCAGAACCGCTAGTCTATACTAATATTATAGAGGAAAGATTTGTATTTTTCTATGTTTGTTACGAATAAACTCAAAAACTACTGGATCGATAAAAAAAAAACGGGTTGCACTCCGGGAGTGCCGGCAGAAGTGAACACTTGATTATCGATTTCGGTGTTACAACACTAGTCTCCAACCGTCTTACGGTTTTTCGATCAGCACACGTGACCTGACGCGAGTTTCACAGTTTTTACCCATCCCACAAAAGTGCTCAACGCCACTAAAGAAGTTTTCAGTTTTCACTTCAAAAATCTTTGACCAATGGCAAGCTAGAAGATCCCTGAGTAACTTAGGCTATATTTTATTTCCGTATTCCCACGGGAACGGGAACTTCGCGAGTAAAATCGCGCAGAACCGCTAGTAATTTATAATTCTGATATTTCAGAGACATGTACGATGGAGACTTCAGCTACTGTTCCTGCGATTCGGAGAGTTGTGCAGATAGCAACAAGTGCTACTGCGCGGGCCCTAACCGGAGCACTATGATGAGTTCTCAAAGCCTCGAGTACTTGCGTAGTCCCTCCCAGAAGACCTATACTGACCGGTTGAGGCGTGCCTTCGACGACGACGGGAGGAAGGGGAGTAAATCCAGGTGAAAACGATTTTGATTCTTTCTTCTCTATCACGTATGAAATTATGGGTACTTAACACATCTGAGGTTCTTTTTAAAACATCTTAAAGAAACTAACCATTCGCAAACTTTCATGGGCATGATCTTTTTCAGGTCTTACTTAAGTTCAAATCATTGATATCAGACATGAAACTATGAAGTAGATTGCTCCAAAGAAGTGGAATGATTCTCCATCGTAAAAGAGGATGATCTAGGCGATCTACCTTCAACTGTTTTTGTTAGACAGTGGACTCAATTCTGCAGACCAGCTGAAATTCCTAAATTTAAGCTAATTTTATTCTTTTCCACCGCTTTGGGGACAGAAATAAGCGCCATATTTATTATCAATGTCACAAATGTCAAAATAACAAAATTGAACCTTATAAACGCATTTACATCTCATTCATTTTACAAGTGTTTAGCAATTTTAGCTACGATGTAAAAAAGTCATGGATAAAAGTGACAGAAAAGACCTCAAATTAGTTGGTTTTTACATGTGTGACATTACTCTATAATCTATGGTTTGTTTCTGTACTTTTTCTTCCGTATTCTATGGAGAAGGATAGGCTAACTTAAAATTAGGAATTTTAGCTGGTCTGCAGAATCGAGTCCATTATTTATTGTAGAGGAGATACGTGCTTGAAAAATGTAGCATCAGTCATTTTAAAAGAGAGGGAGACGTCTAGTCAGGCTACTTGATTTCACAGTTTTCATCGGGACATTAACTAGTAATACATCAGCCTATAATGAAGTCCAAAAAGTACATCATCAGGGACCAGTTTGAGTGGTTCATTTAACAAATTGGTGTTTCATACCGTGTTGTCGAATGTTTTAGGTCGAGCGCCACGTCGCGTCGTCGCGAAGAGCGCGCGCGACGAGCTCGGAGTTCCGACAGCCTCGCCCTCGACTACGAGCTCCTGCTGCAGAACAAAGCACGGGACACCAGCTCCAGGAACATGCAGAGGCTTACAGGTAAGGCGTAACCACTTAGCTGGGGTCTTTAAGACATGAGGCATTATTATCCGGAATCTCTCAAGAACGACGCAGATTTGGAGATGGTGTTAGAGTAATAGCCACCGAACTGACGAGGTTATGCAAGTTGGTTTAGAATATATCGTCATTTTTCTAAATTCCATCGAGCTCACAGTCTATAGAAGTGTCCTGTCAGACTTTTCGACGCACGGCTGGAAGTAGGTGAAATTTCGGAAGTACAAGTAGGTAGATTGTAGGACGAAGGGACTAATAAAGGTTCTCTTTCGAAATGTTCATTTCTATAGCACTAAATCGTTATTTCTCACTATGTGCCTCATAACAAAGGCAGAAAGTTTCTCGAGGCTTGTAGTTTAAGACATCCACCGACAGAATGGAAAAACGTCCTGGTAAAGGTTGCAAGAAGCCTCGGGATGCAGGCCAATTGATCTTCTGCTCTGGAAGACAGTGGGAGAGTTAATTTGGAAGTAATAGCATTTTCTTTCCTCTTTCCAGTGAGAAGTACAGGTGCGGGATCCCACGACGCTCTCAGCGTGAAGAAGTCAGCGGAGATGGCAGCTCTCTTCGCAGACGTGAGGCTCTCTCAAAGGACCGACGTGAGATCTCTTTGTGGGACAAGGGGGGCTCGGCCTCCGCCCCTTCCACCGTCCCCTCCTCGGGCCCCCCTTGCGAGAATGTTCGACCATCGTCCTTTAAGTCGGAACGCTAGCCTGGAAGATACTTTGGGATACTTGCCTTAGTATCAAAAGGTAAATAGGTTGAAAGATAACAGTGGTATATACCTAAAGGGTGATTCTATAATATGCTTCCTCGATGCTATAGAAAGTCGTTGATGAAACTGGCTTCGACTTACAGCGTAGTGATTTAAATGTCTCTAAGTATGTTTATCAGTTGTTTTGTATCCATTGTAGCTCCAGACCAAGGGCAAAGTTGTCTTGGAGGAGCAAAGCGATTTCTTTTTAATGTTCTATGAGGATTTAAATTGCAAGACGTCATTTTCCTTCTAAGATTAGATATGTCAAATTTGAGGTACAATCGGTAAAGGCATCTTTTCATTTGTTTAGGTCTTCATTTTACTTTTGAGTAAATATTTGAGATCCCAATTGCTTTGACCGACAAAGGACACTGCATATGTGTGCCTTATTATCACGTAGGTAATCTATAAATGGCGTTACAATAAGTGAACCTAGCCTTTTTTCAGCGTTTTTTTTCCTCCCCAAAGGATGTTTTGGACTACTTTTAAAACATCAATTTGTCCATAATGCTTCGATAAGAGAACAATTATTAGATTGATCTTGTTCTGGTAGCAAATGAGAAATTGAATCGTAGATAAAATAAGGACGATTGCATGTTGTTGATCTTCCAAAATATTATTTTTATAAATTATAACTATGTATAATTGGATTTACCTTAGTTTTTTTATGATCTTGGTAAATAAAATGTAAATAAGCATTATTTTTTAAATATTGAAATGGATATTTTACACAACTTTATTGAAACTATTATCTCATAAAACGTATACCACCTTATTACTTAAAATAAGGATTATAAGTATATCGATTATAGTTAGTGATAAACTATGTATGTAGTTATTTATTGATGAAAATAACCTTATATACATAGGTGCAATATTAGTGCAATATATTGAGTCAAGTTTGTTTCGTATATTTTATTCTTATATTTTGTATTTTAAAAGTACGATTTACTATGGAACAATGCTATTAGTTTGTCTTATAATTATTTCAATGGACCTAAAATTACGTCCACTAAATGTTATAAAGTTAAACGCCTGTAAAAATGTAACTAGCAAATATGTAGTAACAAAAAACTGAAGAGAATCTCCCTAATAGTAAAAAGGTTTCCGAAAATATTTTGTTACTTTATTCGCTTTTTGTCAGGGAAATCTACATTGTTTCATAGTAATTCAATTTAATTAGAACACGTAGTTTATTTAGCGAATTACCGTGCATTTCGTTTTACATAGTAACATGTGCAATCTTGGTGCAATATAATTATTATTGACGTGTAACGTTTTGAGTGCTGGCTCGCATCTAGTGCAATACGAAAATGTAAATATTCTTATTGTATTGTTCAATAAATAGTATTTTGAATTTTTTGTTTTATTGATGTGTGTTATCTTGGCAGCGCCACGCTCTTGGATTTTAAAACGGATCATTACTTCATTGTCTTATTTACTAGGACGTGTATACCAACGAATTTTTGAAAAGAAATATGTACCTACATCTTTTTCACTAGCTCACAGGCGAATGAAAACAATCAGGAAACCCACAGGTCCCAGAATGAGGCAGGTGTAGCAGTACACCGGTCAAATTTTGTAGTCCATAAAATTTACTGGTGAAAACTGGGTAGTGGGTGGGATTATTTTGTATTTTATTTTTAAGATGATAGAAATGCCACGAAGTACCTTGGTAAGTATAGGTATTTCTGCTGCGCAACGTTACGAAATTTCAAGAATTTAAATCACATGTAATTAGGAGACCTAATGCGTCCTACATTCCCGTTCGAACTAATTGCAAATTAGACATGCAGTGGAATCTAGAACTACGAGGCTGTGCTGGTTTTTCACATTTTATATGGCTACTTGAACCGCTAATGGTAGAATTACGTAAGAAAATATGTACTAAATTAGCCAATGTACTAGTACTAATAGTAGGCTCACTGATAGAATTATGTACTTATGTTCAGTAGGCGTACCTACCTACCACCTAAGTTTCATTACGATATATCCAGTTTGACGCAATGATCCTACTAATATTATAAAATCGAAAGTTTGTATGTATGGATGTATGAATGTTTGTTCCTCTTTCACCCAAAAACTACTGAACGGATTTTGATGAAAATTTACAGTTGTATAGCTTATACATCAAAATAACACATAGGCTATATTTTATTCCAGTACTAGCTTTAACCCGTGGCTTCGCTCGCTCATGTTTATTTTACCCCTAAGGGGTTGAATTTATCAAAATCCTTTCTTAGTAGATGCTTACACTGTATAAGCTATCTATGTGCAAAATTTCAAGTCTCTAGACCTCTAGGTTTAGGCTGTGCGTTGATACATCATCAATCAGTCAGTCAGTTTATCATTTTATATATATAGATTCCTACGGGAACGGGAATAAAATGTCTGTTGATCTCTAATCTCTTGCGCGGACTGCGCTTATTTGGGCCCCAATTCAAATCGCAAACGTCAAATTGATCGATAAATGGTAAACCAATGCCATTTGACGCTGTCTCGGATATTATATTGCCTTAGGCCTGCTGGATTTAAGCAAATTTTAAAAGAAATAGTGGAATTTGTAAATAAACAAAAAAGATACACATATAGAGGTGGTTTTTACACTTGCATTTTAGTGTAAATCATACAAATAAACCTATGAACATAGGTATCTTTATAATTTTAGAAAAACTCAATATAGTTTGTTGTGAATTGAAACTTAAATGTTTCGCATCACTAGATATGTGCTTGTATCTATTTGATTTAGAATGGAATAACTAAACGATGAATTATAATCATTTATTAATATTTTACAAACATAAAATACATCGTCGTTAATGGGACGGATTCAGAATAAACAATATTCGTAGTGATGTCACTGGTACATTTATTATGTATCCTAACTAATTTTAAGATGTGATACAAATACACTACTCGAGTATGATTTACTACTATATCAGCTGAATTTCTAACTCTTTTTTACCCCTAATCTTGTATTGAGACACATAAAAAATATTGGATAAAAATAAACATTAAAAAACAAAGAATACATTATATTTTTAGAACAAATTTATTACGAAATCAAAAGTAAAATCCGCAAGGTTAGTCGTGTATTCATTCACACCCTAAATAACCTTAAAATATTTTACAATATTAAAAGCCACGTAAAACTACCTCTTTCTACTATAAACTCTTGACCGCATAATATTTTATATAGAATAATATATTTTTGAAACAGTTAATTTTAATTTACCAAACTGTATTTAAATTCTTTAAAGTCAACAGTTACTTTAAAAAATATTAACAAAAACATGCTGTAGTTTTACCGCTATTTAAGGTACATATTTTCAACATAAGTTATATTTACAACGATATAATTTGTGTGACATTTAATTCAACATTGAGTATTGATTACAACATTATAAGTATTGGGTAGGCACACAATAATTGAAAACTGACTAAAAATCTACTTAATTCTAGAGCACTTTTGTGCTTCATAATTGCCCCAAATGTTGAAAACCATAAGTTTCAACGTTGTTGGTACAAAATACTTTAAACAACTGAATTATAACAAAACGATAAACTTTTTTAAATGACTTACATCGGTGCTGCTATTTTCTTCGTCATCGATCTATAACATTGGATATTCTACCAAATTTATATTCGTAAATATAAATAAGATATTAAGCATTTATTAAATATAATTTTGTCAATACTTGAACGCATCTAAACGACTGTTCATAAAAAATATGAAAGAAAACTAATTTCTTTACCGCATCATGTAGTCAAGGTCATCTCAGGCAAATTCATTAAGCGTCTCTAAATCTACTATGGCATTCAGTAGGGTCGGACGGTGCCCAAACGTCCCCTCGGAATCGGCTCGGCGTAGCTGTGGCGGAACTTCGTGGGTTGTCTTTCAGCCAAGTCACGGTACTCTCTGTAGTCCCTCTCGTAGTACCGATCCCTGTCTCCCTCTGCGTACGACTGGCGCTGGTCGTCCAGCAGACGAGAGCGAGAGAACGCTCTCTGCCTGTCGTTCCAATCCCTCCTCCTATCCTCAATGACCGGTTCGATGATGTCGTCCTCATCTATACGCCTGTCTAGTTCCCTTCTCTCTCTGTATCTGTCAAATTCCTCCCTATGAGGCTTAGGCTCGATCCTATTCAGATACTCTTCTGTGCCGTACTCGAAGCGTTTTGCGTCGTCACGTTTCCTTCCCACCCGAGGAAGCCTTTCGACTTCTCTGTGAGCTAAATCTCTGTCAACGTCACGAATACGGTCCTCCTTACGTCTCTCCGGTTCCCTATGAGATCGCTCTAAAAGAGAACGTTCCGGCTCTCTCCTTGAGCTCTCTCTGTGCCTGTCCTGGCGCTCTTCCCGTCTCTCTTCCTCTGGGGAAGAAGTAGAGCGACTATTCCTCTCTAGCATACTCCTCCGTATCGCCATGTGCTGCTCGAGCTCCCTATTAAATCTCTCCCGTTCTAGATTCATGAATTTTTCCTTTGCGACGTTGAAGCGATCTTTCGGGGATGTGTCGGCGACTTTGAGACTGCCCTCGCTGGCTCCTCTCTGGAGTTTTCCGAACCTACGGTCTTCGACTCGGTCTATGCTCCTGTTGGAGGGTTTGGTGTCGGTGACATACCGCCGTCTGTACTGCGTGTCGTCGAATTTTTCTGGCTTTTCTTTGACGCGTTCTAGGGATTCGTGGCGGTATCTCCGTTCAAAAGCTGCCTGTTCTCGGAAAGGTGCGAGGGAGTCGCGAAATTGGTCGTTGAAGTCGTCGTAGCTGCGGTCGTAGTGGGGGGAGAGGGCTCGTCGGGGTGGTGAGGTGCGGCGCGGAGGGGAAGCTCGGCGGGGGGATGCGGCGCGGCGGGGGGATGCGGCGCGGCGAGGAGGCGAGGCTTCAAACGCCTCGTGCATCATGTATGCCGTACTCTCTGCCCAGTCTTCCTCTGAAAATGAGAAAAGGATCATATTATTAATAAAATACGTGCAATGAATTTTTATTAAGAAAGGGTGGTAATTTTTTGCATACTAGTGACCCCACCCTCATTAGGCTTCAATTTTAAATTAAAATAGGTATATTCTTTGAAGCCTTGAAATATACGTATAGCTTTGCTATCACACACGAAAATTTAAGTTATAACTCATGCTTTAATCACTAAATTGTCACAGAAAACGTTGAGCCGTTTCGGAGCCAATTCGAGATAAACTTTCAGACTGACAGACACTGAAAAAAATCCTTGAGAATGTCATTTATGAGTATCGTAGGGCATCGTATAAGTAGGTAGGAGTTTTTCACTAAAATTTCGGTATTTATTTTGAAATCTCGCACATAAACTTCAATTATTTTATGTTATTAAAGATTTTTAAGTAGGAAATAGATTATATCTCTGTGTCTTCTGTGATACAAAAACATGCCACCACCTGACTTTTTTCCACCTGACCTACACACGAAAATATTTGCAAAGCCATCTGCATAATCTCGACGTTTTTTGGTCCAATAGCCCAGTTAGGAATAATTTATGCGTGACACTGGACGAGAATTCCTTTCAACTTGACCCATTGTAACCACATATTTTGTGGTTTGTCGAATAACGGGATGCGCCTCATCTCTGAAACACCTAGCAAACGTGTTCTGAGCTAAACGCGCTTAATGGGAGAAAGTGTTTGGAAATGGAGGCGGTTTGTTATATATTTTGTTTTTGAAAGTGGAATTAAAATAGTCACTTTAATCTCCAATTTCCGTTAACCTAAAGATACGGTTTTTAATTCCTAAAGCTAAATAGGATAAGCCTAGATAGGGCTATTTGCAGCGCAGCTAGTTTTGCTAGTGCTGTAGATATTTTTATTTTGTAGCATGACTCCTACAGCTACAAAATTGCTATTTATTTAAATTAGGAACATATCAAAGTGTGGTCAGTAAGGTCGCCTCTCATGCGTGAAGCTCGTTTAAATCCTGGTGAAGGCATATACCGACGAGTTCCTCAAAAATTTAAGTACACATTTATCACTAGCTCAACGGTGAAGAAAAACATACTGGAGAACCCCCCGGACCCAGGATTAATTCTGAGTCATGTGTAACAGCAGCCAGGTCCAGTGATGGGCTCGCTGTCACGTTTAGGGGTCCAAAAATATACTAGTGAAAAATGGGTATATCCAGAAATGGAATACATGTGCCGACCCCCTCGGGAATAAAAGCGTGAGCATATATTTGACACTGATTAGAACCGTTAGAATTTTGCAGTATACAAAACGTGTTTCCTTCGGATTTGACATAGAAACTAACAAGCTCCCACGTGCCACCATATTGGCTTTATCCGCCGCCATCTTGGCTAAAAGCGCGCGTTAATTGTATGAGATTTAGGTTTCGCGGCAATGCATTAAGTTTCATTTTATTGTTGTGCCATGTTGCTCTAGTTCCCTTCGCACAATATTCTAATAAACAACATTCTTTGCGATTTTATTTTTGTTGTATCCGAGGTTGTTTTGATGACCTTCACTTCATTAGTTGACTAAACATGACTAAAGAATTGTTTTGTACCTTGTATGTTTACAATAAAAAATTTATTTACCGATGTACATGTATATAAGAGATATTTAAGAAAACTTAATATGAGGGGGAAACTTAATATTTGTAACAGCAATAGAAGCTGAAAACCTATACCCTAAAAATATTACACTCCTTCTAGCGCAGTCGGTAAAAAATAATCTGTTCACGCTTGTTCTGTTCTACACAACGGAATTACGGATATGACGCTTTTAAATACCATTTGTTTTCTGCCATGACGGAAGAGTTTTGTGTTACTTTTACTTTGTAATTAAGGAAAATGCCTTACTATAAACTTTGACTTCGTTTTGATCAGAGGCTACAAACTATAGAAACTTAGTTTTTTTATACCATCCATAGCGATTCTATTTTGATAAATATAGTAGTTTCATAAAATAAGTGATTACTGTCCAAAAGTGATATAGCGATTCCATCAATTATTATTATTTTTCAATTCTTTCTTTTCATATCTTTGAATCCAAATCTGAAGAATCGATTCACTAAAAGTCAAGATCCAATATATCTCGTGAAATGTGGGTATATCCAGCAATGGAATACCTCTGCCTATCCCCTCGGGGATAAAAGGCGTGAGATTATTTATTATATTATTATATCAAGATCCAAAAGATTCCCTAAAAAAATCTTGACCTTTTATTTATTTAAACAATCGATGTTATTATTTATTTTCAAATATTATTACATACTAATATTATAAATTTCATTTAGGTTATCTATGATCCAGCAAAAATCTTTTCAATAATTTGCTTAAAAATTATAGTCAATTTGCATTCAATTAATCCAAAAACCATTTAAACTGGTATGTTAATATATCTGAAATCGCCATCCTTACTACAAGGCACTCGCGCAATACAGTCCTGTCAACTATGAAAAACAAAAGAATAAAACTAATATACTTAAAAAGGTACCTTACATTTGCGCCGTGCACTTTTTATTGTTTGCATCAGTTTAGGTACTTAAATTAAACCTTTTTGCACGGTGCTCCTTCAAATAGGCAATTTAGGTGTTCCCACGCCTCCCCTGATAAAAACTATAAACAAAAGGCTCTATTAGTGGGATGGAGGCGTCGTTTTCCCAACGGGAAAAAACAGCGATTGTTCGGAAAATCCTTTTGAATGGACAACCTTCCCTAGCTATTAAGTACTTACAATTTTTTTCTATCAATTAGACGTTTTTTGTGGCTTTCTGATAAGTACGTATAGCGTTGCCAGGCGTCCGGATAAAACCAGACATAGTTAGGCTTTTTGATTGCGTGTCCGGCCAAAATAGACGGTGTCTGTCCGGCTTTTTACATTCCGCATACGCGAGTGTTCATTCCTCGAATGTTAGCGCACGTTGCGTGGCGGTGGTACGTACTAGTGTCACACGTTGAGAATTTAAGAATAGTTTAAAAATGTTGATAATTGTTTATCTAGAATTTAATTATGACTGATGACTTAATTTGACTGATTTATAATAAAGTACTTAGACTGATTTATTCGATTTTATTTATATTATGGTAGTAATAAAAAAGCTTAATTTTTCATGATTTGACTGAGACACAAAATCCTCAATAATAGGGTGTCCGGCCTTTTTACCCAAATGTCCGGCCAAACTGACTGGTCTGTCCGGCTATTAGGTTTGGTGACCTGGCAACCCTAAGTACGTAGATACAACCTACTACTAATAATAATACTATCAAAATACATTTATTTACTATCAAAATACATTTATTCAAGGAGAAAGCGTAGTGATAGTGCTGTTGGAAGTGAATCCCGCCTGTCATACGTTAGGCCACGGTTCATGAGTTTTTAAAAATTACGCAACAGCTCTTACGGAGCTAGCTTTTACTATCTCGACGGTGAAGAAAAACATTATGAGGAAACCAGCAGGCTCCAGAATTGCTTCTGAGGCATGTTACAGCAGATGAGCCCTGCGTTGGCCTCGTCACGTGTCATGTTAAGTGGTGTAACAAATACACTGGTGAAAAGTTGGTTATAACTGTTACCAGGTAAGGAATACCTACAGAGGTATTCCTTACCTGAGACAGCTCAGGAATGAAACGTAAGCATATTTTTTAGGTACAAATTAAGAAAGTTCTCTATAGATAAAAGGAACCAGACGGGCATGTTGGCTCAGTTGGTAGTGACCCTGTCTTCTAAGTTGGTCGCGAGTTCGATCCCCGCTCGGGGCCAACATTCGTGTGCAAGAACATGTCTGTTGGCTTCGTGTCTGGTCGTTTAATATTTATTTAAGTATGTTTATCAGTTGTTTAGTACCCATAGTACAGAGCCTGCCTAGTTTGGGACTAGATAACCGTGTGTGAATTGTGTTCCACTATTTATTTATTTACCATCTGGAACAATACAGAAAAGGCTGGCTGCATTTTATCTCTGTAGTTTTGCTGATCTAACCTCCCACATAATGAACTCAGAAAATCTATAATTATTTCTATCTTATCCAACAGCTACACTGAAGAGGAAACACGCCGGTATCATGTTGTGGTACTTGTGGTACAATTTAAGAATTAATTATGGCTTAGCTAAACGCTACCGCTTCCTACCAGTGTTTTCTTTCGATTTCCCATCACTCATTGTTATAGAATAATTACGAATTTATCTTGGCTTAGATTGAAGTTGGTATGAACTGGATCAAAAGTTTAGGTTTTTATTTAGAGATTACTTTGGCTATTAAATACGCTCACGCCTTTTTCCTAACGGCCTTCCTGCTACGAATCTGTTGCAGATACTGGCAATTTCAGGTTGGTGGAATCTGAAACCCCGAGTTTTGTACCCGACATTTTAAGTCTGCGTCAAGAAGGAGTATATACTGTTTATTAAATTGTTTTTACTACTTTTAAACCCACTATAATCTATCTTAGTCAGAACTCTCTAATTAATTTATAGTAGTCATAGAAATATTACAATTACTCTACTTTTTATAGCATCTACGAACCTGAAATTATACGTTAGAAATTGATCCAATTAATTTAAAAAGAATGTAGCATTAAATTACGCGTCTACTTTTAGTTGCCTCAGGCCTAAGGCGAATTTAAGAGTTCATTGCCTCATAAAAGTTTATTTTAACTGATTTCAAAGAGGAAAGTTGTTTTGAAAGACATTTATTATTTTTCAAGAGCAGTGATAGCCTTACGGTTAAAGAGCCTGCTTCACATGACGATAATCAGTGAGGCTTAGGTTCGAATCTTGGCATGTAACACCGTGAGGAAACCCGCAGGTCCCAGAATTAATTCTGAGACATGTGTTGTTACAGACCCGGTCCGGCGATGGGCTCACCACCTATCACGTTTATAGGTCCAAAGAATATCTCGTGAAAAGTGAGTTTATCCAGAAATGGTATACATCTGCCTACCTCCTCGGGGATAAAAGGCGTGAGATTATTTTTTATTATTTGTTATTTTTCATTTGGAAATAGTTCAGCATTTAATTTCTGGTGAAAAAAGGATGCAATATACTCGTAAATAAAAATGGTTCGTTGATGTCTTTTGTATGGTCCATTCTGCGAATGTAAACAAATTCTATATATTTGCAGTTATGTATTTAAATATATTATTTTGTAACTTTAGCATACCTATTCAAAAGGAAAGTAACAATTTAATAAAATAAATCCGATATTAAAATGTCTTAGACATCCTAACAGCGTGAATACGAATATAGGTACATTTAATAAGTGTTAATATTCTGAGTGTTTATATTTAGGGGTCCAATATATCTCGTGAAATGTGGGTATATCCAGTAATGGAATACCTACCTCCTCGGGGATAAAAGGCGTGAGATTTTTAAAAAAATATTTATTTAAGTATGTCTTCAGTTGTTAATGTGTCCACAATTTATTAAACCGACGACCGAGACCGAGCTACGCTCGTTCTAACACCAGTATCGCTAACGCCATCTGTGGCCGTATTATTTAATAATTACCTAAGGGACCGAGCTTCTATCGTTCTAACACTATCCGCTGGTGAGTGGCAGTCTTATTGAAAGATTTTTTTTTTGTGTAAAATTGGGTTTTACAAGGAATACAACTATGCAGTTGAACTTAAAATGTAAGATAGTATCTGTATACAAAATTTCATAAAAAGTTGTCAATGCCGTTTTCGATATACCCTAAATATAAATACATAACCCTTAGTCAGTGGAGGACCTGTTGCTTCTTCGGTGTTGGCGTAAATAAGTAAATACATACAAGAATTGCTCGGTTTTACATTATGATGTAACTATCTACTAAAGTGTACAAGGGTCAAAAATTTCGTCACAGTATCTGGCAATTTATAAAAATATTTCATAAGCAGTTATTACTACGTGGAGGCCAGAAGCTCGTCAATGACCAGTGAGCATGTGTGTACGAGTATCATTACCAATTTATGTCGTGAGCAATCAATTTGGATGCAACTTAAGGGCACGAGTCTGACACTTACCGTAAGTAGTATAACGTATATTTTCGTGCGGTATTACAAAGTAGCTAACAGAATATATTCAGAAAGATTTTTTACGTATGGTAATTCAAAAATTCAAAGCTAAATCATGGCTTGATTTGAATAGTATAAAAAGTTAAACGAACCAAAGTGCAAAAAGATCAGGAACTTAGTATCAATTTCAAACGGATTTTTATTGGCCTATAATTTAAGCCCGTCAA
This sequence comes from Ethmia dodecea, assembly GCA_963855545.1. Lineage (NCBI taxonomy): Eukaryota > Metazoa > Arthropoda > Insecta > Lepidoptera > Depressariidae > Ethmia > Ethmia dodecea. The sequence goes on from OY979453.1 coordinate 8,369,791, forward strand.
ATTCTATTTGTTTTTTTTTTCAATTACGTATCAATTCAATATGATTTTCGAATTATGTAGCTATGACAAGGAGTATCAAGTCTTTTGAACAAAAATTTTATTTTATTTACTGTTATTAAAATTTTTGTACTACACCAAATAGTTTTGGTTGCGCAGCATAATCTATTTACTAAATGCAATATACCATCTGCTTGCACGTGCGGCCCTCGCTAGTCTCTGGGTAAGTAGAAGAAGAAAATCCACTTGACATTACGAAGAAAATAGTGACTGATGCACTGGACAATATAATTAATTATAATAATAAATATTTCATCTAAAGGGGCTGGCCAGTCCATAATTGTGCGACGCCTGGAGCTGGTGAGTGCTTATCTGCTACACTTGTGTATATTTCATTTCGTAGATACTTGTGTTGCGCCACCGGTTCCCCCCTCGTATAATTGCCCAAGGGTTTTTCTCCCCGCCAGGTGTGGCTATTTACACGCCACGCCATTTTTATGGTCCTTTGCGAGCTTGGATGAAGATCCAGATCAATTATTTAATTTACGTAATTTTTTCATATATTTCACCCGCTCCGCCATTTTGGAATTTTCTTGTACATTTATTAAATTATCATTTATTTGTTTTATTTATTTAAATTTAATTATTTCTACTTAAAATGGAAGGAACGCATGAAGAGAAACTTATTATTCTCGATTCCAAAAAGGAACGGATTTTTCATAGAGTGTCCCGCCTACATACCGCCTCGAAAAATATCTCGTCTTTCGAGTCCAGAAGCAATGAGGACTTCATGGCCAATTCAGAAACAGTTGATGATTTACGAGTGGAGTATGAATCCATCGTAGATCAAATAAACGCAATTTGTTTAAAAAATGATCCAAAATATAATGTAAATTACGCACCGCTGGACGCATTTGATGACATTTTCACCAAAATTAAAAGGATCCGAAACAAAATTATTGCAAATTCATGTTCCAATTCCGCCGCTTTGCCTAAGCGAAGTGCTATTAGGCTTCCTACGATTGAAATGCCTTGTTTTGACGGGAAGCAAGAAAACTGGCCGCTTTTTTACGAGTGCTTCAAAGCGAGTGTCCACAACAATCCTAATTTGGATGACTCGGAGCGTGTACAATACCTTATGGGACGATTGACACAAAGTGCTCTTAAAATTACCGCAGGTATTATACCGACCGGGGATACCTATAATATACTTTTGGGACAATCTGGTCAAGAAATACCAAGATAAACGAAATTTAGGAACTTTTTATTTAAACAACAATTTGGATATAAAACCGTCTCAAAATTCTGTAAGCCATTTAAACACCTTTATAGAAAGATATTCATCTTCCATAGCCGCATTCAAGCAATTAAAAATAAATGATCCCATTGATATTGTATTATTACATTGTGGTCTTAGAAAAATCAACTCGCAGGTAGCACAGAATTTCGAAATGTTTGTGAGAAATACCGAAATTCCCACCTGCAAAGAATTTATTGACTTCATTCAAGACCATATTAAGGTCCTAGAACGCTCCGCTAATAACGTTAGTAAGGATATAGGTCCGCGAACTTCAAAGTCGTTTCTCGCTGCGAGTAGTCAGCTTCCTTCGACTCCCGCTCCGCCCGCTTCAGCTTCTGCTGGCTCCTGCACTTTGTGCAATAATAAAGAGCACGTTCATTTGTTTGCTTGTGCTGAATTTAAAATCATGTCACCGCAATCGAGATTCGAACATATCAAGTCAAAGCATGGATGCGTCAATTGTTTGAGTACAAGTCATACTGTAACGGGTTGTCATTCTCGTTACAATTGTAACATTTGTAAAAAACGTCATCACAAATTGTTGCATTTTGAACAACCCCCTGTAAATACTCACACTCATACTACGCAATTACAGTCGAGCACAAACAAATGCGCACAGGTAAATACGCCTGTCACTTGTGCATTAAATGCTCCCACTCCGCGTATTTCCGCCGCTGTCGCTCCAGCTTATACTCCCGCCACTTCGTTTCCTCCATTGCAGGAGTCGCCGCCGCCGCCTATAATATATTCTGCACCCGCACCCTCATCTAATTGCGCCTTTATGAGCTCGACCCCGCATCAAACATTCCAAAATAAACATATATACGCACCCGCTCCCGCTTTAAGTCGTGGTCCAACTCTATGTTGCACTTCCACTCCCGCTCCCGCTCTATGTCGTGCTCCCGCTCACACTTCCACTCCCGCTCCCGCTCACACTTCCACTCCCGCTCCCGCTCACACTTCCACTCCCGCTCCCGCTTACACTTCTACTCCCGCTCTATATCACGCTCCCGCTTCCGCTCTCTATCGCGTTCCTATGCATACTGCCGCTCCTGCGCCTTCACCTAGCACTACTTTATTGTCAACCGCTCAAGTGTACGCTAAGCCTAATAATGGCGATGGCAAAATGATCATACGATGCCTTATTGACAATGGTTCACAAAATAATTTAATTACGCTCGATTGTTGTAAAGCGCTTAATCTTCCGATTATACCATTAAATAATTCTTTTATAAAGGGTATTGGTTTAATTTCACGACCAATACACGGATATGTTTATGTTAATTTAGAATCACGCCTTTATGATAATCAAAAATATTATGTTCAAGCCTTAGTTGTAGATTGTATAACAGATCAACTGCCCTCACGTTTTATAAGTAAATGTGACATGGGTCATCTTGATCATATTCCGCTTGCTGACCTCTCCTGGAATATCCCGGGAGCTATAGATCTTGTTCTGGGTGCTCACTTGTTCCCATATATTTATTTTGGAAACAAAGTTCAGCATAGCCTTCACACACCGCCCGCCTTACTAACCGCCTTTGGATACGTGCTGATGGGTGACGTATTATGTCAACCGGACACATCATATTACGCGCCTTCTTTCCACGCACACGGGCTCTGATCTCGAGTTTGTACATTATTTAGATATTTTTTGATTTCGTGTAAAATTTACCTAATTTTCATTTATAATTAGCAGTATCTTTTATTTTTTGCCTTTTATTATTTACCGCGCCGCTTAATTTTTTTGTCTTGGATTAAATTTACAAGCCGCACAATTTTATTTTGCTACTTCATATTTATACTTCGTACTTATTAAAATAAAGTGCGTTAAGAATATTTGCATACGCTCCCAGTCAAACAAAAATGGAATTTGCCTGACAATCCTGTTGAAGTTGGGACAGTCGTTTTGATGGGGGACGATTATATTCTGCCGCTGAATTGGCCATAGGGTGTTATTACTCAGATTTTCCCTGGAGCTGACGGTGTTGTGCGGGTCGCTCTAGTGAATACCCGAAGTGGACAATTCAAGCGTCCCGTTGTAAAATTATCTTTTACTTTCGCAATAATTGGATTTACGTGTACAGTTTTATTTTTATTGTATATATGCCTTTCTATTACTTATATTCCGCTATATACTTATATTCCCGCTCTATAAATATGTACTCGCTCTATATTCCCGCTATTTAACTTATATTTCTGCTATTATTGCTTATTTCTCCCGCTATTCTCGTACTTCACCCTTGGACTCTTTGAAAGTTCTAGGAACTTTCAAGGCGGGGAGCATGGTTGCGCAGCATAATCTATTTACTAAATGCAATATACCATCTGCTTGCACGTGCGGCCCTCGCTAGTCTCTGGGTAAGTAGAAGAAGAAAATCCACTTGACATTACGAAGAAAATAGTGACTGATGCACTGGACAATATAATTAATTATAATAATAAATATTTCATCTAAAGGGGCTGGCCAGTCCATAATTGTGCGACGCCTGGAGCTGGTGAGTGCTTATCTGCTACACTTGTGTATATTTCATTTCGTAGATACTTGTGTTGCGCCACCGGTTCCCCCCTCGTATAATTGCCCAAGGGTTTTTCTCTCCGCCAGGTGTGGCTATTTACACGCCACGCCAAGTTTTTTGAATAGTCCTAATTTAAATTACGTTAATTTTTCGTATATTTAAATATAAATACATTTACCTATTTGCAAATTATTTAACGAGCTATTTGTGATCGGTAAGACAACAAATCAATTAAGACACGGATACAAAACTACAGATATTTGAAAAAATCGGCTAAGCGTTTGTTGGGTTATGCTTACTGTAGGGTTCCGTACGGTGAAGTTGTTTTTTAGAGTCCAAATAATATTAACGTTAACTATTTGACTTTACTAAGTTGGGTTATTTTCAAGATAAATTTTAGACTATGTGCTAGTATTATAGATGTTTCCGGTTTTTAAGAAATCGCGTTCAGGGTGGTAGCTTCTCGATACTTAAATAATAATAATTTGATGTCCAATGTTTAGAAACAAACTCATTAAAAGATATTATACTATACTTTTATAACGACATTACTATAAAAAGAAAGAAAATATATTTGTAACTTATATACCTAATTATTTTTGTATCCCCACTTTTCAGGTACCTACTTAAGTGAGGTAGTAAGGTAGTTTGGACAATGTGCATAACCTTTGTAGTGGTAATAAATTTTATGGCGACACTGCAAGGGTTACATATTTTCTTAAAAAAAGGTAGCTGGTAACTACTTTTTGTACTGATTGTAAAGGTAAAATTGTCAGCGCTAGTGTCGCAAACGATCGAAACAAGTGAACGGTGGCGGGTCACGACACGACTCAGCGGCGTAAACATCCTTTGTAAAATAAAAAATATAAACTTATTTTCTTTCAAAATATTATACAACATGTAACATAATACTTTTATATGTATAATACTAGCAACCTGCCCCTCCCTTCGTAAGCGAAGGAAGGTCAGCATGTAATAAACCTATAGGTTAATCGAAATAAAATAGTCGGCGATTTTGAAACTTACTAAAAGATTTCTAAAAGTCGGTTTAGTAGTTTAGGAGATTAAAAATAAAAAAATCTCACGCCTTTTATCCCCGAGGGTTAGACAGAGGTATTCCATTTCTGGATATACCCACTTTTCACGAGATATTCGTTGGACTCCTAAACGTGATAGGTGATGAGCCCATCGCCGGACCGTTTAGGAGATTACACCCATTAAACATTAAAAAACTTTTCGTTTTTAATGTTTAATGGGTGTAATCTCCTAACTTTATAATGTGTAGATATACATATTTTAGTGAAACCACTCAAATTATAGTTATCAATCATAATTTCAAATCAGTTATCATACTGTTTTGATAATCAACAAGGTAACAATACATTTCATAGTTTTTTAAAGCGGAAATAAGGTAGACCATACCTTATATTTTTTAGACTTCAACGAAATCATCGGATAATCGTTTGCAATAAAAACAATTATGATGATGTATCTTACAGAATTAATAACCATGATTACAATACTTAAATTGAAGAAGACGCCTCGATTTAATACTTACTATTCCATTATAAAAATGATCTAATCAATAATAATCGTATTCGATGTAAGTAGTATATAGAAATCATAACTTTATATAGTCAAGCCTTTTATTGTTATTGTGTTTTTTTTTCTTTTTTCCGTGTGTCATTGGAAAGGTCGTTCAAAAATATTGCGGTTGTGAATTTTTTTCTTCGATTCAGGGATAGTTATAGGTAGGTATGCTTTAAAATGCAAATTTTAGTATGAGTCAAAAATGTTGCAATGTTTTCGTGTTAGTTTAGGTGAAATGACTTTTAGATTACTTATTGACGTCCGATTGAGCTGACATATGTAATTTTGAAGAAAATGCAATATCATGGTACCATCTAGCTGATTTGGTGATGGAGTCGGGAGGTTGATAATGGACAATGGCGTATCGTAAAGCTCGCGAGTTTGAACTCATTAGATTTGTTTTGACGAGTGCTATACTTACAAAGGCTTGTTAATTAGTTTTCTTAAACTTAATTATACCTATATTGAGGTGTACCTACTGAAACTACAATCAAACTCACCGCTAGTGCTATGGTTGTCTTGTTGCCGGGTATACTCGTTCCTCTCGGGCGACGGCGCCAAATCGCTGCCGATCCCAGAACTCCCCCCGGAAGACTCCAGCTTCCTCCTAGCGTTGACCCCCACGATGCTCTGGTTCAGGCACCGGCGTGTGTCAATGTTGCTCAGATTACCCTTCTGGCGATGCACAGTGTCGTAGTCGCGTGGCGGCAGCAGAATGGGGCTTTTACCTGATGGTGTTTTGTTTCTTTTAGGCTTTTGCAGAGTTTAGAAAAGAGACTGTTTGCGTTGCGCAAGCGATGTGGGTACATTATTAAGCGGTTTTCGGTGATAGTTGTACAAGTGTCTGTTTGAAACCTAAACGTATAATTTTAATATAAGCATTTTGCCTTTTTTCCCCAAGAATTTCTATGAAATATAAGTCCTTTTCTTGAATGTTATAAATGCAGTTCTTACAACCTAAGATTATTTTTGAACCAGAAACAAAGACATAATTCAGATAATGCACATTTTTTAATTAATATAGCAACTCTGTCTTCGTGGATTACGATTTAGCAATGAATATATACCTAATCATGCTAATATACCTAAATACAAATATTATCATTTGCTAAATACAATATAAAAATAATTATAACAGCAAGATCACACTTCACAGTATGCGGTTGGACCAAGAAAGGACACAGATACAAAAAAAATTAGTATTAGGTAGAAATGACAGAAATTTATTAATCATAGACGGTCTTATTACAAAAGAGGGCTTAAGGTTAGCCCCTTTTTATGGCAGATGCTGTCACTCTAAATTTTAAAAATAGAATATATCAATAAGATGAAAAAAACATCGCCGACCAACCGCGCAATGTAAACTCGCTGTTAATTTACAATATAAACATACCTAGTACCTGCGCTATAGATAAATATGTGCCCATGAACGCGTGAGAAGCATCAGCTACCTACTAAAATTGAAAACCGAACTGACCTATACCCTTTTTACCTGTTGACAACTTCTGCTTTAGTTCCGCTGCCAAACTATCGTACAGGTTCGCCACGCATCGTTCCTCGTTGCTCCCAGAATCAGACTCCCTGGAGACTTCGCTCCCTAAAGAAGAGTCTGGGGGCTTCTTAGCGGTGGGGAGTGCCCCCCTCATTTGCAGTTTTCGCTCGATATCCGCGAATTTCTTCTGGTTTTCCGGCCGCTCGATTAGGGCTTGGAGATGGGTGTACAACATCTCAGCTGTGTGATCAGAGTCGCATCTGTGAACAATAAAGAACATCATAGTACACTATATTCTGCCAGCAACTTCGTCCGCGTTCCGGGACAAAAGTAGCGTCGTGTGTTATTTTGATGTATAAGATATACTACTGTAAAGTTTTATCAAAATCCGTTTAGAAGTTATTGCGTAAAATTGTAATATACACGCGCGCTTTCTTCTCTATCACGTATGAAATTATGAGTAGTTAACACATCACTTAGTAAACCTCTAAGAGTTTCTTTTGAACCTCTTGGACCATGAATCACAGACACAATAGATTTTTAATTGTGTCTCCGGTTCCAACTTAACTGATTAAAAACGTTAACGTTTATAATATTAGTAGTATTGATTAGGAGTTACGGTACAATCCACTGTGGGCTGGCATGCGAAATGATGGCCCACACTTCCTTATATGTAAGGAAATACCTTAGCCTAGCAATGGGCTGTTAGGGGTTGATGAAGATGGTTACGAGTCTCGCCCCTGGTCAGGTGGACAATGGAAAATGATACGTAACTGATCAAATTCAAGTAACATTACACAAAGGCAAAATTTTTGACTAATGTAACTCTAAACATGAATAAAGTGAAGTAAAAATTAGAAACACTGTAGCAATTTTTTTTTTATCAATTTATGAAAAGCAACAATGCGGCAACGTTCAATCGATTTTGAAATCAATTGCAAACTATGAAAACGTGTCACTTGTCACTCGTGTTGTGCGATTACGCTATCGATAACTAGGCCCTTAGATATTGCCAAAGCGAGTTCACCGTGACAATTCACGTTACGTTAGCCTTTGAGGTGACTGCCTATTGTGTAGTAATGCGTGCGAATGTCAAAGTTGAACGATTTGACAAGGCCTCGTCTTGTCACTTTGGGTGTTGGTTATGTGAGTGGTGAACTAATATCGATGAAGCCGATTCGTACCGACGTAATGTCATAATTATGTGACTCGACAATTTTTGGATGCGAGAAGCTTTACAATAAATCCTGGCATGTACCAATGAGTTTTTCAAAAACTTACGTACATATTTTTTACTACCTCGACGGTGAAGGAAAACATCGTGAGGAAACCCGCAGGTCTGAGATTTAATTCTGAGACATGTGTAAACAGACCCGGTCCGGCGATGGGCTCACCACCTATCACGTTTAGGGGTCCAATATATCTCGTGAAATGTGGGTATATCTAGTAATGGAATACCTCTGCCTACCCCCCGGGGATAAAAGGCGTGAGATTATTTTATTATTATTACAATAAATATAGGCGAATACGAGTTTTATTTATTACGTGTCACGCACGGCACGTAGATGGGAATGGGTGACTAAACTATCAAAATAAAATATTCAAAACGGTTTAGCAAAAGCACATAAACTTCTTAATGTATGCATACAGTGAAGCAGTTAAGTTTTATATTTTCTAAAACTACAAAGTATATGTAGGCAGACGTTGCCACAGAGAACAGCGCCACCTATCGAGTCCAATTATGAATATAAGCAAGAATCTGTTATACGGACAAATTACGAACATAACTTATGGAAATTGTATTCTTAGAATAACTCTATTTGGTATAAAAATAATTGCATAATTATAAATAAATTATAAATAAAAGATTTCTTCCAGCGCATCACACCGAGGCAGGGTTCCCAATAAGCTGGCAGCATTTCCTCTTTGTATTGCCAAGCTTATTCTTTGGCAAAAATAGCTGCCAGCCCTTGGGTCACGGGTTGCCTCGATGAGACGCGCTGAAAGATCCTTGACAAAAGCTTTAGCCTCTGGGCCCCAAGGACCCATCGTCTCAACAGCGAACGGTACAAACATATAGCAACCGCTCAGACCCGCATACTTCCGCCTCTTTATTATTTCAGCGGATATAGCAGCCGCTCCTGCGAGAGAAGAAGTTTTTTCAAAATGACACGGAGCCAAAGTGTCTACGCATGTGACATCCCACACCAAGCCTCTACCCAATTTCCAGGGAATCAAAGTCATACCATCAGGTCTCTTGCCGTCTGAGCGGAATAAACCGTTCGGTTCACAAATTGCTGGGACATTGGCAGCTACAAGAGACCTGCGGATGATGTCGTTGAGTAAAGCATGGCGCGGAATGCGACCTGCGCTTCGCTGACAGCTCAGACCATGATGGCCCAACTCATTCACCATCTCACCGCAGCAACATTTGTGAGGTTGGTTTGTTCTTACGCCAAGCCGTAAACCACAATCGTCTATAAGTGTCACCAAATTAGCAGATGGATATGCCTGCAGCCAGTATCCCGATTCCTTCTCAGAAACAGCAAGAAGACGTGCCCTATCTATTGCATTTTCAGCGGTGTTTGTCAATTCTAACAATAGTAATTTATTTAAAGGATCATCCCACTGTCTCTGGACTGAAGGCACTAAAGGTACATCACCGTGACTCATCAAACTCCAAGCATTTTTTGCATCAGTCAAACCACATACTTCCTCGGAACCCAATAATGGGCTAATAATTTTTCCGAAAAGTGGAGATGTAGCAAATGCTGATGACAAAAAAGCTGGCAGGGAGACGGCGGAAACCTTTCGCACCCCAAGGCCACCGAAACGCACTGGCAATGAGGCTTGTGCCCAGGCCCTGTCATCTAATGGGCAATTCAATATTTCTATAATGGTTTTTTTAATCATGTCGTCCAATTTTTCCAATAACAATGTGTGTTTCCACAAGCAAGAACATCTTAAAACATATGTGAACTTTGGCACAAATAAGCAAAACCTAATTATAAAAAGGGCCATGTGCGTTTTTATTGAAATAACTAAAAATAACTAAAAATTAATTTGCGTCAAGTCATTCTCAAGTTATGGCGAGACCAATGGAAATATAGGGATTCAATTAAAATCTATATAAAAGAGGAAAGATTTGTATTTTTGTATGTTTGTTACGAATAAACTTAAAAATTACTGAACCGATTTTAAAAATTCTTTCACCAATAGAAAGCTAGAATATCCCTGAGTAACATAGGCTATAAACGGGAACTACGCGGGTGAAACCGAGCAGAACCACTAGTTTAAGATAAAGGCCTTTGGCGCATCTGGTGTGATCCTGTAACTTATCCTTTAGTCCTTGGATATCTTATCCCTTCCTACATCAACGAACTCCCACAAAACTTCCAACAGTTGTATTTACAAAATAAGTTATATAATTATAGGCTAAAAAAAATCTATTTTCGTACAAATTCTAAATAAGTAGCTAGTGTCAAATCCTTACCTACTTCTATTATCACCTTATGTAGGTAGAACGGCTCACCCGCACAGATAAACCCTGTGAGGTTTTCGTGTGGTGGTCACTTAGTCTAAGAACAAATTGTATTTACGTTGAAATAAATAAAAAAAAAAACTGGTTGTTACATTAAAATTAGAAATGAATTTGTATAATTGGGTGGTAGGTATGACTGCAATTATCAACATAACAAACGTTGGTGTACAAATAAATAACTAAATAATATAAAAAAAAACAACCTTAATAGTTATAACACTTCCATGTTATACAATAACGTCAATAACACTTAATATTTGCCAATAACATGTTTTATTTCCTTTAAAGCGTGAACTTTTAATCGATAATCGATAATTATAGCAGCACTGCGAATCCCTGCACCAAAATACCACTTTTGACGGATGTGGCGTAAGCACAGCGCGATCATACGTACTCATGAATTAACACAAGCTATTACCATACCCTTACGTAACAGATATAACTACAAGTTACTATTTATGATATTCATTGCTATTGTAATCATAATGTTATGTACATAATTCAAGCTGCGATCTACATTTGAGGACTACTTTTGTTTAGTAGGCAAGCTTCTCAAAGGTTAAGTTTATTGAATTAATCATTACTTAATGTTGTATTAACAATTGTAGGTACCCGCATAATTTGGCACCTACGCAAATTTTGCTTGTTTGTTTGTTGCATACAGTACAAATGGAAATTGCCTTGCTCCAATTTTTTTCTTTTTAAATTGTGAAACACAAAGTTTTTAATCACTAGCGGCCGCCCGCCACTTTGTCCCCGTACTGACCAAGTTAAAAATGTTTAGATAAATCGGCTTCAAGGTGGAGTATTATGATGAAACATATATGTTATTATGTTATGTTGAACTATGTTAGACCAGCAACAACACTGCAGTGAAAGATGCATTCAATTTGGTGCAGTATTTTTTGCGTAATGCACGTACAAACATACGGACAGACAGGCACACAGAGAAAAATTCTAAAAATAATTGTATTGGCTACTATTCATGTTATAAAGAACCCTCATATTAAATTTTCTTAAATATCTTCCATGTACAAACATCAGCTAATTAAAATTTTACTATATGTATATACCTGTGCTATAATTACGCTAGTCACTAAAGGTAAGGTATTTCAAAACTTCTCGATAATTACAATCAACATAAACAACTTCTTGTTTGATATTTAAAATAATGACCTCATCAGGATGGAAGCACTTTATGTAATTTATATTTTTTAACCGATTCCAAACTAAAAGGAAGGGTTATGAATCAAACTAACTACTATAACAAAGTAAGTGAGTAACAACTCTTTTTTGTACACTAATAAAAATATGCAATAAGTGACACAATGGTAAAAAGTACAAAGTATAAAGTCATTGTTTTATCTATTTATTGATACAGAAGGTATCAAACGGTCAAGTAAAAATTTGTAGACATTATAGGAGTACCTATTGTCCTCTTCCGCCCAGTGAATCATTAACTAAACTAAGGCTAAAGGTCTAAACTGGGACCTTAGGGCCTAAGAATTTAGTCTATGTGGCAAGGAGTCACAGGAAATTCAATATGGCCATATTGTGTTGTTTTTGGTATACAATAAAGAGTTATTGTATTGTATTGTATGGCGGAGGTTTAACGTTGTTTTATAAGAATGGTGTTAAAAAATATTTTTTTCATATATTGTGATATTCATTGCAAATATATAGATTAATATTTTTCATATTAGTCTATATATTTAGCATGATAAACTGACTGACTGATTAGTGATGTATCAACACACATCCTAAACCACTGGGTCTAGACTTGAAATTTTGCACATAGATAACTTATACAGTGTAGGCATCCACTAAATAAGGATTTTGCAAAATTTTACCCTGAAGGGGGTGAAATGAACGTGGGCGAGCGAAGCCGCGGTTAAAAGCTAGTATTTAATAAAAATAATACTGATGTCGATTATTAGTTATTGTATTACTCAACAAGTTAATATATATTCTGTCTATTCAACATCTCCAACTCCAAGCTCGTACTTGCAAGATACATCTGCCTTATTACTGCACGTGGCATTTAGCTCGAATTAAGGCAGTTTGACAAACGTAATTGCCTTTTGGGTAGCAATAACGTCCCCCCGTTACACCGTCTCGTAACATGTTCCCTCCAATTATATTATGATTAACATTTACGCAAAGGTGACAGTGTTAATTATAGACTATCTAGTTTTGCGATCGGTCTAAGAGGTTCATTAATATTGTAATTAAATAAATGTATACTAAGAAAAGTGGAACAATTCTGATATACACACCCGGTATGGTTTATTATGTTATATAATAATATAACCGGCTAAGTGGGAGCCGAACTCGGGTTCGGTACCACCGTATAATAAAAAAAAATTTTTTTGTATGGGATGGGCACCTCTTTAATTTTTAAATTAATTTTAATTTTTTTATTCGTTTTTTAAGAGCTGTGATAGCCCTTACGGTTAAAGAGCCGACCGAAAATCAGTGAGGCTCGGGTTCGAATCCTGGCATGTACCAATGAGTTTTTAAAAAACTTACGTACATATTTATCACTAGCTCGACGGTAATGGAAAACATCGTGAGGAAACCCGCAGGTCTCAGAATTAATTCTGAGACATCTGTAAATAGACCCGGTTCGGCGATGGGCTCACCACCTATCACGTTGAGGGGTCCAATGTATCTTGTGAAATGTGGGTATATCTAGTAATGGAATAACTCTGCCTACCCCCTCGGGGATGAAAGGCGTGAGATTTTTTATTTTTTTATTGCGACTCAAGTAATACACACTCTGAGCATTTTAAGCGTCTACCTAATACCATTATAAAATCTAACTAAGTGTTCATTTTATTATGATTATAGGGACTAAATAAACGAGTGTGAATTGAGACGTCAGGGAAACATCGTGACGAAACCTGCAGGTCTCAGAATTAATTCGTAGTCATGTCTAGCAGCACACTGCAGCACTGGTCCGGCGATAGGCACCACGTTTACGCACACGCTCACGTTTAGGGTTCTTAAATACGATTGGAGAAAAAGAAAAGTCAGAAATGACATGCTTACCCCCTCGGGGAAAAAAGGAGTGAGCATATTTATTTTTAGAATTGAGACCCACTATTTATTATTTTATTATTTATTGTATTACACAACGGTTAGATAGGCGGTCCCATAATAAGTATACGGAACAAAAACCGGCGCTAGCAATGGGAGGATCATCTCATCACGAATACCGATAATTCAACAGAGGAATGCTGACATTTGAGCTCAAGGATGGCGGGTCGGTTGCTATATTCATGTGTTATGTGAGTACATGTGTTTTGTATTGACGATTCTGTATTACCTACAGCCGCGCCTTAAGGCTGAAGCACACACATGTGGTGCTGTCTTTATTATTTCTATAATTGCGTACACAAACAAAATCATACATGCATAAATAGACACAATCTCCTCCTATATACAAACATATTCAGGCAACGTACAATAAAAAAATATTTTTTTTACATTTTTGTGTAAAATTAATACTACCTACTCTAAACTCATTCATTTCAATTTTAAAATTATTTTAACTATAAATACTTAAATTATTCATAGATTTTCCAGACACTTTTCTAGCATAGCCATTCCTCCAAGATAGGTGTCTGCAAAATCTATTAATTTCACCATCAAACGGTCCTCCGATCCCCACATATGGTGTTAGTTTATTTTGAAATTATGGTGAATTATAATAGCTTGGATAACTAGAAAACACTGAACATTTTATTGAGTCTGAACGTAGTTTTATAGAACGGTGTATGTAAAATAATAAATTACGACTTAGTTCAAACTTCAGACATGAAGACGGATGTTGGTTGTACAATATTCTGTCTATGCAAATATCAATTAGGTAAGCGTTGTATGGTCGGTAAATAAATGAATCTCTGGACTCTGACTGATTTAAGAGTGCGAATGTCAAAGCTTAATTCGAGTTATTTATCTTACTAGCAAAAACAAAAACCTTCTTCGTTTATCACTCATCTGTTGATGAAAGCCGCATCAAAATCCGTTGCGTGGTTTTAAGGAATTAGCTCATATACCTACAGACATACGATTTATACATACATATTTTTACTATATAGGTAAAGATTAAGATCTCCGGTTTAATCGAATATTTACTCAATGAAAATATGTTCAGAAAATTCTCAACAGAAATCGGTGAACTCTATTAATATCATAATTAGCGATAGCGAAAGTAGGGGTGTCCACTTAGAAAATACATCGATGTTTTTTTTCGATGCAATACATCGAGACTGTACATCGATGTTTTCCGATATATCGGATAGAAACATCGATGTTTTTTCAACATCGAGTATTTTTACCTGTTACTAACAAAAAAAATATTTTTCTTGCAAACCCGCGTTGATTCAGTTGTTGTTAATTAAAAAAATAAAGCAATGAGAGAACATTCTTTACGTACAAACAAAATACAATACATATAATACAATACACTGTTTATTAATCTTCTTGGTTGTCGACAGTAAAATGATAGTAACTTTTACCAAAGACTTGATTGTAACTTCTTGAGGCAATACAAAAATGTCCATTCCACGCAAAGAGATTAAAATATAATAGGACATAGAGGGGGCATTGGGAATATTTTCATACAAAAGGTTTAAGCATGTTTGAAGCTCAAGCGTCATGTCAGTTAGTATGAACGCGAGCTGTCATTCGGTCGAAATTGTACTAGACTTATTCCACTTGGAATAACTTTTCGGCTTCAAATTTTCCTTGCTTTGTCCCCTCTATGCCCTATTATATTTTAATCTCTTTCGGTCTTATTAATAAATTCCGACTAGAGAAAGATTAACTTTACTTCAAGTATTAACTCATTACTAACCAATTTCAGTATTAATAAACACAGAGTAAGCAAGGAGTAACCTAATCCATGCCTACTCCCGGAGTAAAAGTTACGCCTTGGTGTCACCTAGTTTAAGCAGGGATTAGCCATGGTTTAGGTTTTATGCTAACCTAAAAGTTACTTTGACATTCATCGATGACGGAAGGATGACGGTAAGGCGATGGGATCAAAGAGATTTAAATATTATTATATTTTAATATCTTTGCTACTCACTAACCACAAATACGGATGTCAGATAGTCAGCTGTCACTTGTGAAACACATTTTTTTAGGGTTCCATACCCAAAGGGTAAAATTGGGACCCTATTACTAAGACTTCGCTGTCTGTCCGTCACCAGTCTGTATCTCAAGAACCGCGATAGCTAGACAGTTGACATTTTCACAGATTATGTATTTCTGTTGCCGTTATAAAAACAAATACTAAAAAACAGAATAAATTAAGGAGGGATCCCATACAACCAACGTTATTTTTTTGCCGTTTTTATAGGTAATGGTACGAAACCCTTCGTACCATTACCGACTCGCACTTGGCCGGATTTCTTCCATTTTGGAAAAGTTCTTATCTCTCTTTTTACTTTTAAATTCATCAGTATTGCCACATTTCAGACGTAATCTAAGTGTAAGCTAGGTGTAAGGAATGTATAGTTAGTCCGAGGATACTCCGTGTTTATTAATGACATAAAAAAAACTGAGGTAATACTTGGTTACTCAGGGATTAACTACTTCTAGCGTAACCTCTGATCATCCTAGGAATAGGCCATTTTTATTAATAAGACCGTTTGATTCCACGCATTTTATCGAATTTCCCTTATTCGATGTTTTATGAAAATACATCGATACATCGAGTAAATCAATACCTTTTCAAAACATCGGATTGATTCGATGTATCGTATTGTAAACATCGAGTGAATTCGATGCATCGATGTATATCGAATATCCCTAAGCGAAAGTAACTCAGTTTGTTTGTTACCTTTTCACGGCTCGTGAACCGATCTTGATGAAATTTGGCATTATCATTTATTTATTTATTTATTTATTCAAACAACTTAAACTAGCATTACAGATTTTTCAAATCTAAGGCGCTAGACAAGGCTACAAAAGTTATAAAAAAGTAAACAAGGAAATTAAATATAAAAATAAAGTAAGGATAAACTAAACCATTTATACATCTCGCTCGCAAAACACCATACACTCACGACACACACTCGTCCATGCATCCGCGAATACATCACACTCCGGGGCCACCGCCAGGAGCGCGCTGAGCAGCGCAAGCGCCCTTACCAGTGGCGAGTTACGGTGTGCCTCTGTCCGCGTCGGCGGTATAGCCAGCAGGCGGTGACTACGGCAGCGCATATAGTTGTCTGGTACAAATAGGCGACAAGTCTGTGTTACCAGCAATGGGCAGTCGTTTTCTCCTCGCAACATACGACATACTGAGGTTATCAAGGTGTAATTTCGCCTCGTATGAAGTGAGTTGAAACTTAACATACCTAAGAGGAATTTAGTGGGATATAGAAAAGGGTAATAGCCATAATTCTTTTTGTAGAGAAAACGTAAAAATGCCTTTTGAACTTTCTCCAACAACAATGTATACGTTATTTCGTGCGGAGCCCAAACGATAGAGGCGGTCTCTATTTTGCTTCTTACAAGAGCCTTATACAATAATGCTATCACAGAGGGATCGTTGAAATTTCGGCAGTTGCGCAGCACAAAACCTAGCCTCTTATAGCATTCCAACGCCAAAGTCCTTATGTGTTCGTTGAAAGTAAGCCGCGTATCAAAAATAATGCCCAAGTCCTTAACAGAAGTAACGCGATTTATAATATCGGCTCCTAGCGTATAAACAGAAACTATCGGCTTTAGTGAGCGAGAAAAGGACATACAACAGCATTTAGTTGAGTTAAACAACAATCCACACAACAGACTCCACTTGTATACCGCATCAATGTCCTCCTGCAACAAACTGGAGTCTACAGCATTGTTGACTACACGCACAAGCTTTAGATCGTCTGCATAAAGCAAACATTTCGAATATTTTAGAACATTTTCCAAGTCGTTAATCATCAAAAGGAAAAGAAGAGGACCAAGGATAGAACCCTGACTCACTCCCGAACGCGTATGATACGGTCTAGACATATAGCACCCATATCTGACATACTGTTGCCGGTTGCATAGGTAGTCCGCGAAAAATGCAAGAAGCGCTGGTGAAAAACCTAACAGACACAATTTGTCAAGGAGTATGTCGTTATCAATTCTATCAAAAGCTTTAGCAAAATCAAAATATATAACATCTATTTGCGCCCCTTTGTCCAGTTGTGCTGATATAATATCTACGAGTGTTAATAAATTGGTGTCAACGGAACGGCCACTCCTAAAGCCATGCTGAGAGTCGCATATGAAAGGCTTAACTTGTCTCGAAATGTGCTTATGGATTATGGATTCAAAGACCTTTGGAAGTGCCGACAATATAGCTATTGGCCTGTAATTTACAATTGAACTAGTATCTTTAGGTTTAGGAATGGGACAGACTCTAGAAAGTTTCCATTGACTTGGATATTTATGGGACCTAAGAGATAAATTAAAAATAAAAGAAATAGGTATTAACAGTTGATCCTTACATGCCTTTAGGATATAAGGAGGGACACAATCTGGACCAACGGCACTTTTAGATTTTAATTTATGTAATGCTTGGTTAATATCGTAATTTGTTATTGAATCTATATGAATATAGTTAGCGGATTGAGATTTATCACTACTGTTACATCTGGACGGATTGAGAAGAGGAATTTTTTGAAGAAATACATCAGAAAAGAAGTCAGCAAAGGCATTGGCGGCACCGCTACCTTCAAAAGACTCTCCTTTGTATGATACATGAGGCTCAAAACCACCATTCGATTTCAAACTATGAATGTGTTGCCAAAAAGCAGATGGGTTATTCTTAATATTAGTTTCAACCTGACTGATGTAATCGTCATAAGCGCGAGAAAGTTTTTGTTTAATACTCGCTCTGAGCTGACTAAAATCATTATAATGCTCCCGTTTCTTAGTTACTTTCCATAGTCGATGTAATTTAGCTTTCCGTTTTAAGTTATTAATAATATCTGAAGTAAACCAAACTGGATAACTTCTACATGGCTTTTTCGTCCTTAACTTCTTTGGAATACACATATCGAAAACATCGTACAAAATCTCATAGAAAGCGTTAACTGCATCATCGATACTTTGAGTTTGGGTTACAGCATCCCAGTTAGCTTCACATAATAATTTGTATAAAAGATCAAAATTTGCCTTTCCAAACTTCCAGTCTCTAAAAACCTCTAAATTGGTAGGAGGAAGCATGCCGGCGTTGTTACGATGAGAAAACAATTCGATAGGAAATACTATGTTGAGAGGCGGGTGATAAGCATCCATATGGGGAACTAAACCTTTCACTGCTTCATACACACTTGCATTTCGTGTACTTTCCGATATTAACACCACATCAAGCTTTCCACTATGCGCATTCACTACTCCATTTAAGTCTTCTAAACCACAGAAATTTAAAAAGTAACAGTAATAAGCTAAAATATTTTTGGAAGCGCTGTTAAGGTTCAGGTCTCCAAGAATTACAACATTACCATTAAAGCTAAATATTTTAGATTCAACGCTACAAAACCAACTCATATATACATTATCTTTAGATCTTGGCGGTATATATACAACGCAAACATAAACAATATTTTCATTAATTGAACAAGACGCCCACAAATCTTCACCGAAGTCAGTTTCCAAGTCACTGCGTCGTCGAAGAGAAATAGCGGGATGTGCGGCAAGAAGTACCCCGCCTCCAGCGCGACCGCTCCTATCGCGTCGCACTACTCTCCACCCTCCACTGACAACCTCCGAGTCAAACACAGATTCATCAAGATTTGTTTCAGTAATCGCAACTATATCCAATTCCAATAGCAAAAGACTCGATCTCCAGAACGGTAGTTTGGTTTTAAGTCCTCTGACATTTTGATACAAAATGCCAATTCTTCGACAGGGGCGAGAATTAACAATTACAGACGAAACATCATTATTGGCGCGTTGGATTACGTTGGTTAGTGCTTGGTCCACGAAAGAAAGTCCAGGCTTTTACCCTAGCGTTAATTGGCCACATGTCAATTGAGATACATTTTTTATACAATTCTTCAGGAACACCAATCTTGTAAGATTTATAATTACCACGTGGCTTAAGT
The DNA here is from genome assembly GCA_963855545.1 of Ethmia dodecea. NCBI lineage: Eukaryota > Metazoa > Arthropoda > Insecta > Lepidoptera > Depressariidae > Ethmia > Ethmia dodecea. Next base: position 8,389,331 of record OY979453.1, read on the forward strand.
TCATCAACAGTACAGTTTGCAGTACCACATAGTTTCTGAAGATAAGTACGGATGTCATCAACTCCCGACATCATATTCCACAGGTGAATGAACTTGCGCGGTTCTACAGCTTTCAACGATGTCACATCAGGCCCAGCAGTGCATAGACGCGAAGCAGAGCGATGCTTGTGACGAACTTCTACCCATTCAGCAGAGCCATCTTCAGCAGAGTCGCTGTCAGTTCCGTCGAATTGCTCGGATGGGTTTCCTACGTCACAACTATTCTTATTCTCTAATTGAGGTATAGGTGCGTCCGGGGTAGATGGTAATACATTATCTTGCAAAGAAGGGGTAACATTATCATTGAGCTCAGGAGGTGAGGTTGACACTACGGCAACTTCAGAAGTTGCTTTTGATCCGCGGCGCTTGCGTCTAATCTTCGCTTTCTTGGGAATATCGTTGACTATAGTTCATTACAGAAAACACAATGTACCTAGGGGACGCAGCAAAACTAAAGTTCACGCGAACGGCGCCGCTGGCTTCATTTTCATAAATGGAAGTTAAAAAAATAACTAAACCCGGAAATGAAGTCATAGTCATTGACACTTAGACTTGTCACTCGCTTCTATGAAAAAAAAAAAGAGAATCGGCAGCAAAAGATATTTTTAATTTTCACTTCACGGTTTGTTAACAGCCATTCAACCAATTTTTTAGCACCCAAACGTGTTCTATTGTTACCAACAAAACCTACTTTTTTACCAAAACTCTGCTACAAAACACTGGCAGGCGACAAAACCGGCGGTGAAAGTATTGCGAATTTTTTTATCTGTGTCTTTTCCATATTTTAAAAATAAAACCTGTTGCAAATGGCGGGTACAATTTTTGGCGGGAAGTTAAAAAGTGAAATTGTGAAAAGGGTTTTTTAACGAAATGAAATTTAGCACGCATCAACCCGTGAAAGTATTCACAATTATATATTTACAATATTAGTGGCTAATGGCATCTAGCAGCCTTACCACCTTAGAATATAATTTGACGCCGCTTTATTTTAGCAACAAAAAATGATCATAAAAAAATTATGGTGATCTCTATTCTCTATGCGTGGACTATTTTGGGTCCCTATTAAAATCGCAAAAGGTAAATGGGAACTAAATGCCGCTAACAGTTATTCAAAGATTGACTTAGATAGGCAGTGCATGATAAAATAAAACTAAAATTGCCGGTAATAGGAAAGTACTTAGGTATATTTATTTTATATTTTATTAATCTTGTGCTAAACAAGATTTTTAATGTTCATATAAATAAATTTAATTCAGTATCTGTTAATACTTTTAGTACCAATAAACAAAGCCAGCGCGAACGAACATTCTACCTTTGTGTAAAGGTTACATTAAACACCTTTGCGCTAGAAAGCCAATAGAAAGAAAATATGAATAGATTCTCGATTCTGTCTTGATAGAAAGTAGGTAAGACATCTACATTCATGGTTAGATAAGTAATAAATTATGTTTTAACAGTTGGCACGTTGCGGAGTTTTTTCTGTTTGTTTTGTACATACCACATTTATTTTTATCGTTAGTAAACTTGTGTTCGACTACAATTTTACCCGACTGCACCAAGATGGCGCAGATTTAAATCTTTTTCAAGCCTTGTACACATTTTTTTGGTGCTTTTATAATTAACTAGTGGCCCGTCCTCGCTTTGCTTTGGTTTTTATGATATACACAAACATTACTAGTTTATAGATCTTTCTATTAGTAAAAATCGTATAAAAATCCGTAGCGTGCCTTGAAAAAGTATCTAAGCGGAGAAACAGAAATATGCTGATAGCGACTTTCTTTTATAAGAGTACCTTATGAGCAAAACTATTGAGTCTTCAGGGAAATATTTGGAATGCTTCCTCTTATGACTAAGTTCAATGGACATCTTTCGACTTGTAGGATGACGATAAAATAGCACTAAAAAGTTTATGGTCAGCATCCTATATTATTTGCGATTAGCTTTTGCTTGTAACTTTATCGGCGTTCCTGGATAAAAAGTAGCCTATGTCATTTCCTGGTCTTCCAACGATTTCTATGCAAAAAATCATGTTCATCTGTTGCTTACTTGTTGCGTTACAGAATGACGAATGAACAAGCCAAGAAGCTCACTTTAACACTTTTTCGCATAAACATATCACCCGCTAGTGATAAACGGTGTTCACCATGTGACATTACTTTTTAGGCTATTGCATAGCTTTTATCGCGGGCCTTGAGCGTGGAGACCGAATCCAGAAATTCCGTTACGAAAATAACCTAACACCCCCCACTCCGACCAGCACAGCGGTGATACTTTTTAGTTTTGCCATATATCGATGAATAGCAGAACTTTTAATGACTTTTTTGAAATATCACGCTTGTCTCTTTAGTTCAGCAACTCGCCTCTAGGTGGCATTGGTTGTATCGGCGTTACTGCTCATTATAATTGCATAAGTTGATAAAAAATTCTATGCAATAGGTTTACCGCGGCAGTCCCCGAGTGCCAAAGGTTTTTTTTTTAATTCCTGTCCCTTTATCCAAAATTACACGGTTCTAGAGCCAGTGGTTTTGACTCTACGTCGATCGATCGGTAATTCGGTCAGTCAGTCAGCGAATCAGTTTCTTCTTTTATATACGCCGCAGGGTTATTTTTTTAATCAGTGATAATTATAATTTTACTAGTGGTATTATACTTGAATCGACTTTTGATAATTGCTACAAGATGGGCGTGATTTTTTATGAAATGGAGACGCCACTTTATAAAATATCGCGGGACAATCTCAGTTACATTACGAGGCCACTAAATTTATACCCTGGAAAATTATAATGTAACTATAATTGTTTAGTGATATTGTATGGAATGGAGACAATTGCCAAAAATCCGAATAAGATTATAATATCACGGTTTTTACTAACACTGTGACATTCAAATAGATTAAGACTATTTCTCTTCTATGCCTTTAATAACTTTAATCAAAATAAAGCGTTTATATATTCTATCTCTAAATTACCTTCGGAACCTGTATCCACTGCTCAGTCTGATTGCAGGGCTCTAATCAAACGGCATTTTGCCATAAGAGGCGCGTCCCATCATACACTCGTTAAGGGTGATAACCTAGAGGATCTGGTTCCGTCTGACAGATACGGACTGGGCATATGGCCCTCTGTTACTTGTTATCAAGGAGGTATTTAAAATAAAATTTATTTATTTATTTCTTCAACTTACTATACTATCCTTACAGGTTTGGAACCCAATGCGACAGTGTATGTAATCTATTTTTCTCTATCAAATTTAAACTCTATAGCAAACAATATTTAATGTAACTTTGGAGAATTCGCTGAAAAAACAAGTAGTCTAGGCAATAAAGGTAGTGGACCCCAACATTAATTCCTCAGTCGATGAAACTTTGCAGGATTGTAGTATAGTATGAGACAATACTTGCATAAAAAAATCCAAAAAAAAACCTAACCGAAGTTAGGTTTTTATACTAAAAAAAAAAATGTTTTTTTGTTGATAATTTGATAATTTCTAAAAATAATGTAGCGAGAAGGTTTTTATTTTGGATTTTCCTATTGTGAGTCCACAGCGACCATTAAATGACATTCCAGTTAAAAAAATGGACTGAGCAATTTTCCCGAGCAAGGTACATAAACGTCTGAGTTTTGTTGTTTCTACCAGGAGATTTTTTTGGATATTTCGCATATAGCTTTCTTAACACACATGAATATTGCTGGCGAAGAAAATTTTGACTGAGCATTTTTCCCAACAAAGATATCAAATAAATAAGTATTTCAGTAAAAATACCTAACTTCGGTTAGGTTTTTTTTTTGGATTTTTTTATGCAAGTATTGTCTCATACTATACTACAATCCTGCAAAGTTTCATCGACTGAGGAATTAATGTTGGGGTCTTCATACAAAAATCCGCTTCATTGCCTAGACTAAAGAGAAAAGATCGATTTTTCGGCAACCGAATTTAGCGTGTGCGTGGCAAAATAGTTAATTGGTTAAAAGGCTCGTGCAAATACATACACTGCTTTTGCATACACGAGAGGTCACTGTGGAGCCTTATTTTTCCGTCATATTACTATTTGGATGAGATCCGACCTCACATACGTGCTTAGTTGCCTGATCAGGCAAGCCGAAAAAACATCAAAAATGCATAAAAATCATCACCTCCCTGTATAATTCAGACTCAAAATGAAAATGCATTACACTTAGAAACGTCAATAGTCTAAAATAAGGGGACTCTAAATAAGCTCGTCTATGGTCAGTTTGGCTGAATGTAAACAGCAGCCTATCGCCACCCACGAGTTGCTGGTTGGTTGGATTAGTTTACCAAGCCTTTAAAGTGTCATCGAATGTACCTATTTAAATATCACTATGGGTAGATAACAGTGCCCTTGAGTGTACAATGTATTCATTACAAATCTCATGAATGAGAATTTAGTTTTGGATACACGTATCTTTTTATGGCAGTAAATGTCAAAGATCACCGCCAGTAGTAAGTTACAGTTTATTGATCCAAAATATTTAATAATCACTTGAAATGCATAAAATTTCAAGTATTTTGGGTTCACATAAGTTTTATAACCCTGTAATAGCTATTACTTATACCAGTAGAATAAAGAATAAACCATGGAAGAAAATCTTATAAGGGCTACACAGGGATTAATCCTGGCTCCACCCCTGTTGTCTAGGTTGTTGCCAGCAAGCGTTCTAGTTGGAGCTTTTTATACCCATTAGGCTTTAGACGTTGGTTGGCTGGTTTTTAATTTGCAATCTCAGTGCAATCGCTTCCTTAGGAATGTCGTTTGTATAGCGTCTTGATGTTATATCCTCCAAAGATTAAAATCGATATAAGTCCTTCCGCAATTTATTTTTATTTTATATTAGTTAGTGACCCTGTCTGTGTCGTCGGTTTAATTCCCGCCGGAGTTTTTATGCATGAATATAATTTGTTGGTTTTGTGTTTGAGTATTTCTATTTATTAATGTATTTTTATTACTTGTTTAGTTACCTACCACAGGTTATGCCAACCGTGTATGGCTAATTCAGAAATTTATTAATATGAGGAAGTATGTGCTATAATCTCCCAGTTCCAGAGATTACCCCTAACATAATTGTATGTTTTACGTCTTTATAATAATAGGATAAGCATTTTATTCAGCTCAATAGGATGCGACTGGTATGGGTAAATAATTCCAACGATAAAATGATATTATGTACCGACTATAGCCGTATACTTTTTCCAAGATACCGTTTTGGGCGTTTAATAGCGGAAACCTAAAGGCCTGAATACTGGGCACGAAGAAAACGATTACAATACGAGTTAGGCCTTGTCACAGATTCCTTCTGCGCATCTCCGACCCGCGGGGACGCTCGTGATATGCCAACTTAGGGTTGTCACAAACTTGCATTTAATTTATTAATTTTCATTTATATGGGCCTCTGTAATAATCCTGCTTTTTGTGTTGGTATGGTGCGTTCGATTCCCGCTTGGAGGCATATCAAACCTTATCAAAATCCGTTCAGTAGATTTTGCGTGAAAGAGAAATAAATATCCATCCATATAATATCCATCCTCACAAACTAGGTTTATAGTATTATTGGGATATCGCAAATACGGAGTGTCAGTAACGCTTAGTTAGTTCTCAAGTGGTATAAAAATATTGAGATAGACACTTGACATTTTAACTTTGAAAATAGACACGCCTCGACCTCGGTGCATCGCATTCGCAAATGTCATGATAATGTAAATCATTAGGATATTTTTTGCGGCAATATTTTATATCAGAACCCATGGATTATTAGCTTATGTCATTTTTATAAATAAACAAGAATAATGCTACCAAGAAAAGTCGTACGAAACCACCTATAATGAGTGTTTGGTATACCTACATTAACTTTCATTGAAGAATCAGATCCTACAGGGATCTGATTCTTTTCCAGAGTAAAAGTTTTGAAAATGGAGAATCAAATTCGGTTCATTACTTTTCAGGTGATGCTCGACTGACAATAAATAAAACCCTTTAACGAACTTATTTAAGTATTATGTTCGGTTTTTTATCATGATAACTATGATATTGATATGTCATCATTCTGACTAGGTTGACCAAATAAAAAATAACATAATGTCACGATTCCAATCCCATACAAGGCAGGCAGCGGGCCTTTGCTGTATTACCACTTCTACCGTAAATATGACGAGCCCGTCTAACTAAATAATTTAGGGCAATTTACGTAACTGTTGTTGTCGACTCCAGTTATATACGTATTATAAGGTTATTTATAAAATTTAATAACTTAAGCATAGCAAAAACTTAAAAGTATTTCTGTTAAAAATCGTCCTGCGGCTTACGACTTCAGTTATTTTTTATTATCTTTTAAACCGTAATAGGTAGCCAGTTATTCACAGAACTTGTATTTTTATGGTGAATATAATAATAGTAATACAAGTAAAAAATTAAGGGTCCCCGATGTTAGAACCATGTTTTTTGTACGGAACTCTATTGACTAACCATGATTTTACCTACAGACTTCTATCTCCGATTCCGAAGTTAAAAAATTATATATACATTTTTAAGACTTTCGGCTATGATGTTCACTATTCCTTCAGATCTTCCTCAGTATAACATACCAAACAAAAGGGTGAGTCTCCTCTACTGACATTTAGATTGTTCCAACTTACGTGTCGCAACTTATAAGCAGATGCCTGAGGTGCATCTTCGCTGTCGCAATAAGAATTTAGCACCGCTCCGTTCTATTTAATATGTTTACGTGACTAGAGAATTTGAGTTAAACAAAACGTTTTATAATAAGCGTCATTTCAATGCAGTTCTTATTGCTATTTATAGCGAGAACTAAAGAGGTGGCTTGAGCTGAAGATACACAGCTATACTTATTATGTCATCTATACTAATATTATAAACAGTAAGGATTTCTATGTTTGTATCTTTATAACGAATAAAGTCAAAAACTACTGGACTGATTTATAAAACTCTTTCACCAATGGAAAGCTAGAATATCCCTAAGTAGCATAGGCTATATTTTATTCCAGTATTCCCAAGGGCAGATGAGTTGATCTTTGGTGTCTTGACATTTAAAGCACTTGTTTTAGTACTTACCGGTAAGCGTGCACGTGTACCGGGCAGCCAGTAAGCGGGTTGTACAGTAACAGCACGCAAGCAACGACATCGCCTTGCACCACGGCGCTAGTGATGCTCCCGTGAGGTATGAAGTGCTTGATGGTTTGCTGTTTCCCCTTAGCCGTCACATTTTGGATGATTTTCAGCCCTTTGTGGGAAACCTGTAAGGAAAACATTCGTTAAAATTTTAACTCGAAGTATCAGGAATATTCTACGCTAGCAGCGCCCCGCGGTTTCACCCGCGTAGTTCCCGTTCCCGTGAGAATATGGGGATAAAGTATAACCTATGTGTTATTCTGAAGTATAAACTATATAACTGTACAGTTTCATTAAAATCCGTTCAGTAGTTTTTGCGTGAAAGAGGGACAAACATCCAGATATCCATTCATAAAAACTTTCGCGTTTATAATATTGGTAGGATTAGTCTTAATCTTAGATCATTGTAAATTCGATAACTAGAATACAAAATCATGTTGATATATTTTCCTTTTGAACTTATGCATAATAAGACTACTAGAGGGCCTGGGGAGAAGTTGTCCTAATCTATTAATGCAATCCAATCAAGGAAATCGTTAGATATAACCTGACTGTCGTAGGGTAAACGCGCCAAAATAGTTACACCATGAAATGACTAAGCTATCTCATTTTGAATCAGTAGTCACATAAATAATTACTGTAGGAATTTTTTATAGAGATTCCATTATTGCCTCGGTATATGTGAAACACATCACATCATCAACTCATAACAGCCCACTGCTGGCCTGTGTCGTTCCTCACACATGGGTCATAATCTCCCAAGCGATTCGGAATGATTTTCCGTATTACGCACATCTAACGATTTAAATCTTTGAATCCACAGTCTTCCTATTGATATTTCGGGAGAAACACAACCAAACACAAAATAAGATAAATTAAAAACTGTATAAAGTATTATGGAGACACTGACCTGTAAGGTAACCTTGAAAGGCTCCAAGTCCCTCGCCCTCTCCTCCAATAGCCGAATAGCCGGCAGCGCAAACTCCTCCCCTCGCAACCCGCGCGACTCCTGCGCACCCAGGAACCACACGTAGTACGAAGCTTTCTTGATATCCTTTTTTAATCGTAGCGCCATTTTGAGCACTTATGTCATTGTTGGATGTCTGGAACAAGGAATCGGTGACTGTTAACAATGTTATAGTCAACTAGCTTTTATTTAAAAAAATATAAGGTAGCCTATATTCCATCTGTTTTAGCCATAAAAATGTACCTGACAAACTGAAAGATAGAGATACTTTCGAATTTATAATTTAGTAGGGAACTCGAATAGAATAACTCTTTATTGTAAAGTCAAAGAGTATATATATCTTTTTTGTGTTTTTTATGAATATCTTTGACTAGAAGGCACTCAGGGACGACGCCTTGGGAATTTCTAAAAATTATTCCTCTGTAAGTGCTCGTCCTAAAAGCTATCTACGTTCCAAATTTCACTTTCAGGTTTTAGGTCCAACAGTTAGGGGTATACGTATGTACGTTGATATATCGGTCATTTGTTTTCGTACCTATAGACATCGTATAGATTGCACCATAACTGTGTACATAGTACAACCACAACCATTTATGCCTAATGATTACGGTCTTAGAATAAAATAAGGTACATCAAAGATTGTAATCGTGAGAAATAACAAAGGCCCCCAAAGTCAAACCAATTTCTAAAGTATTCCTCTAATCATCATTCCGGTCGCATTGACTATCAAAACGAAAATGTTTACACAAGTTCAGCTCCGATTGTGTATTCAATAGACGATATCGTCTGTATTAAAATTCTGTGCCCGAAGACATCACTTGACAATTGACAAATTGACTATAATATTAGCTACAGAGGACAAAATATAGATACACTATTTTTGAGGAGTAACTATAAGTTATTCTTGCAGTTTATTTTATCATACATCAGTTTTTGCAATTTCAAAAGCAAGAATTAAATTGTATGATAACACTACGCTAAATAGAACCGTTTAAACGATGATTTGCTAACTAACGTAAGTAAATTAGTTATTAAAACATCCAAAAACCCGACAGCAAGTAAAAGGCAATGAAAAGATTTAAAATATTACCCATATTCCTTCTAAAACCTTCCTTCCTTTCTTCCATATCATTTACCATGCTCTACGAGATTTGCTAACGTAATAAATTTCAAAATAAGGGCAGTGGACACAACACCACATTTTGTTTACGATTACAAAGTCTCTCACGTACCAGTTACTTCACTTATTCTCAAAACCTTGAGTTTGTTTTAATTGGTAACTGTCAAGACAAGTCAAATCGTCATTTTGCCCGCTCAATAGATGTGATACATAATTATAATCAAGTTAGCGTGAAAGACCCGAGTAGAACGATTGTTCTAACTCGTTCAATAACTTTGAAATGGCGTTACTATTTGGCTTCTTAAAGGCATGTTTCAATGTTTTTTACCAGACTGTATCCGAAGGAGAATAATGATTTTGATTTTAAAATGCGAGGTGTCGTTAAAATAGTCTTAATCTTCAAAGTGTCATAGTAAGTTTTACCTGACTGCTCCAGATTATTTTCTTATAATTCATGCTACTTATTATATTTTTTACCTGTCTGCGGCTAAGCCAAGAAAGATGATAGAGTATGAATATAAAATATTAGTTTCTATGTTTGAAGAGGGAGAGTAAACGACTTTAGCATTTTTGACAAATGAGGTATCATCAGATATGTCGTGAACATATAATACCACAAGTGGCCAAATCAACACATTTAATTTGAGACTGCAGTCAGGATGTTTTAGAAGATTTTGGCTACCCTTGTTCAACAAGGACATATGTAGTAAATTTAAATCTAGTAAAAATAATGACTCTATGCGAACAATTAATATCATAACTGCTTCTCAACAAGCCATTTAAAAACATTACCAATAGCGCCTATAGTTCTTACGAAAAGCTAACAAAGGTGAAATAAAGACGGGCCTTTGCGTTTCAGCTTTAATAAAAGACGCAATTGCTAAAGCAAGATGAATCACGATTAAGGAGTTGCTTCACCGCACGAGCTCTGAAAACCATTTGAAATGGAAATTATAGTTGCAAATATGTAAAAACGCAAGCTCACAACAATTCGTTGGAAGACTCTCTAGTTATGAACCAATCTTAGTTGTTAAAAGTTAAATTATGTGTATAGGAGCTGTGAATGGGCAAGTCGGTAGAGAGCGATCTAGGGATAGGTAGGTACTTACATCGATCTAGTACTCGACTATTGTGTCTGCATACATCGTTCATTTACATATTTTCGAATACACATATTTTACCAGACTAAGAACTTTCATGAGAATAGCACATGAAGAATAAATGTTTCGGTACAAAATTGTGTATCTGAACAAAGCACTCCACCTGTACTGTACTTATTTATTAGGTACCTCATTACCTCACATCTCAGTGCTACTTTTGGGTACATACGGTACTGTTCAATTGCTATTAAAAATCGCATGTTTGCGGCAAACTAAATAATTTAAAGCTAAAAAAGCTGCTCTAATGACTTGAGTAACGGAAGATATTCCCATTGTCATAACGTGATCCAAGTCTTACTATCAAATACTTTTACAAACTTGAAGATAATATGATGAAATTGCTCGTATTAGCGTAATGGTTATTGTGCCGGCAACGTTCTTATTATGGGCAGTTATATCATCATCAGATAGGAGTTCTTATATTTGTTGATTTACGAGTGCAACTAATTTATGATTAATAAATAATACAGCTACATATTTGGATGCATCATCATCATCAGTGAAAAAATCAATGGTCGACATAATATTAATTCTTCAGAGATAAAAATATGTAGCAAAATCTATCGATACTATACAAAACAAACAACCGCCTGACTGACGGCACAAGTTTTGAACCAATCTATCTATTTTTTATACAGAAATGTGGCCAAAGTCGTAGGCAATACTTTTTATCATAATTTTGTCGAAACAAACCTTTGGAAATCAAAAGACAAAATTATATTTTCCAATAGTGTTTTCATCATTTTGTAATGAAGGAAGTTAATGAGCCTAGATTCCCAGCTTTAGAAATACCATGAATAGTACAATTTCAAATTATGGGTCCGAATAACATAAAATGACATACAATGTTTCATAATAGAAAGAGGTTCAGACATTCTAATCATTTGGATATTGGAAAACAGATCGTTCGGAAGCCACCTTTAATATTGCTCATTCAGCCATGACGATGGATATTACACTACACGTGATGCCTTTATGTAATATTGGTCATAAAAAACTATAATGACAGGTTATTTTGATAACAGGAAACGGTTCATCTTATTTGTGAAATACATTGATAAGTGAGCAATTTATGTTTAAATTGGATATTATACGCTGATGACGGAATCAATGACCGTTTTTGCGAATAGATCTGTTTTTACTCTAGTGCTGAAAAAGGGTAATGTTGAGTACGGAATTTCTTTATCGTCGATAATACACTGTATACTCGTTTTGTAATTAATTCTATTTAGTACCTATAGTTTATTCAGGACTGCTCTATTTTTATATTATTATTGACGTGCCTTTTAGCTCTGTTGGTAGTGACCCTGCCTTCTGAGTCAGAGGTCGCGGGTTCGATCCTCGCTCGGGGCCAACATATGTATGCATGAACATGTCTGTTGGCTTCGTGTCTGGTCGATTAATATTTATTTAAGTGTGTTTATACATAGTGTACTATGGGTACTAAATAACTGATAACTGATAAAATAACTGGCCCTGCCTAGTTTGGGACTAAATAACCGTATTTGAACTGTGTCTCACAATTTATTTATTATTATTTATTTTCTTTTACACAAACTAAGGTAGTAAACGGTTTATATCGTATTTTTTATTTTTGGCGCAGATTCGTCAACGCCGCCGGAATATAACCGCAGACTGGTCGAGCCCGTTACATCTAAGATTGTACGTACTTACATGCCAACTTACAGTTACCGATGATTTCGAGAAAAATATTTGTACCTACTTGCAATTTTGCGACCGTGAGAAAGCTGTTAATCTGGATTCTGGAATTCATTCCAATTGACGAGTGATTTTACGATGTTTGCGTAAATTCCTTTAGACACAAAAAAAATGGGACTGGGCAAGTAATTTAAGAGTTGTTTTTAATGTTTACCGTGTACTTAAACATTTCGAATAATACATTTAAATACCGGAGAAGTAATTATAAGTTAGTAAAAAACTAGCAACTACAATCTCAAATTAAGGACTCCTCATTACGCAAAACTGTGTTAATTGTCATGTGTGCATATGACAATGTGTCATTGTATTGTTTGTTGCCACATAGTAATTGTGGCTTTCCGTAATTTATGATCATTACCATAATTTGTTTTTGCAACTTGCCATCATGTTTGTGACAATGGACACCTACTCTAGCTGAAAAACGCTGCCAAGAACGAATTACTAATAAGCCGATGGTTTCGAAAGAATACATGTTTTTATTTACAATACAAGACTAGCAGCGCCTCGCGGTTTCACCCACATAGTTCCCGTTCCCCGGGGAATATGGGGATACAAACTAAATATAGCCTATGTTACTCCCTGATAATGTAGCTTTCCAGTAGTGTAAGGATGTTTAAAATCGATTAAGTTGTTTAGGCGTGAAAGTGTAACAAACAAACAAACCAAGCCACTTTGGCATTTATAATATTTATTATTTAGGAAGGATTTACAGATATGTCCTCCAAAGAGCAACCATATACTCTAATTTCTAGAAGACTGGGCTCAAACTGACAGAGGTCAAACAGCCTGAAGCCTCGATCAAACGCGTTCTTCTTTCACCACTTCTCTCATACTAGTTTATAAACTGACGCTAATTTATGCGCTTGACAATATGTACTACTTACTATAAGTGTCGATCTTTTCCCCGCCTTCGCCAAAAAAGAGTATAGTTTTAAGTATTTTAGTGCCTTTTACAGTCGGGTTGTTAAGTGTTTTAATAATGAATGTAACTACTTTATTGCTAAAATTCTGAAGCTGTAATTACATCTACAGATACTACTTCCGCAACTCAACAAAAAACAAACGCTGCATCTTAGTTCCAATCGCCGGCCCTCCATTGTGTAATTAGGGGACAACCATAGCTTTCACCACGGTTAGGTAACAATACAACAAACGGTGAATCGAATTGTAATTAATTTCATCTGTCTGTTAGGGCATGGAAGACTATGAAATTGGATTGGTTGTAATTGTTGGCTGATATGAAAAAATAAAATACTAATTATAGTCATCAATGTAGATTATAAATAAAAATCATAATATTTTCACGCGTTTTAGCCCCGAGGAGGTAGGCTGAAGTATTCATGGAAATACTCACTTTTCACCAGCATATTCAAAGTAATCTAAATTCAGTCCTGTCTATCTATCAATAAGTAAAAACTCACAAATCTATTTATCGAATGAAACTCGTTGAACTCTTTTGTACTGCGGTTAAAAATATATTATAATATTACTAGTTATTCAAGAAAAGTTAGATACAGTGTACCCGCAACCAACCGTATGCATGGGGCACTATATAGATGTGGATAAAGTACGACAAATTTGCCAGGTTCATAGCAAGTGGTTGTCTATTGCATCTGCCTACCCCAGAGGGAAACGAGCGTGAGTTTAACGTTCATTTCTAATGACCCGGTTGCGGTTTATCGTACATCAGGTATCTGACAGGTCTAAACGACTGTCATTGCACGAAAACTCTGGACCAACGCCTTAACGTACTTTCCGAAGTTCAGGCGTGCCAGACGTTCACCCATTCTCTGACCACGTCTATCATTGCTTAAGCTGCGAGATCATTACGAACACACTAGCATGGCGTGATAAATATTAATTACTCCATCATTATCATTAGAGAAGTGTCTAATGATGCGAGTGACGATCATTATTCTATTTGACCCCATGTCGTAACGATAACATGACGGCTCGTGTGTTCTTGTCTCTAACGAACAGCTTTGGCTATTGTGTTTCTAGCTCGTAGATTTAGGGCCGTGGACTTTTTGTCCGGAAAATAGCGAAGTCACACCTTGATTTTGTGTTTTTGAAGTTATACATTTAAGTAACAAGATCTGTCACAAATAATGACGTTTATAGCGGTCTGCGTTGGGACTTAGATAAATAACAAAAATATGATAAGTAAAATAAATTTAACTTTTTCGTTTAGTTACAAAAAATTGCTCTGACGAAAAAATACTACTTTCACCAATGTAATACGTTTTTGTACCTCCTTTGTTTGGCTTCAGAGCATATATTTATACACTAGCTGATGCCCGCGACTTCGTCCGCGTGGCATTTGTTATTCCTTTGTGTTTAGAAAATATATCAAAAAGGATATTATACACTATCTATCTACAATAATATTATAAAGAGGAATTAAGGATTTGTATTTTTGTATGCTTAATAACGAATAAACTGAAAAACTACTGGACCGATTTTAAAAATTCTTTCACCATTAGAAAGTTACTTTATCCCTGAGTAATATAGGATATATCTATGACGAAAAAAATTAGGGATCCTTACTAAAACTTGTCTGTACATGCCGGGATTGGAACCCGAGCCTCGCGAATGAGAAGCGGGCTCTTTAGCGACTGGGCTATCATTGCTATTTAATATTTTTGTTATTAAAAACACCCTATATACAACGCGTCACAGAATAAGCGCAATTCCTGATACGTACCCCGATTAGTATACTAACATAAAAAGATGGTGATGCATTCGTACTTTAGTTTTGTCTAACCAAATTGCTTAAATAAGGAGCGATAACAGTACGGTGTCAATAGGCAGTCCTAAATTTAGTTATTCTAATTAATTTTTCGGAAAAACTTTACACATATTGAAAATAGCTGAAATCAATTAAGTACTTAGTTGATACTAATTTCAGGAATTGCGCTTATTCTCTTACGTGTTGTAAAGCCTAGGACACTCTCTGGATTATGATTTTTGAATTAGTTCTTGATGTCAATGGGTACGCATGTGGTCATAATAACAAATAAATTTCCATAAGGAACCCATAGTGAATTCTCAAAAAAAAGAAGTGGACTTTGTATGGAGACTATTGAAGAATATTTGTACCAAGTTTCAAGTTGAAGATAAGGAAATCTTGTTGTTTGTTTTGAGGAGTATTTTTACAATATTTTGAATTGATACACCCAAAAATAAAGGTTTTCCGTACATACCAAACTCAACCCCTACTTTCACCCTTTTAGGGGACGATTTTCGAAAAATTCAAAAACACGTATCTCATCATTTATTTCTAAGAGTATTTGTGAGAAGTTTCACGTTGATAGAATAAAAAAAACAACACGTCTCCATACCAACTCCATCCCCTGTTTCACCCCCTTCGGGGGGGTTTTTTAGAAAATCCGGAAATACGTTTCTTGTTATTTGTTTTGAGGAGTATTTTTACAAAATTTGGAATTGATACACCCAAAAATGAAAGTTTTCTATTCATACCAAACTGAACCCCGACTTTCACCCTTTTAGAGGACGATTTTCGAAAAGTTCAAAAACACGTATCTCATCATTTATTTCTAAGAGTATTTGTTGAGAAGTTTCACGTTGATAGAATTAAAAAAACAACACGTCTCCATACAAACTCCATCCCCTGTTTCACCCCCTTCGGGGGGGTTTTTTAGAAAATCCGGAGATATGTTTCTTGTTGTTTGTTTTGAGGAGTATTTTTTACAAAGTTTGGAATTGATACACCCCAAAATGAAGGTTATAAAACTAAACCCCTACTTTCACCCTTTTAGGGGACGATTTACAAAAAGTTCAAACCCACGTATCTCATTATTTATTTCTAAGAGTATTTGAGTATTTTTGCCAAGTTTCAACCCGATAGACGTAAAAAACAACACGTCACCATACAAACTCCAATCCCCTGTTTCAACCATTTAGGGGTTTTTTTTAAAAAAATCCAGAAATACGTATCTTATTGTTTGTTTTGATGAGTACCTATTTTTACAAAGTTTGGAATTGATACAGCCAAAAATTAAGGGTTTCCATACACATCAAACTCAACCCTACTTTTACACCTTTAGGGGACGATTTTAGAAAAATCCAAAAACACGTATCTCATCATTTATGTCTAAGAGTATTTGTGTCAAGTTTCAACTTGATAGACGTAAAAACCAACACGTCTCTATACAAACTCCATCCCCCTGTTTTAACCCCTTAGGGTTTTTTTTTGGAAAATACAGAAATACGTGTCGTGTTTTTTGTTTTGAGGAGTATTTTTACAAAGTTTCGAATTGATATACCCAAAAATGAAGGTTTTTCAAACATACCAAACTCAACCCCCACTTTCACACCTTTAAGGGACGATTTTCGAAAAATCCAAAAACATGTATCTCATTATTTATTTCTAAGAGTATTTGTGTCAAGTTTCAACTTGATAGACGTAAAAAACAACACGTCTCCATACAAACTCCATCCCCCTGTTTCAACCCCTTAGGGGGGTTTTTTTGGAAAATCCAGAATCACGTGTCTTGTTTTTTTGTTTTGAGGAGTATTTTAACAATGTTTCGAATTGATACACCCAAAAATGAAGGTTTTGCATACAAACTCTCAACCCCTTTTTCACCCCCTTAAAGGTTGAATTTGGAAAATTCCTTTCTTATTCCTAGTCTACGTCTTCAAAATAATATATGTGAAAAAAATCAGCTTTCTAGGTGTAAGGGTTTAGGCTGGGCGTTGATGAGTCAGTGAGTCAGGACTTCTCTCTTTATATATATAGAATATAGATATTTATTATTAAAAATAAACATTCGAAAATATGTTTTATTTGTAAATGTTGTGAAAATAAAAAAGTCTTCGTCAATAAATGTAATAAAATGTTAAAAGTTTCCGACCCATATAATGTAGAAAAATAAAAAGTGTTCCTTTATCTATAATCAATTTCTTTATTTATAGACAATAATAATGGCACCAGAAAAAAATATATATTCTTTGGAGTTCCACGGTTTATTGGTTTTTCTAATTAACGTACTTGTATAAATGTATGAAGGTACTTGTCCCAGTCTCCAGTCACTTGATTACAATTTCTATAATACAGAAAGTTATAGCACATCACCTAAACAATGAACTGCTAACTACTTAAAACTATTTATGGAAAGATCCACGTTTAACAAAACGTCGTTAAAAATGAAATCTCTGTGAACTGTCGTGTTTGAAATTAAAACATAAGGTCGTAAGTATTTGAAATAAGCCGTGGTACTGCGAACAATACAGTGATGATTGCACTCATTGTTGAGTGTGAAGTTCAACAATAATCACCTGAATCCAGGCCACGCGGTGACCGCCTCACACATTCTTCACTCTCTGTTTCTTGTTCTTAATTATTTTTGTAGTCGTTAAAATACCAGAAAATGACGGGAATTCAAATTTATTTGGAATGGTATTTTGTTTTGTTCTCTTTACTTCCGTATGAGGTTTTTCTTATCGTGTATGTGAAATGAAATAATCTTTGGCATAGATTTTTTAAATAACTTCAATGTAATGCGGATAAACTTACGTCAAAGGAACGCAGTGTGGTTTAAATATGATCGTCCTATTATTGCTGGACTTCCTCAAAAGCAAGGTAATGTTTTTCTAGTAAATGCATGTCTATAGTTTTTATGTGAACAAATTTCGTTTGCGCAACCTGTAGTCTAAAAGGTTTAAAGGATTTTTATGTGCGAGGTGTCTCTACATTCTTCATTGTCTCGTTAGTGTTCTATGTTATAAATGTCATTTTATAACTTTGCCATTCGTGTTTTCAACAACTTGCCAAAGTTTCATCGTGATCGGATGAATGGTGTAGAAAAGCAAAGATGACGCATTACAGACACACATATACAGACATTTTTTTATTGTAGAAATTTTATTTACAGACTTTGCTATCATAATTGTTTGTTATCATAATCGACACGTTACAGGCCACTGCTAAGGTTTGAGTCTTTCCTCACATATGACGAAGTTTATTATATAAAGCCCATTCTACATGACGAAACACCGATAAACAGTAACGTGTTGATCAAGATTACAGATAATATTATAATTTGTAAACACTTTGCCTAATTTTGATGAGTTAATAATTGCATAATTCCAAAGATTACCTATGCTGCAGAGATTAAGATAGTGATGTTATGTTTGCACGCTTAAGGTTCCGCACCCAAAGTATCCCAACGAGACCCTATTACTAAACATCCGCTGTCCGTTTGTCTGTCTGTCTGTCAGTGGGCCATATCTCATAGGTAATTCATAGGTAAGTCTCATAGGTAAGTCAACTGTAATAGGTAGACATGCAGCTAATGCAGCTCTAGCAAAAAACACTCAAAATTAAAATAAATATAAAATAGAAGAAACGTGGTTTTTGCTCAATTTTAATAACAGCAACAGGCAGACGCTTAAAATGTTCACCGCGTGTGTATGTAGGTATACAGTTAAATATTTTATTTAAAATAATATGCTTACTCGTATATGGCGTATAATGTAGTTTAAAATTCTCAACGTTGTTTGCTTCCCGGACAGGACAAGAAGCGCTAACTGTCACATAGAAAACTAATCGCTTAAGTCTCGCGACCTCTGCGCCCGCGCACCGTTACCGGCGCCGTACCGTTACCGTCACAGTTACCAGTTATGTAACGTTGGTAACCTTGATTTAATTAGCTGCATAGTATCAGTTATTAGCCGTTATAACGTTATTGGAGCAACGTTATTTGCATCTAAAAAACAGGGAATATATATTGCTAGGAAAATTATTATTGTTAAATTTTTTTATAAAATGTGTATGTTAACATTGAATTTAGAACCATAACAAAAATATCTTATTATTATTGGATATAAGAGTTATATTTATTTACAAACAAACTTTTCTAAAGCATATTAACCAGAAGACTGACATTCCCTCTCTGGATAGGCAAGCTGATCCTTTTAAGTGGTGACTGCCAATCACCTGAAGCTGACAACTCTTTGATGAACTGCCGTATCCTGAACCTTACGATCCTATGGTTTCCGCCTAAACAACATGTAGCAATCATTGAGGTCAGTATACCAGTATACTTACACCACTGAAGTGGTACTGAAGAATCGATTGATTCGGGTTTTAATTTCGAAGATGATTATCGAATGAAACCACAAGTGTCTCTCATAAAAAGTAACAAAATAATGTAAGTACTTCAAATTCAAGTCACAAAACTAGTAATCCGCCGTCGCTTAGCTTCGGATTATTAAAATAAAATATAGCCTGGACCCTGTAAAATCTAAAAATGAATCAAACAATTTAAGTTGAAATTTCTGTTTCAGTAACCAAAAATTTTCCGTTCCGAAGCTTATTCGATAGAAACTTTCAGACAGATAAATTCTAAGAACGGTCATTTCTGATTGGGCAACGTATATAAATTGCAGTTTTCATTTTGAACTCAAAGATAGATACTTAACTTTTATGTACGACAAAATATCAAGCATAATTTTCCGCTATCAACCTTAGAGGTCACAAGTTCTTTGTCCTCCGCGAGAGACCGCATACCAAACCAATAAACCACAATTGCAATTGATAAAAAATGAATTATCATATTTAATGCTCAATTCAATGTTGCCAGCCGGTAAGGTACGAGTCCTACCGTTTGCCGGGCATAATGGAGCATTGTTTGGTGTGGTCACGCCTTAACTGTGTTTGCAGTATTGTTGCTTGCAATTTGGACCATGTAGAAAAAGTTTGGCAACCCCATATATGACAACATTTCTGCAATTGTTTAATTGTGGTTATTTTTGTGTGGGATAAGTTTCTATTGCACGTTTGATTTGCCCACGGAGACACTATCAGTATTTGGTTAATTATGGCTTGAAAGTTTTGTCATATACAATCTTTGAGTGTTAAACCAGTACTCAAAGTATACAAATACAATCTCGTCAAAATTATGACAAAATTGAAGACTTCTTAATACAATTTCATTCATACAATCATATCTATCAATCTACAAGCCATGCTTCGTGACTTCGTGTTTTACAACAAATTTTAAAAAATCACATCTTTTCACAACAAATAGGCAACTTTGAATAAGCAAATCTTTTTGTCAACAGGGGACCTCGTTAATCAAATTTCATTAATGCAAAACAGACAATCAAATTTCACGCAAATATAGCTCGGTTTTTCTTTAATTCATTATGCAAAAATTTATTTTCATCTAATTGAAAGTGCTCTTGGCGATTTCATCTCTTGTAAATACCACGCATAACGTACCGTAACATGTTATTACACGACTAAAACGCTCTTTTTATCGAATTACGACCACATCTCGTCTCAGGCGAACGGGTAGCGTTTTTAACGCTAACACTTTACGAAAGCAGGAAATTGAGCGTAAAACACGCTAATTAGTTTTATAACATGCTCACAGGTTATTCGTGCACATTTGTCAGTTTCTGGTATGCGGCTGGAGCCAGGAATGTACGGTACGGTTTCGTACTAGCAAACAAACACGGAAAGAATGTCGATTCCAAACGTCAGAAAATGACTTCTAGTCACAGTACGGCCGTTTTAACTTGGCTTCTCTGAATAGGCTTCGCCTGCGCAAACCTCCTCGTACCGCCAAATGGTCGCTAAAAAATGTTATTGTGCAGCCATTCGCGCAACTTCAGAGCTGCCAAGTTAAAACGGCAGTACTGTACATCTATGAGGTATTTAGACTATATAACTATAGTCTAAAAATACAGAGCATGACAATTCTGAAATTTAGACGAATGTAGCGACACTCCCCCGGGGGGTAAGGCGTGATCATATTTTTTACGATCTTGGTATCTTCTCGGAATGTATCATTGAACGTCGGCTAGTCATTCACAAATAGCTCGTTACTGTGACCTAAAGAGTAGAGTAATTTTGATTCTACATACTTCCTCCATATCATAGTTGTAACGCCTCGTGAGAGAAGATCGGAAGTATGCAACTTCCTGGAGCTATCAATTTGTATGCAATATAGTTGGTTATTCAATCAATACAATATGCACATTGAAATTGGTTATTACCTGCGCTGCAATCGACTGTTAAACAGTTTATGTCACATTCAAAAATTTAACTGTTTACTTGTTGTATAAGTAGTCAACAGCCTCGAAGCTAAGAGTAATATAGGTTTTTTCAGAGTTCCGTGTCTCATAATGGCAATAATGGAAACCTTGTAGAATACCTACATCCCTTGTGTTTTTCACGGAATGTCAACGCTTTTTATGTAATGAAGTTGAAATTAATACAAAATACTAAATGCCTATGCTTGATACTGACGTACAAAGTCTAGTTTCAAATTATACGGTAAGGCCTTTCAAAGTATATATTCATAAAATACTAAAATCCTATAGAATATACTTCCCGGTCTACAATAGAAAATTTTGTATGATAGGAGTTTTCAAACAAATGAGAAGTAATAGGAAAAATATTAAGTTTGAATTGCATGTGGAATTATTACGAGACTATATAAAAGTGTACCTAATAGTACAGAACTCTCTCAGTTCGCAAGCATGTCCTCAAAAAGTTAAACATTTTCACCCAATTTCATTTCAGTTACATAAAAATGGCAAGCAGGTCATATTACACTTTTAAGGAAACGTTACGTGTTAAGTTAATGACAAACTTTTAAGTGCTTTCGAAGCATTTGTCAAAGTCTCGAAAAGTATTTAAAATATCACAAATAACAACTCTTGCACGCACATCCGTGTACAACACAAAAGAAAAAAAACATTTAGGAAAAGAAACAAAACACGATCTTTAGACCCTGCGCACTTAAAAGCGGGAACTATCATAAATGTAGGCGTAACTTACACTATTCTAAATTCTTTTAAGTATTGTCCGCTAGTATCTATGGGCACACATTACCGTAACTAGCCAGGGTAAGCCAGTATAAGCATAAAACTCCTGTTAATATTTTTCATATAATTATCTGAACCTAAAAGGAATTCATTTAATTATGTTTTCCTATATCTTTTTGGCGCGCTTAACTGTTTCGAAAGTTTTCCAACAAAGCGATTAGTAGGAGGATACTCAAAACCAGCATTGATGCAGAGGATCCTGCCTTTTCACCTGCATTTATATATGTTGCAATTTAATAAAAAGTTTTTAAATATATTTTAATTTATTATATTTTAAAAAATAAACACGCTTAACAAACTTTGTTATACCTATAGCACACGTGGTTTAAAGGAACGAAGCACTTTTCCTGACACCCTGTATAATTTAGTCTTAAAGTAACTTTAAACTATTGTAAGATATGTATCATATTGTACATGTTGGTGAATAGTGTTTTATTATTATTAAAGAAAACAACGTAAGTTTAAAATCAAGTACCCATTATCCCATTAACGAAGGTTCTGTGATTGTACCGCTGAAGTCCAAGTAAACTTATTAAACACAATGTTGTATAACTTCCGGAGAGCGAAGTTGGTACGTAAGCTTGCTTTCATCTCAGTAGCTTGTGAAGGCGAAAGCTCAATATAAATAGAAAATTATTTTACTGTCAGCACTGCAACAATGTTTCTGTTCCTACGGTCATTTTAAATGGCATTTATGGATGCGTTGACATGGAATACTTTGATTAATAGTATACAATATACCAAACAAGACAAGTGTAATATATTCTTAAGGTTTTTAACGTTTTATGATCTATCTATACAAGTATAACAAAAATTAAGTGTCTGTGAGTTTAAAATAAATGTGAAAATCAAAGTGAACCGTAAGTTTAAATCTCTACTAAGATTGAAAACAAGAAATTTATCTGTTCTGTAACCTTTTCACGGCTAAACAAATGTATCGGACTTGATGAAATTTGGCACCTTTAGAAACAAAATATACTACATTTTACAAAGGACTGAGTCGCGGGCATCAGCTCTTATATCATCACTACATAGTATAAAACAAAGTCGCTTTCTCTGTCCCTATATCCCTATTCCCTATGTCCTTATGTCCCTTTGTATGCTTAAATCTTTAAAACTACGCAACGGATTTTGATGCGGTTTTTTTTAATAGATAGAGTGATTTAAGAGGAAGGTTTTAGTGTTAGCATTGCACCCGTGCGAAGCCGGGCGGGTCGCTTATTAAAAGTTAAAACTGAAAAACTAATCGGGGTGTATGACGGTTTTGATAATTATGCAAAAAATTGTATGCCAATCTAATAATATTATCTTTATTACTGGTATACGATATCGTGTGACGTGATTTCAACACTTGCCCGATAACTATAGTGAGGTCGTTTGCTTAATCTTACCTTATTGGGTTACGGAAGTCAGTCAACGCAATCTGAAACAAAATAAATAACATTATTAACATAACTTACGTAGTTAACAGAAATAAATAGTTGTTTAAGTGGTGGACTACCATGCGAAGGGTAGGTGGTCTAGTTTTCACATAAGAACTAAAATTTAAAAGCATTTTCCGCGGCGTTTCTTATTAATGATTGACTTACTCTTATCACTAGCTCGACGGTGAAGGAAAACATCGTGAGGAAACCCGCAGGTCTCAGAATTAATTCTGAGACATGTGTAAATAGACCCGGTCCGGCGATGGGCTCACCACCTATCACGTTTAGGGGTCCAATGTATCTCGTGAAATGTGGGTATATCCAGTAATGGAATACCTCTGCCTACCCCCTCGGGGATGAAAGGCGTGAGATTATATTTATTTATATATTTACTCTTGACCCTAGACTAGCCCCAAGCCAAACCTAAAGCGGGGCCTACGATGAGACGAGCTTTCCCAAAATTTGTCTGTTCACTTGAGCCATAAAGGCTGGCGGGTTATATGAACGGGCTTGATTTACTGATATTGATATATTGAACTGAAAACGAAAAGTTATGTTTATAAGTTTTCAGTGCATATAGCCTATAAGTTTACCAGATAATTTAACTTTTTATTGGTTCTAGTTCTTTACTAGTTCTAGAGATAATTACCCCAACATAGTTACAAACACATTATTAAACCTCCTTATTATTATTAGTACCTACCTATATCTGAGTAAAAATAGTATAAAATATGCATATGCAATAAATAAATTTAAATTTGAGTATTATGGAGGAATTTAGAGATGTTACTGGGTACATGTGTTTATAAAATAAATATTATATTATAACTATATTTATTTTGATAAAACGTTCTTGAACTATAAGTTTAATAGTTTTTTAAGAGGTGGTGGTAGGCCCCAGATTCTTATACTATTTGAACTAAACAGCACTTTTAATACAGCTCCCAGTTGCCCAGTCGCGATGCCACGCAGCTCCTGTTTATTCCCGTTCCCGTGGGAATTTTGGAAAATCCCTTCTAAGTGCTCACTTACGTCATTTATGGTACCCTTTGCGCAAAATTTCATGATTCTAGATGCTGCGTATTCGACTGTGCGTTGATCGATCAGTCAGTCAGACAGTCAGAAAGCCAGTCAGTTTATTATTTTAAATATATTTAAGACTACATATTTCCGCTTTAAAATGGATTCTGCTAACCAGGAAATTGTAAATACTACCCATTTGCTAGCTTATCACTAATGATAATATCGGAGTAACATGAATGCAAATACGAGCAAGCCTCGTCGGTTATCTGGAAGCTAAACGTAAACTCAGTTAGCCTTATCGCGAGGTCGTTGACCGCTGATAAGCAATATGCTAAGTGGCTCTAGGGCTAAGTTAACTAAGTCTACAACTAAGTACGTTGGGTATATGTGCGAGTTTGATACTAGTTTGTAGGTGTCTAGTCTTAACTAATATTATAAATGCAAAAGTTTCTTTGTGTGTTTTGATCTTCATGAATTTTGGGTTACAGATAGATAGAACCCTTGAGAACTTTTCATCCCGCGTCGCGGCAAACTGGTATGTTATTCGTAATGAAAAATCCACAGATCTAGGAAATCTTCACAGATCTATAGGAAAAACGGACGCCTTCTACACACGTGTTTTTCGGATGTGTATCTAAAGGACCAGACCCTTGAAATTGATGATCATTTTATTTGACTGCACCAGAAGGAGGGTGATGTTTCTAATTTCATTTACAAAAATATATACGACACAATGTAGATAAATTTGTAGCAGAATATAGATTTTTCGACATACGAGTACATTTTTGAAAGTGCTAAAAACACCATTCACTTTCAAAGTAGGTAATTACACCCAATTGCAAATTGAACCAGACCAACACAATCAAAAACGTAAAGGAATCATTCGTAATTATCGTTTACGAAATGTTCTTGTTCTTGAGATATCTTCTCACAGAGAGCAATAAACATGAAGAAATAAGATTTATTTTCGGGACTCATTGATCGGGTAATTCTCCAAAAGTTTTGGTGGAAGACATTTGAAATTGTATTTTTAATTCCGTCGGACAAGAAATTTTTAAAAATCTTGAAAAGTTTTTCATTCACTCGTCAAAAATGCACTAAAATAGCATGCTTGAAGTGAAAAATTCATAGTACTTCGTAATTAATAAATAGCCGTGAAATTATCAATTAAATAAACTGCACAGAAGTAACAAATATTCAGTAAGGTTGTGAGAAACAAGTATGATTATTATTAATGTTGTAGATTAGAAACTTTTCTAAATACGAGTAATATACAGACACTTTAATCACCTTAAAGCAATAGTTTATTGATAAAAGTAATATAACTAACTTGTAGAATATAAATATAAGTAATTATAATTATAGATACATACATACATATAATCACGCCTCTTTACCGTAGGGGTAGGCAGAGACCACTTCTTTCCACTTACTACGATCCTTACATACTTCTTTCGCTTCGTCAACTTTCATTGTTCATGCTCTTCGGTTTAGGGTACTCTTGACCTGGCCTTTTTTCAAGACGTCCCCAATTTGATCTCGAAACGTCCGCCTAGGTCTACCCCTTCCAACACTTTCATTCACACTCGCCTTATACACTTTTTTTGTCAATCGTTCTTCATTCATTCTCTCGACATGGCCAAACCAACTCAGCATACCTTTCTCAATTTTTGTCACTACATCTTCTTTCAGAGCACAACGTTTCCTTATCTCACTATTTCTTATCCTGTCACTCAAATTATAATTATGGAACAGATAGTATCATTGAATTAACTCTTTAACAACGCATTTTAATTCAAAAATACGGGACTGTCGTGGCAAACGGTTTGCCAGGCCTAGCAATAAAGAAATAGGCAGTTGAAATAATCTCAAACGCACTCGCCATTTTTATTATCACCGGCCGCGACCCACGCGACTATTAGAGCGCTGTTGTGAAATTCACACAAACCAGCAGATTCGGTGTAGCGACAGCAAAAAACAGTAGCTATTAGAAGACGACAAATTGACCTATACTTCTGTAGAAAATGTCTTAGTGATGTAATTATTTTAAAACAAATCGAAGAAGATACTATTCGGAATCAAATCATTATTAAACACCCTCAAAATTAGTTTTTTTTTATATAATATTATTGTCTATGTGTGTAATTTAATAGAAGAAAAAGTATCTCAATCACTTACTCGCACATCAAGAAATTACTAAAACTAAAATAAAAAAACATTAAATTAAGCAGATACGGGTTCCTAATAAGATGGAAGCAACCTCTAAGATAGATCTTTCCTCTACATTTTACGTTAATTCCCACGAGTACAATGAAAAATCGTATTTCACGCCAGTGTCTTACAAAAGGAGGAACTCTCTTAGGTATATCAACGCACAGCCTCAACTACAGTTGCCAAATAGTAAAAAATACCTAGTAAAATAGTTACTTAGCACTGGATTTCTAATGTAAAATTATAGTTTTCACTACCTACATCTATTTAAATTTATAATAGAAATCTTTAGCTATTACAAGCAACAATTTTATCTTCAGACCGTACTCTAACCAACAAATTGTTGCACATAACCGATTGCGCACGCAATCTCGAGCGTGTGTACCTATATCATGCCCGCAACTGGTCCAAGGTTCGATGCTCGACGGTGGCACGCACAAAATAATTTGAATGAGCACATTCCGCACTGAGATATTGGCTATTAATCGTAATTGCTGTTGATTACAGCGACTGAATAACGATCAGTCAATTACAATGGTAATTAAAGTTTCAAATTTGTATTTGGCATTGTGTGAGTTTGTTCTCTGCGGCGAAATTTCGTCCAGAGGTCGTGTATTTAAAGATTATTATATTATCTTCTATATTAGTAGTTTACATATTATTATGTAAACTATTAATGTTAAGGTTTGTATACGAGTGAGTATATATACTTTTAGTTTTGTTTGCACAATAATTTTGTTCCAATTCATGACAGAAGAACGAATTAATTCAACAGTTTGATTAGCTATCTTTGTATAGACACAAAACTTATAGATAGATCTATCGATATGAGGTTTGATGGAATCAATGTAAACATAATACAATGCAAAACAATCTTCAGCTTTTACTTTTACTGTTTTATATTTTTAAAGTTTTAAATATTTTGTAAGTAAATGTCTTTACACCTATTGCAGATTGCTTTTGGTTTTATTTCTTACAAAAACGTAACTTAAAATATGAATGTATTAGTTCAAACATAAGTGTAGTTTCTATTTATAACGCTTGAATGATTTGAAAACTTTCTTTTATTAGAAGAACTGAGTCAAAATCTATTCAATTAATTAGAAATGTACTTACATAATTTTAAAGAACACATTCTTAAATTAAACTTGACAGATATACTATATCTATTATTTTTAAAAGAAAATAATTAAAACTTTCTTTCCATTTAATAAAATTATCAATTTAAACCCAATCGTCGATTAAAATATCAATTCACATCATTTAAAGAGTTACTAAGCTACGCGTGATTGGCTTCCGATCAGAACATCAATATTTTCGAATCAACAATGTTTGGAATGATCGGCGAAAGTCCGCACCGGTTTGTAAAAATTAACATATTCGCTTATTAAGTTTTAATATGGCAATGGCATGCAATTGAGTGTGTCAAATGTGGATTCAATTTCACTAAACTTAAGAATTAGTTTCCAAGGTCTGCTCATAAAATTTTCTACAATAAACGAGAGTAGAAATTCCACTTCACTAAACCGGTAGTGTCTTGATATTTGCAAATTATTTCTACCATTTCCGTTTATACTTGGGAACCAGCGAATTAATTTTATTTCCTTTATCACATAATTCTAAGCAAAACTGAAACAGTTATTATCAGCCCCGAAGACAACGCGACAGAGCAAATTATAGTTAACAGTTTTATCTAATTCAAGGTCTGAATAAACGTTTCCTGTAAATAAAAAGGAGGTATTCCATTTAAACGCACAAATTTTACATAATTATAGTCTATTCACAACCGCGGTAGGCATATCCACATATATGTCTCTTACATAAAAAGAAAGAGGTAAAATTGTGTTTGTTTGTATGTATTATGATGGTAATCTCAGGAACTACTGAACCAATTTAAAAAATTCATCTACTAATAGAAAGCAATATTATTTTACGAGTATTTTGATAATCCGAAGCGAAACGATGGCGAGCCTTTAGTATGCAATAATTACCATATAAAAACGAATGCTGGAAATTAACCGTCATACTACTAATAATTTCACACATCAATTTTACATGAACGATCGTCAAAATATGTACAAAGAAAAATTCGTCACTATCTACATGGAAGTGGAATGTTACCCTAAGCTTAGCCGAAGCTAACCGGTCTAGCCCCAGATAACGGTGCAGTAGCATAATATTATTTATGTTTACGCACCTTCCCTGTTTGAAATCTGTATTTTGTTCTATTTTATTAAGTAACAGACCGTGTTCCTGATGAGATTTGGAAAAATTACGAACTTGTACCCTCTATTTAACGCCCTTAGGCGAATGAATTTTCAAAAATACTTTTATAGTTATGGACTGTGAGAAATTGTAAGTCCCACTGGTTAAGGCTGTGTGTTGTCTGTCAGAGCTATAGTTTAGTAGCTATTGATTTAATAAGCATAATGTACCTAGAAAATTGAGTTAGTAAAAATATCACAGCTGATTTATTTTCACAATTTCGCATTGTACTTTTCATGAACACTTCAGCCCTTAATTATGATATCGATTTAGCCTAATTATTTATCCAGTCCGTGAAGACGAATGTATGCTGCGCCATAGTAATAATAGACATACATACATACATTCATAATTACTCTTGAAAAATATTACTTTCCTAGTGCAGCCGGGTAATAAAAATAAATATCTTACTAAAAGCAAAAGGTGCGGTGCGCAGGAGTGCTGTCATCGACCGCGCCCGTTACCTGCCAGGTGTTGTCATAGATTACGGACGACACAAACAGAAGGTCGGTGGCTTTCATTCGCGTCGTTTTCCGTGATGTCCATTACGATTTGCGCCTATTCCGTGTTCATAGAAATATTTAAAGGACATCAGGTTTTCTATGAAGAAAGCTTTTTGTCTCAGTTTGAAATACTTCAAAAGGTCACAAATATTAGGATCATGCTCAGAACGTCACATAAGAAGAAGGTCACAATGGTTATGGTTTGAAATGTCAATTTACGAATGTGAAATTCTGCGACTGATCCAAATATTACATTTCTTAGATGTAATATTTGATGAGTATAATTAGGATTGAAGACGATTATGACTATGGCGCTCATATTACGAGTAAAGATGCCGCGAATAGTGAATTGGCCGAATACCGAATACCGAATATTCGGCAACGCTGTCGGCCGAAGCGCCGAATATTCGGCGCCGAATATTCGGCGCGAAGTACATGCTTGGTGGGGGTGCGTTAGCTAGAATAAGACAAGTCACAACCTGTTTTTCTCGTTGCGTTCGAGCGGCAGGCGACGGCCGACGACGGCGCGTTTGTTTTTATTTAAATTGCGAGTAAATCTAGCAGTTATTTTCTGAGGCTGGTAACGTTAACGATGAAAAGCGCAATCGTTTGCTACCAAAAAATGCTGAAAAGCTCGTTTTTATCCATCACAACTTTCCACTGATTAATTTTAAATACTAAAATGTTGTAATTTGGTAATAAATACATAACTTTGAGTAAAATAACGTGTCATTTTTTACATGATTTGCTATTCGCTATTCGGCCGAATAGTACGGACTATTCGGCCGAATACCGAATAGCAAAAAAGTGGCCGAATAGGCCGAATACCGAATAGTTGCCGAATATTCGTGGCATCTCTAATTACGAGTACCTTAATATTTACAATAAGTATTTATATTTATTCACAAAAGTATTGAAAATGAGATTTTGTTAAGAAATTTTGCAGCAGCCAATTATATAATATTTAATGCAATACTAGTAGTACAATACTGCACTTTTTTCAGCGGCTTAGAGCGACTTTTACAATAGTCAATACTCTTTGTCCAAATAGACGTGATTCTGATTTTAAACTTTTTTTGCGTCGACTAACGCAACACGAGTCGGTCACTGCGTTACGGAACATTTTGAATTTTATTTAATTTAAGCTTGAATTTTATACGTGTCAAAAGCTTTTGCAATACTTAATCTAAGTCTTTCTACAATGTACGTGATTCAGTCAAGCTGTATCATTCTTACAGCCACTTCGCCTCTTCTCGTTGTCGAATATAAATCTACAAATTATAGTTATATTTTTTGCAAATCATAGTTTGTTGTTTTCGCTGTAGATTTAATTGGGGTTCATCCAAAATAAAAACAAATATTTTATTAACTTCTCGACAGTCACAAAATTGTAAACACATGACTCATATGACAGATATAACAAAAAATGCCATTCTTTATCTGAATATCTTCGGAGTTACACAATTTTTTGTCTACTTTTCAAAAGATATCGACAGATTCCTTGTTCATCATTTCCAATGCACATTCCTTTTTTATCTTTTGTTATCAATTTTGATTATCCATTGCTGGAATACCGGGTGTGGCAAACGCTTTTTGATGAATCCAGATGAATCTACTTAATGTGAGTCTAGATTTCCAGAAGCATATTTTTTTCAGAAGAGTTTTTTACTTTTTTTTCCTTGTTTAATTCCTTAGCAGTAATAGCCGTGTGGTTAATGTACCCGCCTCTCATGTGTGAGGCTTGGGTTCGAATCCTAGTTTATGTACCAATGAGTTTTTATCGTTAGCTGGTCGATCGATGGTCTAGAAGCATGACATTTTGCACACGACTTCTACATATATACAAAGTAGGCCCTTAGAAAGGGTTGTTGAAAATTCATTCATTGAGAGGGTTAAAATGTGTATGGTAGTTCGTAATTTTATCAAACCTGGCACATGACTAGTACAATAATAACTTGCTAAGTACATTTGCATGGTCATGTGAATTCGTTTAATATTAGCTCTGTCCCGCCAAATATTTTGTCAGACAACAATATTACAAAATATAATAATAATAATATAATCTCACGCCTTAATATGTACCTCTAATTATATTACAGTCTGCTCATAAATAGGATTTTCTCTTAATTCTGATAAAAATAAATTAGAAACTTGAAAAATTGACATTTTTGTAAGTATCATGAAGTCGAAATATGCTAGAAAACAATTAAGATGTAGCTCAACATGCTCTTGGTAAGCAACAGAATTCCAGACGCAACAGAATGGTAACTGTTTTTCACCACAGTTGTGGTATTATCAATTTATCCGATTAACTTTATTAATTTCATTCATTTGTTCGCAATTGATCGTAGGTATTTGTATATTTAATTGTATTTTACGAGTAGGTATGTTTCTTAACTTTTTTTAACGATTTTACTATAAATCGAAAACAGTTATTGCAAAATTAACAATCATAAAAAGAACATGACAATTGAAAACCTTGATTGCCAAGTTCAAAACAAAATTCAATCAATAGAATTTATCAGGCAGCTTAGCATTGCGTAGGTGGCAACTGATTGATCAATTAACATTCAATCTGCTATCCGCTGACGAATTGGCAAACATTATTGTACTTCAATCAGGTGTGGCACTGGAATGTGTATTTAAGTAAGTAAGCAATACTGCTTCTTAAATGTATCTTATCTCCAGCGGGTCTAAAATATTTGCATAAGCTGCTTAGTAGACAGTTTTAAGTTAAAAGAATCTTTTCTACTGCAACGAATTTGTTATATTTTATCTTACACTATCGACCCGCCCTCGCTTTACATCGGTTCATATCAAAGAATATAATATCTTTGGTTCATATGATATACAAAAATCTTCCTCATTATCGCTCTTTCTGTCAGTGAAGACTACATTAAAAACAATTGCGTGGCTTAGGAGAAATCAACGGATATACAGACAGATATACTCGGAAAGCGACTTTATGTTATACTATGTAGAGATTGTTAAACGAACAACATTTGTCTATATTTTTGTTATGGCGTTCTTTAAAACGTTTAAAATGTAAATTGGGGTCCCAATACAATAAACTTGTTTTTTTTTTTTTTTTAAATATGTAGGTAGCATTAAATATTTTACGGTGGAATGAAAATATCTTGTGAGAGTCTAACTTGAACTTGGCCGGTTTTTATATCTTCCTATCCTTCAGCAGGTTTTTCATAATGCATTTGCAATATTTAGCTGTAAAAATATTACATTCTATTCTACTTAATAAATCGTGCCATCCATACGTCTTCTGGTGTTGAAAAATAATTAAAACGAATAACTCTGCTTCCTGAAAACGAAAATTAAGATGATACTCATCTTAGGTATCCCTTGACTAGACTATTTCGTTATAAAACAGACACATTAAATTCCACCAGTGTTATGTTATGACATTATAAAATCTAACAACTTTCAATAAGGAAGTATTTCTAAACACTAAAACACCAATTATTACTCCGACGATTTTGATGATCATTTCGCCGGGACTTATCGGAAGTTGCGTAGGTGATAACTATAGGTAATTATACGTAACCCCGTGTAGGTTGAGAAACATTATATTTTTATGATAGTAGTTAGCATAAGAAATCTAAGAAGAAATCTTACAGAGGTTCAATATTTTTGAAGGGTTTATAATTATGTTTTAAATTTAAATAAGTAAACATAAATAAAATAAAATAAAAAATAATCTCACGCCTTTCATCCCCGAGGGGGTAGGCAGAGGTATTCCATTACTGGATATACCCACATTTCACAAGATACATTGGACCCCTAAACGTGATAGGTGGTGAGCCCATCGCCGGATCGGGTCTATTTACACATGCCTCAGAATTAATTCTGAGACCTGCGGGTTTCCTCACGATGTTTTCCTTCACCGTCGAGCTAGTGATAAATATGTACGTAAGTTTTTGAAAAACTCATTGGTACATGCCATGATTCGAACCCGAGCCTCACTGATTTTCGACCGGCTCTTTAACCGTCCGGGCAATCACTGCTCAATAAACATAATACTATACCGCCTTATCCTCGACGGGTTGGCGGAGTTATTCCATACCAACTATTCACCATTATTTTACGGACTCCATAACTTAACAGGTAGAGAGCCCTTCGCCAGATCGAGAAAATGATTTTGGATTCTAGGGGTTTCTTCACGATGTTTTGTTTTACTGGCGATAAATAATAAACAATTATCACAGTAAACAAATGACACCAAATTAAAACAGTTTGTTTTACATATCTATTTGTATTCCTCACATATGAGCAAGTACGGATGTACCTACGTATCTAACTGATACTTTTACCTTTCAAATAAGAAAAAAAATCCTAGCCAGTAATGGTATGGAATTAAATACAAATACTCAGTTTAGGTATGAAAAAAATCATATTCTAGGTACCATTGTTTTCATATTAGAGAGAGCGATAATGTCAATTGCGCACATTATACCAGAGAACGTGACATTATTCGCCAATCGACCGTAAAGCAAAACGACACAGACAAAAAGTCACATACAGTAAATTAATTCAATATCATCTCTCTATTTTGTTGCAATCCGCATCTTTTGACAAGACTATTATTATTATAAATCCTGGCAACCCGGTTCTATCAAAATAAAATATAGAATATATTATTCGGAGATAATGTAGCTTTAGAGAAATAATCTTTGAAGCTTCAGTAGTTTCAGAAATTATATCCTTAACATAAAAATCCTCAATTTTACCTCTTTACAATATTAGTATGATACGAGTATATTAAAAAACATGCATGTTTAGCAAAGTTAGATCATTTCTCTAAAAAACCGTGACGACACTTCGCTTACGACCATCTATTATTGCAATTTCCGCCAAATATCATCGCGATCAATATTTTCGACAGCCGCGCGAAGACTGCTCTATTATAGGATTGCCAACCGTTTTTCTAGGACATGTCCTAGTTTTTGTAGTGTCCTGGTACGGCCTGGATAGTTTTTAAGCAGCATCCTGGGTTTTTAAAGCGCCCTGATAAGGTCATGTATTTTAAATTTCGCTCGGCAACTTTTCAATTTTTACGTTATTCATGGCTTCACGGCTTGCAAGTGTTCGTGCTACCGCGCTGTTTTAAAACAAAGACGCAACGTGCCACTCCGTATCTTTTTCTCAGAGAGTTTTTTTTTATGATAAGAAAGGGGGCAAACGAGCAAACGGGTCACCTGATGGTAAGTGACGTCCGTCGCCCATGGACACCTGCAACTCAAGAAAAATTGGAAGGAAGAAATTCATTGAAAGAAAAACTTTTTCTCCTTTTTTTGCTTTTTCTATTACTACGTCCTGTTTTCAAACTAAATTGTCCTGGGTTTTTCAACTTCAAATCCGTGATTTTTGCCGTTTTTATAGATAATGGTTAGGAACCCTTCGTGCGCGAGTCCTAATCGCACTTGGCCGGTTTTTTAAATTTGGGGTAGCTGGTAGTCTTAGCTGGTAATGATTATATGAGTATCGAGTTCAAGCAACCAGGTCGCAGGTAATGTTGTGAACGTGATAAAAATAATATCTAAGTGTGTATTAGGCGAGGACCGTTACAACACTCGATCGGCATAACTTAACGGTATATCCAGATTATTGAGCAGAATTAACCTGTTATAGTACTGTTAGTAATTAACCCTTACCTGTTCTTAGTTTGGCCTAGGGCGTTAGGACACAGCATACCGAGAAAGATGTAAGCAGCTACTTGAATTTTTGATTTGATGATTAATTGAATTACAATTGTAATAGGACTTGTTATAATAATATGCTTATGCCACTTTTATGAGAATTATCAGACTTACTAACCACTGTATTTTGTCGTTCATCTTAAATGCCAGTGAGGTAGTTGACATCCAGTCAAATGACCTAGTTTTTATCATCTTTCAAAACAAAAAATTACTATGTACAATCTAAGAATACTAAACTATATGTGGTCAAAATTTTCAATAATTCAATTTGCTATGATTGTAAAATGAAAATACAACGTTTTAGGAATGTTTTGAGAAGGTATTTTTATTATTACTATTACCTTTTATTTACCCAAAGTATGTACCTAATGAGGTATAACAGCCTACAAGCAAAAACATCCCACAATAAATACCTTGTACTAAGAAATAATATATTAATAACTGCATACTATGGTAATAAGCCTACGTCCTTGTCTCGGCACGAATACCTATCACACTACCTCATACCTAGCGAGCATTTGCATACATCTCTCGAGTTTGTTTCTAAGCATGACCTCAGCGGAACGTGAGAGAAAATGGTACCTATTACACCAATAATAGTTATTCCGTCACTACGCGTACAAGATAAGTAATAAGTTACTACAATCTGTGCTATAATTGAGCAGTCATGCGTGCTGGTTCGTGTGATTATGGAAATACATACCTTTTATTTAATATCGACCCGCCCTCGCTTGGCTTCGGTTTATAATAGTACATTATGATATAAGTGCGGTAGGTTGAAAATTACAGCCGAGGCGATATTGCATGCCCGAGCCGTAGGCGAGGGCTACAAGTAAGCAGAGGCTGTAATTATCAAAGCGCACGTATGTCATACGACGTTTTATAACACATTTGCGAGGAAATAAAATAAAACTCCGACTATGGTAAACGAATAAAAACAATACAGCGTTAAGAAAAAGCGCGCGGCGCGCATCAGCATTTTTTTTAGGCAAAGGCACAAAAAACAGCCAGTATTACAAATAAAGTAAATTAATATTTTTGTGTTTTTGTTACAGATTAATTGGTTGTAATTTACTGTCAAAATTAATTAAATTAAATAATTATGTACATAAATATTTCTTTATTATATTTTATCTCCCAAAGTTAATTTTAATCATAAAATGTTGACAACTTTTTTGACAGAAAAACTCTGCTGAGATTTGAAAAAGTACCGTTCGTTTTAAGACGGAGCATCTTGATAAACTGTGCGTTTTACATTACACTTACCGCACTTGGGCGTAATGAGATACAATACGACATTGAAATTGGTGAAATAAGAGACCTTTTACGAGCAAATGTGTTATAAAATAAGTAATGTTGCACGCCTCATAAAAATCAAATGAGCCCAAACTCGAGGGGTTTACGAGTAGCCATTGAGTAGTTGCGATATCCACTTCCTCGATCCACCATCAGATCAGCTCGGTAGTGTCATAATATTGCACAGTCACCAACCTTACTAAGCTACGTAAATTACACAGTTTTTACATGCTTTACATTACCTTCACTTGTAAAGTTTTAACTATCTAGCTAACTAAATATGCATGTTTGTAGAGTAAGCTGTCCTACCGTGAGGCAGTTCAATTTTATTAGTTAATGCAACTAGGTCCAAAATATGCTGTCCTTTCTCAA
This sequence comes from Ethmia dodecea, assembly GCA_963855545.1. Classification (NCBI taxonomy): domain Eukaryota; kingdom Metazoa; phylum Arthropoda; class Insecta; order Lepidoptera; family Depressariidae; genus Ethmia; species Ethmia dodecea. The sequence goes on from OY979453.1 coordinate 8,426,143, forward strand.
TATGGAAACTATTTCTCTGCCAAAATTCATGCATGCTAGGTTTAGCCGTTACATACAGTTACTTTTGTTGATTAGATTAGTAAAATTCTTCATCAGCCCAGGCAGTTTTTAAGCAATAAGCAAACGGACCAGTAGATATAAATTTTGCAGTATAACCTAAAATTTCTCCACCTCTAGGGAGTCTGACGTGTACGTAATACGAGCAGAGCAATTTACGTAACGCAGTTTCAGTAATGTTTAGACACTTTAGCACTGCTGCGCAAACAGTTTTCTTTAGCGACGGCCCGCTAAAACCTTATAGTTCCAAGTTACTTTAGAAATCATTTATACTACAAACGACTAGGTATTTTACATCATAAACCTATTTTTAGGCATGTTGTCAGAAAGACAAAGTCATTTCTTTGGTTGAATGAATTTACGTTTTTCCTTGCACGCCGTGTATAAGTTTTTTGCTCTTAGTCGCCATTATTTTATTTATTATATACTAGCATTTGCCCAACGGCGTTGCCCTCGTAGAGCCCATTTTTTTTGTTCCCATGGGAATTGGCAAAAGTCCTTACTTACATGATACCTACTCCCAAAGTATAAGGAATGTACCAACTAAATGTCAAGTTTGTATCATTTATAGTTTTTGAGATTGATAAAAAAAAACAGTGAGTGAGGTATTTCGCTTCTATCTATAAAATTTGGATTTGTCAGTTACATATTATGGGATGGGCTAGACATGGTAGTTGAAAAAAAGAGAATCACCAAAATCAACTCTTCTTTAAAACAAAAACGTAAAACAAAACATCAATACAGGTACCTTGGTATACTTAAATATAGTTATAAAACTACACAGTTTTTCTATATTTTAGACAACTATTTACATATACATATCACCCAAGTACGAAGACCAAAGTCATTTAGACCATTTTACTATATTCTCGAACCATTAGAATAAGTGTAAGTATAACATATCGTGGTAGTAAACTATTATATTAATATTTATACTCGCTTAAAGCGCTCGTAAAAATTCTGAATAACGAGCAATAAAGTCGGGGCTTTGGAGTATTAAATTCAAGAATTATATCTGTATTTTCCTTTCCCTATAACTTCAGGGTCTTCCATCTAACACGTCTAACCATATCTCATAGGATTTAAACTAGTAGTTATTTAATAAAACTGTGAATAAGCATAATTATATTTTTACGAAATTTGCAATTTACGAATAATAGAGACAGCGTGCCCTTACAAGTATATTCTGTATTCAGAATGAGCATATTTAAAGTCCTATTTTAAGTAATCATTATTTTAATGGTTTCTCTGAAAATAAATAGCAAAATGGGTTACAGTTTTTGCAACTTAGGTACACTTGTAATGGGGTTTACGTATCTTAGTAATGTTACATGGTGTTGGACCTTTGTTAAATATCCCATGACAGACACAGTTAAGTATAATAACTAATTCTATTTTGCTCCTCTCGCGGAATCACTGTCTCTAATTCATTTTAACTATGTATTGTGTAACTTGAGATAAATCGTTCTTTTGTTAACTAATTCAGTTTCAATTATTCCTACAGAATTCCGACAAAAGTCAGAACAACTATTTCTAACCGGGGCTTTCTAGCCGGTGTCAATGCAATCAGAACGAAAATTATGAGTGAAACGGAATGCGACTGGTCACTCAACCTCCTCACCTTGAGCTGAGGGCGCCCGCTCGCAAACAATGCACATGGTCAACTCCGCGATACGTACCTACCCACGCATAGACAAACTAGAAGCCCCATAAAAATACAGGCTTATACATTCGCAGAAAACTCGTTTTGTTCCTATAAATACAGCACATATAAGAGGATTGTAAGTGGTCGAGTTGGCAGAGGGAGAAATACGCGTAACTACATAATAATAATAATATCTAAAAATAATATAATCTCACGCCTTTTATCCCCGAGGGGGTAGGCAGAGGTATGCCATTACTGGATATACCCACATTTCACGAGATATATTGGACCCCTAAACGTGATAGGTGGTGAGCCCATCGTCGGACCGGGTCTGTTTACACATGTCTCAGAACTAATTCTCGACCTGCGGGTTTCCTCACGATGTTTTCCTTCACCGTCGAGCTAGTGATAAATATGTACGTAAGTTTTTGAAAAACTCATTGGTACATGCCAGGATTCGAACCTGAGCCTCACTGATTTTCGGCCGGTTCTTTAACCGTTCGGGCTATCACTGTTCTCGCGTAACTACATCTGAAGAAAATCCAGATAAAGAGTACCCGAACTCAACGAGCATTGAATTATAGATGTGACTAGCGACGAGAGTCGAGAGAGAGAGAGGTGTATCCGTCTTCCTATTTACGATATTTCGACCATTCAATCGGTGTCAATGAATGACATGCGCCATAATAAAAGTAACACCGTGCAAGTCTCGTTAGTTACGAGAATCGTAAATCGGGAGACGATTGCTACCCCCAGGTTTGTAGCAAGAGTTGGTCTTATTGTCTCTGCCTACCCCTTCAGAGTATGTATGTAAGGGTTAAATAGGGGATAGAAGTTCGTCATTTCTAACTCACTTAAAAATAAATTTTAAAAAGCAGGTTCTAAGTTCGTATCTTATTTGTTCTATGTTTGTTGTTTGAACACGGCTAGACCGATTCAGCTTGCAATAATAACTTGTAAGTCTTTCTTACCAGACATATCCACACTATAACTTCACGACTCACCCTGCCCCTGACTTTCGCCAAGAGGTCAAATGGACTTGAAAGTCAGAAAATTACTAGAACGTACGTTTCACTGGCTGTTGCGAGCCAATGAAATAAGCTTCCTTCGTAATGAAGAGAGTTTACGACCTTAGGGCCGGATGTGACACTTGGAAGCAAGTATTGATGGGCTGGAAATAAATGAAAGTTGTATGGGATAGGCACGACTGCAAATATAAAATAACTTTTGACGCTTCATAGGCGGTTGTAGACGTATTAGATGGTTATCTGTTTTTGAACGGATCAGAGGACCTAGCCAAAGGATAATATTTATAGGAGTCGAATAGATTAATAAAAGTGTGGGATTGATATTAGCGCTTGACTTGTCATTCGCGCGGGTATATAGCGCGACCAAGTAAAATTGACGCAACACTCTAAGGAAGTATAGTCTCTGACACGTAGTTCTTAATAGTTAGTAGGTATAGTAGTAGTAATAGTGTCGGCCGACCTCTTAGAGGCGGCCGATGACTATTGTTCTTTAACTGTCATGTAGTTGAGCTGAGCTCTCCAATTAGCGAATGAAACCTTCGTTTGTCACTTGGCTAAGGGGCAGTCAGATGGTAAGGTTGGCAGAAGTATTCCATTTCCGAATGTATTGACTTTTCAACTGCGTTTTTTTTTTCGGAATCCTAACCGTGAGTCCATCACCGGACCGGATTGATGTTACACATGCCTCAGGGCCATTTTTGGAGCATAAGGGTTTTCTCACGATGTTTTGCTTCACCGTCGAGCTAATGATAGTAATAGGTAGTGATATGTAGCGGTGTGTTATAAAACTCATTGGTACATGTCCTCACCTGGAATCGAACCAGGGCCAAGGACACCAGCTCACTTCTAACAGGGCTACCATTGCATGGATAGCTATGAAGTTATCGAATATCAACCTTATATTTTGTTTAAGCAGCGATATATACTATCAGGAAGTGGGTGAAAACTATAAAAAAGATTACGGAAACAATTTAAAAAAGCTATAAAAATAACACTAGATTAAAAAAACCATTTTGAATGCAAATACAACCAAATGGTTGCTCTGCTTCGCCTAGAAACAAATTCAAATCAAATTTTACAAAAACCAATCAATCGATGTACATTCCCAAGAATAAAAAGTAACAATACAATATTCAATCAGAATATAGATTGCAGCCTCTTTCTCATCTCGGCTCGGCACCCGAAACGATCACGACACTCCGAATTGATATTGCACTCGATTACGCAATCGCTTACATCGATTTTCCGGAAGAATCGATTCGTAGTAATTGGCAGGCCGATACCGTAAGTCGGCCAAGTGCTTGACAAATCGGCCGATGTTTTGGTTCCTTATAGGTCAGCTACTCAGCGAGATGTCACTGACAAAGCTCCTTTAGGTAGTATTGCTGTTTTGTAAAGCACTAAATCTGACTTTATATTAAAACTAGCAGCGCACTGCGGTTTCACCCGCGAAGTTCCCGTTCCCGTTTGAATACGGGGGAAAAATATAGCCTATGTGTTATTCTGATGTATAAGCTATATAGCTGTAAAGTTTCATCAAAATACGTTCAGTAGTTTTAGCGTGAAAGAGGAACAAACATACATCTATACATCCATCCATACAAAGTTTCGCATTTATAATATTAGTAGGATTGCTTTGAAGAAGCCTACCTCCATCTTTTAAACACCTATCAAAGTTCAAAATCGTTTTATCGGGGTACTGCATTTGGAACTTACAATTTACATTCAGACAACCTACATGGACGAGTTTAGAGTCCCTTGTTATTAGACTATTGACGTTCCTAAATGTATTCTTTCCTTATTTTCTATTCCTTCCTATAGAGAAAACGAGATACAGCTTTATGTTCATACACCGTCATCAGTCATCACTTCCGCACCGTGATCCGAAACAAGCTAAGTATATGTATTACTTATTGTATTTGAAAAACTATTTTAAAACAAGCGACTTGTACATAATGAAGACGTCATGAACAATAGTTTTTAGAAATGGTTGTAAGCCCCCAAGAGAGGATGAGTCGGTATCTAATTCAAATTCTTTTTACACGAAACAATCAGATATTTTAGAGTATCAACCGTACCCTATCTGTAGGAGGCGTTAGAATATAAGAAGCATATTGAAAATTCTAATTGAAATTAGTAAATTAGTACACAAAACAGTGATGACGCCTCCCAAGCATCGGTCTGGGTTCGACTTTGGGTTGGACCATATACCAAATTATTATAGTGAATTTGCAAGCAATAAAAACATGGGCAAGGTAAAAATATGGAGGTGCCGTTCTCCTTCCTTACGGAAACATAAATAACATTAACACCTACGCACATAGAATTTGAAGAATTTTAATCAGGCGTATTCACCGCGCAACCCATTTCCCGTGTTCTACGCATTAAATCCATTACACAACAAAATTCCAACACCTAAATCCCCAAAAAGGATAATGTCGAAAAACAGTAAAAAAGTAATACAAAATCTGTAGCGAGCGAGAGAGATAGCACGAAAATACCGAAACAGAAATCGAACCTGTACCATTAACGCGCCAGACACACCTACCTGTGTCGGAAAAAATGACCCACAGTACACGCGACCACAAAAGTTAATACGAAAATAATTATTGTTCTGGTAAATTTTAAATTTATCCGTCATTTCTCACATTCGTTTTTGTAATGAATTTTATTCGGTATAATGATACTACGACTTTCTGTACTTTGCAAGTTAAGAAAGTGTGTTAGTAGGATTTTATTTAAGGAAGTTTGTGATTTTTTTTTGCTGTATTTAATAATAATAAATAGGAATTAAAATATAATACGAAAATGTGTAGCTAAGAAGCGATGTGTAGCTTTCTATCAGTGAAAGAATTTTCAGAATCAGATCAAACCGGTCAGCACGATTCCCCTTGACGAAGACAATAGATAATCCTATTATATCTGCGAATAGTTACTTGAGCAGATAGTTCCAGAGATTTTTACAAACCAATATACAAACAACTTTACCTCTTGATAATATAAGTATAGTAACCTAAGACCACAGCCTCAACCGCAGGACCAACAAACCTTAATTTGAAATGTAGTTAGCCTTAGGATTGGTAACTCCCTTAACAAACCGGTAGCTTTAAAATCTCACGGATGTTTCTCAAAATAATGGTTCCGCGCGGGTAACGCCGATAGGCGCCTGCTAGTCTAAATATAAATAACAAAACACTTTTGTGAGCAAAAGTACTAAGCAAAACGAGTTTACGTTACAGGTACGACTGCAAGGAATGTTTAGAATAAAACAATATATAAGTATGATTGGGAAAACATAATATGAGAATGCTCTATCCAAATTAGAACCGGGTTCAAACACCTACCTTATTAATATATTAATATATATTATATAAAACATAAGCGGCTTAATTAGAACCTCCTCCTTTTTTGATGTTAGTTAACAAATAAATGAATTTTAAAAAATCATTTTGTGTGACAAAAACTTTATGTAGTTAGTCATAAAATGAATTTTACAAAATCATTTCCTATGACGAAAAGTATAAGTAGTAATAAATCTGATAGAAAAACAAGTAGAAAGTGGAATAATTACAGCAAATCTAACAATATTGTAATTTTACTATGAAAAGTGTTCAATTGTAAATAATTTCACCCTTTTGTATATTTGTATGTATTTGAGTCTATTCCTTGGACGCACCCTTGTATTGTAGCTTAAAAGACTTTTAGTTGTGGGAGTGAAACTGGATCGGTAATGTCATAACTACTTCCTCTCCTCAATAATAAATTCAAATATTTGTTATATTTACTCCGTTTCTTTTAATCCTAGATAGATTTGAAAAAATCTGAAAAAATCAGTACAATACATAATATAAAACAAAGTCGTTTTCTCTGTCCCTATATCCCTATGTCCTTATGTCCCTATGTCCCTTTGTAATGCTTAAATCTTTAAAACTACGCAACGGATTTTGATGCGTTTTTTTTTAGATAGATAGAGTGATTTAAGAGGAAGGTTTTAGTATAAGCATTGTACCCGTGCGAAGCCGGGGCGGGTCGCTAGTATTCTATAAATTCCATGCATGCTGACTCATTGTTCTAACTATATTTCCCATTGGTCCTATTGTAAGTTTCTTACCTTATTCATTGACAAGAAACCTAAGGTCAAGGACCAAAGTAAAATATTCCTAAGGAAACTCGCGAAAGTGTAACCTATTACATATACATAACACACATACATAATACATACAACGCGCAAACAAAATCGATTGTTTTCACCACATCGCGTGAATGTTAATAGTAAAAGTGAATCTATCCGAGTGTGGCTGCAGCATTAACACCGTTTAAATATGGTTATTGTGCGCAAACGGATAAAAAGCTTTCTGGATTGCTCTCTTAATTTAATTGATACAGTAGCGAAAGTAACATTATTGAGGCATGAAGGAGATTTTGCTAGTAGTGTATTGATATAGATGTACGTGTCCTTTTCTTGACGGGACGCAGAGATAATGGACCGCCACCTGCTACAAATATCACTCTACAGACTCATGCTTTCTCGTTGGTTTCGGGTACGTACTCTTTATCTGGTTTTTCTTCTGTATAAAGTATCTTTATGTGAACCACTCTTTAGACGCTAGCCGTATGTCCGATAAGATTTGTAGAAATAATAAACTTCCCAACTTTCGTCCACTATGGGGTTGAATTTTCAAACATCCTTTTTTCGCTCACCTGCTTTTGTATAAGGAACTCATGTGATAATTTCACGCTTCTACTTCTACCTGGCCTGAGTCTGTACTGTATCAGTAATACCATGCATTTTTTATAAACAAATTATCATCATTTTTTTCACCAGGAAATAAAGTTTAATAACAAATATTTGATAAATGCAAATGGTTTTAGATTACACATTGCTTCAGAAATACATATTCAAATGCAAACAAATATAATCACACATAATTCATTCAAATATGCACGTATTGCTTGCATGTACAAAGCGGTTAGACAACATGCAAATATTGTATGAGTTCACGGAATTGAATATGCATACATTATATCATTTTTCAGTGCTTTCCATTTCTTACAAAGTAATCGGTTGTTACTTCCCGGAGTTTCTTCCGATTTCCTGAAAGTGTCAAAGCAATTATACCGCTCTCATCGGTGTTTGACACCATTGACAATGCCCGGTACAAACTACGGGAAGTAGGCTAGCATGCACTAAGAACTTGATGATACATCTACTAAGAAATAATCTATACCTACTCTATACTATGTAAGAATAACATTTATTTACAAAGAAAATATACATTCGTTTACTTTAATTACAGATAAAAAATGTCCTCCAAAGAGGAACCATGTGGGACAGTGCCCAGAAGACTGGCCGTATTGCATTCCCTCTCTGGATAGCTAGGCTGATCCTTTGACAGAGATAGCTGCCCGCCCTCTGGTCACCTGAAGCCTCGACCAAACGCACTGACAGCTTTTTGAGGAGCTGCCGCGCCTCCGGCCTCCACGGTCCCATGTACTTCACCGCAAACGGCACAAATATGTAGCCCTGATTGAGGTCGGCATATATACTTTTATATAATAGTATAGAACGCTAAAAAGTAAAAAACTGACTTCAACTTATATGGTTTTCTCATGGATGCCACTGTCAGAACTGAACCAAAATGCACGGGAAGCACCAGCTTTCAAATAAAAACAGAATCATCAAAATCGGTTCACCCAGTCGAAAGTTCTGAAGTAACAAACATAACATATCCATCATCAAAGCATCATCCGAAACTACTGCAGCTTAATACTTGAAATATTGACAGTAGGTTTTCTTTATCATGAAATGATTTTGCGAAATTGCCACCGAATCGATAAAAAACGTAGCTACAGATAACAGGCGTTGGCAATGGTTTTATATTTCTGGATGTATTCAAATACATTTTATATACTTCATTATAAAATAAACAAATAAATAATTTGACGCCTTGTATCCCCAAAGGGGGAGGCATTCCATCTGGAAATATCCGCGCTTCACCGGACCGGGTCTGCTGAGCATGCGTCAGAATTAATTCTGGGACCTGCGGGTTTCCTCACGATGCATGCGATGTTTTCCTTCACCGTCAAGCTTGTGAATATCTTTGGATATATATATTTATTTTCCTAAAAAAGTTTACCTTACCAATCGCAGTAGGTTGGTAGATCTTATTAGAATTTAGTATTTTTACTACAAAACTCTCATTCATATTTTAGTAATGCACGTTAGTACTATGTGCAAATGTCAACAAGGTTTTTGTGTCCATTCCTACATTGTTATAAAATAACAAACTTTAGTAAATTATTTAGATAGGTAACAACGAACATTATACATACCTAAAGTTCATAAATATTCTCGTATAGATAAGACAGAGAAAAACAAACAGAATAGCACGTTTTAATTTTTTCCACGAATAATGTAAGACACACTAATCTCTAAAAGTGTTCAGCTAATAGTGGTTATTAGTGTCAAGACCACGATGCTTATAAATCGGGTACCTAGTATAATTTACACTGAACACATTTACTCCAGTGTTCCTGCGTTGTGGTGGTCAGCACAGACCGGGATGCTGTTACTCTTGCCTCTGAACATATCTTTCACCATCGATCTAGCGATATTATATATATATATAAGATAAGTTTTAAAAAAACTTATTTGCTTTGATTCTAAGCCGGCCTTTATGTATCGCAGAGACGCAGACTCTTTCACTGAAAAACAAACCTGATAAAAACTGTATGTTCATAAACTTTAATTTAATAGAATATAAACATTAGGTATTCATATTAACCTGACACTAGAATTTTTGCGGGCAATGTAAATTAAATTTGTTTTAGTTAGAAAGAAAGAAAGAAATAAACTTGAATTAGTTAAACATTATTTAATTTTAAATGGCTGCACGAAAGTTCATTGACGTGTTGTGTGTAAATATAGTTACGTTTAGTTTGGTAGGTTCTGAGCTATCTGAGGCATGTAAACGTAACAACACTGCTGCCACATTCAGGGGTTGGAAAATAAAGCAATCAGGACTTAAAAAACAAAATGTAAAAACTCCCGACAAAAAAAAACATAGGTATTCCAGGTTATGCGCACAGCATCGGGCCAACGTTATTACATTCTTTTAATATCATTGAACTAACAGGATAGCGAATTTCCAATCGATCACACCAACGGGTGTTGATCACATCCCTTCATCAACTGCAAAAGACTTGATGATCTTCAATCATAACTAAAACACTCTCGATTTGGTCACCTTTAAAAAAAACTAAATCCAAATTGGGTCATAATTTGGGAGCTATGATACCAAAGACAGACACACAGATACATATTTTAAACTTATAACAGCCCTCTGTGGTTAATAGAAGAATTGGAATACTACTCTAACCAGAGATAAGGCGTCAGTATATATTTATTTAATTTAAATTGTAAGCCTATATTTAAAGTACTTGTAAGATTACGGTTATGTCCAGCCTCTGACGTTGCTCCTATTTTGTCGAGGTTATCAGCGTGATCTTGGAGATAATAAAGGTAAACAGAGATACTAGGTACTGTACCTAACTATGTGTATATAACCTACCGCCAGAAATTTACGGATTAAATTAGTTCTTAGACATGGAATTTACCTTGTTTGCTGTTACTGAAGTATCTAGAACTTTCTACGTAATGTGTACCTATGAGATCACTTAGCTTAAATTATGAGAATCGAGAACCAAACTACACTCATCGTTTATCATTCCACGATTTTTTTACTATAATAAGTATAATCAACACTATTCTTATATCGATTTAATTAATCTACCAGCCCCTGATTCACGTTCTCAACAAGAACTTTACAATACGATATCTGGAGTTATATTCCTCATTTTAATTAAATCGGCCCTTTGCCCAGGCGAAGAGAAACCCCAAAACCTTTACCACCTTTGACACCACGCAATCAATGATGTTATACGTCGTGCATTGGTTCAGGCAAATATTCCCTGTGTTTTGGAGCCCCTTGGTTTGAGTCGTACGGACGGGAAAAGACCTGATGAGCTGACCCTGTGCCGTGGCAAAAAGAGAAGTCTCTCTTATGGGATGCAACATGCGTATGTACTTTCGCTGCATCACATGTTCGTCATACTACACGTGTTGTAGGATCTGCTGCAGAAAATGCGGCCAGATTTAAAATATGCGAATCTGCAGCCTTTGTATGACTTCGTGCCGGTCGCTGTTGAAACTGCAGGTCCGTGGGGCTCAGAGGCAAAGCAATTTTTTAGGGCTCTGGGTCAACGTCTCAGGGAACGGGGTCTTGATTCCCGTTCTGGGGCGTTTTTGGTCCAACGAGTTTCCATAGAAATTCAGCGCGGTAACGCTGCTAGCGTAATGGGAACCTTTGGGCCAGGAATGGCTCATGGGGGGATCATAGATTAATTTGACGAAGTTTGTTACGGATTTTAAGCTGTTCTTGTCCTTACGAAACCTGTGTGTGGATCATTCTTATGTTTAACTATTAACGACGAAGCATGTTGCCGATATAACAATGTTTAGCTAATGTTATTTTCTTTGAGTAATAAACTGGCTGAATTTTTTTTAATTAAATATACGACACACGTATATAGTTTTCGACTGAGAAATCCAACCGAGGATAGGAGAGGACTGAATAGAGATGTATTGAAGAAATGCCAGATAGAGAATAACCGAAACTGACTAGCATGCAAGAGTCGTTTGATGGATGTCGATTAACCATGAGAGACTTAGCAAGTGGTGGTCTATTGTCTCTGCCTACCCCAATGGGAAAGAGGCGTGAGATAATGTATGATTATGTAATACATTGGACTATAAAAATTACTCATACCATCCACAACATTATTTCCTTCAAAATATTATTGCTCGTAAAACTATTTTAAATTCTTACACTTTTTTACTAATGGTGTATAACATAAAAGCAGTAACGTGGTATATGAATTGTGACTATTGAAGTTATTGTGTTTTAAAGTAACTATATAACCTTACCAAATAGGTCAAGGCGAGGCGAAGCAGTGAAGCTATTCAATAGCAATGTGTGTTAATGATCTTTGAAGGCAGAGATGCCGTAAAGATTTATTTTTTTGTTTGCTGTTCTGAAGAGGGTAATTTACGAAGGTGGCAGAGGTATCCGATTCCTGGAAATACTAAACCTCTTTTTACCAGTATATTTGGACCCCTAAACGTGACCAGATCGGGGGGTGATGGTACGCATGCCTCAGAACCTTTGTTTTTCTTCACGATGTGTTTCTTCACCGTCGAGCTAGTATTAACTATGTAGGTAAGTACCTACGTAAGTTTCTAAAACACTTATTGGTACCCACACCAGCATTTCGAACCTCAACCTCAAAATATAACATCCAATTAACTATAACAAACTATGTGTTTCTAAGTAGTTGTGCCCATAAAAATACTGCCGTGATAAAGTAATTTTCATTCATAATTCACTTGAAATATTATTGAATAAATTATTTATATAGTGTGAAAAGCAAAACTAAACGTAATTTTTCAGCAACAGCAGTTTTTTGCAGAAACAGATTTTGTTGCAAAAAATGAATTTAAAGTAATATTGCTGCGTCGGACGGAACTCGGAATAATGTAGAATTTCAAATTAATTGTCGGAAATGGAAAGTTCAGCTTAGTTCGCAGTTACTGGTCAAGCAGTTCGCGTTTTTTATGTCAATACGGGGCGTATTCAGGCAGCTTTCTCGAATGTTTATTTTTCACACGCATGACCATTAATAGTTTGCTCGAAATGGTATGACAACTGTGATGCAATAAACTATCATTGTACATATTTTTTATCACCGTCGACACAAAATTTCACTTTTCATGAGTGTACCGTCAAATGTATCTTTGCAAAAACTTTTCTTTGTTTTTTATTTATTTATCTCATTTTCTTATATCTACATATCACCAAAAAATTAAGCAGTATGTAGGAGTTTTAAGTAGCAGTTTAAATATGAATTTACCACGTCGATGTTAATATAATTCATCAATAAAATTATGTAATTCGATAAGTAAAAGCAATCAATAATTATATATTCAACTAAAACAAATTAAAATTACATCCCCAATAAAATAATTATTTAGCCACCTGAATCGTCTACGGTCAGCAAATCATTATTGAAAATATTAATTGCTAAATACTAAAACAGTTATTCAAAACATTTAAATCACGGCTTATATAGCGTAAGTGAAAACTAAGCGTAATTTGCGTATCCGAGGTTCTTTAATTGTTGTTTTATTTACATCCTGACGGAGTGATGACAGCGTAACCTTAGGTATTAGTGTTGCAACGGACCAGTTATACAAAGATTAACAGGAAAACCATTTTTGGGGACGGAACCGGACAGTCTTGCTTTTGAGAGATGAGCAACTTAATCTATATAATAGATATGTATATAAAATGATAAACTGACTGACTGATTGGTGATGTATCAACGCACAGCCTAACCCGCGGGGTCTAAAGACTTCAAATTCTGCACATAGATAGCTTATACAGTGTAGGCATCCACTAAGAAAGGATTTTGCAATATTCAACCCCTAAGGGGGTGAAATAAACGTGAGCGACCTAAGCCACTTGTAGAAGCTAGTAGCGTATATTTTAAAATGTAAAAAAAAACCATGATATGAATGTGAAAATAGGTATAAATTTGTTTAGGTATAATTACATGAATAAATTGTCAAAATATACTGATAACAAAATTACCATTTACCAAAACATCAATTTTCCAAAATAATCAATTGTCTAACTGTCTTATATTCTCAAATTAAACGAAGTTAGTAAGCAGTAGGTACATAATATATTCTAATTTTCAAATGTATTTTTGTTTATTTAAATTATGTAGAGCAAATGAGACACGACACAGCAGAATCAAATATTTACCTACTCTGTTAAAATAAAATATTCTTGGCTGTAAATAATGTGTGAAACTATTTCCTTACTTATTATAATACGCAAAAGGATCACTCTGGAACATTCACAGTGTATCGGTATGAGAAAGGGAAACATTGAAAACATTGAATTATTACTTTTGATCCTACTGAGCCAACTACATTAGATTTGTCCCACATTGAATCAATCTCATGGTCTCTCCATAGCTCAAGACGCGGCATAATAATAAGACGTACGGATTAACAAGGTAATTATTTTTAATAACGTTAACACTTATTGCGTCACAACTTGCGGGGGAAAAGTGATGTTTTATTACTGCTAATAGCATTTTAATTGCTTTTCAATGAAATCCTAGAAAATCAACCCACACACATTAATTTTCGTTTTAACGAAATGATAAGTTATTCTTGAATAATTGATTAAACTAAAATAATGAATACAATTAATAATCTCACGCCTTTTATCTTCGAAAGTACAGACAGTGGTACTCCCATTTCTTGAACACACCACATTTCACCAATATATCCTTTAGACCCCTTTTAACGTGATAGGTGCGGGTCTGTAGCACATGTCTCAGAATTATTATTAAACATTTTTTTTATGATATAAAAGGGGGCAAACGAGCAGACTTCAAAGTTATTAATTTATTGTGGATTCAAAATTATCTCGGATTGATTATTTAGGGTAATTAAGGTACTTACAAAATCGGATGCACGAAAGGTGATGGGCGATCTGAAAGAAAAGGAAATGTTATTAGACTTTCAACGTCTCTGTATCCAACTAACGCAAAATTAAGTAGAATCGCGAGAAATGCTTATATTGGCGGATTCCGCGCGTATGTTTGTACCTTGTACCGCTTTTTTTTTCATACGAACTGAGTTAATTGCAAAATTGGATAGAATGTCAAAATCTGCTGCAATGTCATAAAACTTGATAGATATACTAATAATAGCGGTTCTGCGCTGTTTGAACCGCGTAGTTCCCGTTGCCGTGGGAATACGGGAATAAAATATAGCCTATATTACTTAGGGATCTTCTAGCTTTTCATTGGTTAAAGAATTTTTAAAATCGGTTTAGTAGTTTTTGAGTTTATTCGTAACAAACATGCAGGAATACAAAAATACAAATCTTTCCTCTTAATAATATTAGTATAGATATTAATAATAATAAATTTTATTGCTATACTGATATAGATATAGAGGCACACTTGTGTGTTAATTTGCCGGGGGTAATATCTGGAACACTGAACCGATTTTTAAAATTCTTTGACTAAAAGGAAGCTACATTACCCATGATTAAAATAGTTGTATCAAAGAGGTTGGAAGAAAAACATTATCTTTCCTAAACACTTTCTTTAAACGTCTCTGAGTTGTATACCTAGTGGAAAAATATTTATGGAATTTACATCTTACAATTGCAATATTATGGCCTTCGCTATTGTGCTGATCCAGTTAAAAAAACCCTATGTGTGTAAGTAGGTATACTTAAATAACTTGGCTTCTAGGTTGCACACGTATCAAGAAAAAAAAAACATATCTTAAGTTAGACCCGCAACAATACAACTGTGAAAACTGCATCCAATTCGGTTTGAGGCGCGTACAGGCAGACAAAAGTTATTAAAAAAGTTAAATAATTGTTTTGGCCTCTATTGATGTTATAAAGACCCCTCGTATTCAGTTTTCTTAATTATGTGCTAGTTAGTATCGTCCAGTTACAATTTTATTATTATTATCAAATAATCTCCCAGTTTTATCCATCCTAAACCTTAGGATGGATAAAAGAGATCGCTAAAAGCGATAAGACCGCCCATTCTACTTTAGTTAATGTTGGTATCCATATTGTGTTGTTTTTGGTGTGCAATAAAGAGTTATTGTATTGTAGGTATTGTATTTTATTCGGGTTCGATCCCCCATTGGTGCCAACATTTGTGTGCACGAACATGTCTGTTGGTTTCGTGTCTGGTCGTTCAATATTATTTTAACTAAGTATGTTTATCAGTTGTTTAGTATCCACAGGACAGGCCCTGTCTAGTTTGGGACTAAACAACCGTGTGAATTGTGTCCCACAATTTATTATATTATTATTAATATTGAGTACTTGTTATCTAGGTATTTGTATAAAGTTCCGTGCCAGGTAGAAGGTATAATATGTACGGTCTGAACTCACAGTAGGTCGGCAAACCATCTCTGGTGAAAGCGGCTATCGGCTTCTACGTTTCGTATAATGTAGCCCCAGGCGATACAGATGAGACTAGTCACTTGAAAATTCTCAAGATGTACTCTGCCCGTTTTTATTGAAGTTATTAATGTTAATAAAAAGCCTATAGTGGGCGGAAAGACGCTTATAGATTGTAATTTGATGATGACGATGTAAATGTTATGGCAGTTTACGCTGCTTTATGAATATTAATTGTTATAAATTAGTTTTTATGTTATGCCATTTTTGTTCCTATTATTACTATTAGTAGTGTAACTCCTCAACCCTAATATCATATATAAAATACTAAAAGAACATAAAACAGCTTGGTGGGGCTGTAAACATGTAAACACATGTAAATATAGTCAGAAATAAAAAAAATATTAAAACTTAGGAAAATACGAAAAATTATGAAAATTCAGTAAAATAGGACTTGGTATGATCGAAGAGATGTTAAAATAGCATAAAAGTTTCATAAAAGTAGTTAGAAATTGGTTTCAGTAGGGTTCAGGAAAAACCGACTTGTTTAGTATGGAAAATATAGGGGAATAGTTCTTGCATTAAGATAAACCATTTTTCGGTTATAACTCCGGAACTATTGGAGCTAGAGAGATAAAAAGTATACCATTGTAATGCTATTCACGGACCCTACGATATACAAAAGGTTTCATCCAAATCGGAGATGGTCGGGTTTTTCCGGGCGGGACACGAAGAGGAGGTTCTGGCATATATGGTGAGGGAGGGTGCGCGGTCGCGGGGCGAGGCTGCCACCTCAACCAAAGGTTGGACCTAGGATGTATGATACATGGGTCAGTCCTGTTGAGCAATATGACATATAAATAAATAAATAAAATAAAAATATAAAACTCTCATATGGCGTTATTAGCTTGAAGGTTCGTTAATAACAGAAGTTAAGAGGACAAGGCAGGTATGGGTTCCCTGTCTTATTAATGGAATATGGTAGTTTTATGCAATATTCTAAACGAGCCTAATATATGAAATGCATGACAAAATAAAAGTAAATAAGAGAGTTTGGCCTATGTTACACCTGGGTTTCCCTCCCATCTTAGGGCGGCTAACGCCGTCCGCTCGAACGCAAATGTCGGGACGAGGCAGGGGTTGTAGTGTTTGAGTTATTGACGGGGTGTGGTACTGCCCGAGTGGTGCAGCGGTTGTGTCAGTACATTTCACTGGTCCGCGGTCGGTGTTTATGTCGGCACATACCAATGCTAGCTTGGCGGTGGCGACACTTCCGTTCTTTAACTTGCATTATGACTTGCTTGTGATGTTGGGGCTTACGCTTCGACTCACAATTGTCTTGTTCAACACTGTTTGGCGATATAGTGCGAAAAGGTAAAAAGTCCGGGCCTCAGCACTGCCTAACGGTACGGCACGGTGATCTTATATGGACTTAGTTTTTGGACATGGTCCATAAGCTTCGTCTGATGTAACGATCGCTTTTAAATATTACACATTGGAGGTAGTAGCAGAATGACTGACGACGCACCTCTTAGCGCTGTCTTGTGGTTCATAGTAAACACCCTGGGACTACTTCTGAGCTTTTTGGTGCTAAGTAACGGAGACGATGGTATCGACTAACACTTAATTGATGGAGGTTGATAACGTCTCTCATTGAAATGTGAAAAGCAACATCTAGCTTGGTCGTGGACCTATGCGGTGCGAATTGGGCATTAACACAAGTTATCTTCGAGGAGTGTTGTTGGTCTAGTACGCGAACACTCGACCAAATCTTCGGGAGTAAGGCTCTTCGGAGTCTGGAACTGGAGTCATGTCGGTATTCGTATTGACATGGTAAAGGGGTCTAGAATCTTGATTGGCTTGACGGGGATGTCTGTCATGCTTTTGTTGAGCTTGATATTATAATAAAAATGATACCACGAATGAACGAGAAAATGAGGAATGCCTCATATATCCTATGGTAACCATGTATTTGCAGAACGTACATTGGTTACTTCATACTATCATATGAGTGCGCGCGCGACGCGTATTAATATAAATTAATGGTTTTGCCATTATAAGCTCATTCAGGGTGTGACAGCGCTTCTGATGGCTGAACGAGAATCGATGGCTCGTAGGGACCGAGGTCGGGTCACGACGAGCATTAAGACCTATGAACGAGTTGTCCTACGGGACTTATTGCCTTTCGGGGCTTACTATAAATGATCCTGAGGTCTTAAAGACTATCTCACCACCAAGCGCCTTCGAGCGTAACTTTTATTATCAATATGTTCGAGAATGCCTTTCGGGGCTTACTGCAAATGATCCTGAGGTCTTAATGACTGCCGTAACTCGCCTTCGGGGCAAAACTCGGCACCACAAACGACTTCGGTCGCAACGGTCCCTTCGGGGCAAAACACGGCTCCGGCCGCACCAATCGACTTCGGTCGCAACGGTCCCTTCGGGGCAAAACTCGGCTTCGGCCGCATCAATCGACTTCGGTCGCAACGGTCCCTTCGGGGCAAACCTCGGCTTCGGCCGCAACAATCGGCTTCGGCCGCAACAATCGGCTTCGGCCGCAACAATCAGCTTCGGCTGCAACAATCGGCTCCGGCCGCAACAATCGGCTTCGGCCGCAACGATCCTGCTTAGGCGGGATAAAAGACCGGATGTCCGGCAAAACCGGGACGTTCGGGGGGGTCGCAATCGCAGCTGTGGAATGTTGCGGGTTGGCGATCACCGTAAGGGGCGAGGTGGAGCTCCTTACTCTTCCCACCAAACACATTTTTATTTCTTTTCTTGAAAGGAGGTGAGAATGTGGGGAAGACGATTTTATCTCGAGTCTGTCATCAGATAAGAGATAACAGGGGTGGGGAATATGAAGTGTCCTTCATGAAATATTGCCTTAGGCATGAATGGCGCTGAAGTGGGCAGCGCTATTAAAGATTAAAGCGAGCGAAAGACAATTTTATAAATATGCGATAGAAAACTAACAGTATAGTTGAATCAAGTTAAGATTTCTTTTGATGGCAAACGGTAAATCATGATCCTCAAAAAGGATCTGGATTACTATTCACAAAGTAGTGTCCTACACTACTAGACGATCAAATAAATAAATTACATGGCCAAAATTGCAGAAGTTAATTGTGACGGTGTCGACCTATTTAGCGATGCCTCCTGAGTTAATACTTTGGAGATCATCATGAAAGCTAAATTTTGAGGTCGTTTAAAATTATGCGTAGGACGTTTGGCGATTGTATTCGTATTCGTCTTTACGTGTAACATCAATACTCGCTTGCTATAAGATTAGCAGCGATTTGACATAAAAGTGGATTTTCTCTAATTCCGTGCGAGAGAACATGTTAACAAAATATTGAAACGATATATTGTGAATGAGATTCTTGCTTTGAGCTGTGCAATACTAGCTTAGCATTATATGATGTTTAGCTTGTGTTGCAGCGTATGAAATTTTAATACGTTGGAATTACGGTTCCTTCGTATAGAGAAATGTATCCATATTATAAGTAAGGTCTTAGGTTTAGTTACAATTTGGTGCCGTGACCAGGATATGGATCAACGATTTATATTCTGACCTGGTGCTTGGTTGTGGCTTGCCTAAAGTAGGCTTCATGCCTACAATTTGCTGTCCGTGAAAATGGAATGAGAGATCATGCTTCAGACACCTAGCTTTAGGTCCTCCCTAAGAAATGGTTGCCAATAAAAATGAAATTAATGAAAAATTTCTTTGTTACAGGTGTCTGATTGAATAAATAATAAGGAAGAATAGGAATAGTGATTATTGTATATAAACCCAATAGAGGAGGACTATGTGATTATAGATGGGACCACTTTTAATTTTATTTTGAAATTGAGCAAGACTTTTCTTTGTGAATTTTATAAGACAGTGACTTTAAAATAGTGCCTTTTCAAATTATAAGTGTATATAAATAAACGACAAAAATGTCGGATTACGAAGACCTGGATCCGACTCGAGATGAGAGTGGTGGAGATTATGAGCCACCTAAAAAGAAAAAGACAAAAAAAGCGAAAAAACAGAGCAGCCCAGACACAGAGTCGGCGACTCGAGCTTCAAAAGAGTACACGTTGTTATATAAATTAATACTAAAACAGAATAAAACGTTGGAGGCGAAACTGAATAAGTTAGAAGAAGAGGTAAAAAAGACCTCTGATACTCAAAAGAAATTACAAATAAATAGTGGAGCAGGTATCTCTAATCCTGAAACCACTTCAAGAAAAGACATGGATCCGTTGGAAAATAAACAGATAGTTTATTCTATCACAAATTTAAATTCTGAAAAGCCGAAATATAGTGGCAAACCAGGGAAGACACATCCAGTGACTTTCCTGGAGGATTTGACGGCATATATAAGGAAAATACCTGCCCAAGGAAATGAGTTTGCAACTGTAATGGAGTGCCTAGAAGGTCAAGCAAGAGATTGGGGCAGAGTTTATAAGAGTCGTTGGCAGAATTATGAAGATTTTAAACGTGATTTTCTTCTGACTTATTGGAATGAAGTTGAGCAAAATAAAGTACGTAGAGAAATTGTAAGTGGAAAATGGGACCGGAGCAAAGATCCCACTATGACCGCTCATTTTATGAAATATGCTGGGCAAGTAAAGATGTTAACATATCCAATGAGCGATTCACAATTGATATCAGATTTGATGCGTCATTTTCCACGTAATGTCCAACAACTATGGACATTATCAAAGCAAGATAACATACTCGCAGCAACCGAATTTTTGCGAGAGATGGATAATATTAACCAATATGAAGCAGATGACAAGGGACCACACCATAACAGTAACTCATGTCTCGTTCCTCAAGGAGCGCATAAGGCTTCCATCAAGTACAAAGATTGGAAGAGGCCAAGAGAAGACAACACAGGTTTCATGCGAGGCGGGACTGGTGCAGTGAAGGCGCCCACTGTTCCGGTTACCACATGGTTGGAAACTGTGAAGGCCATTGAAGAACCTCCAAAAAACTAGTAGAGGCTGGGTGCAGCTCTGCCCCACAGCGCTCAGCTAGGAAACGGGGCACAACCCCACAAGTCAATTCGATCGGTTATAAGATTATGATAAGGCAAGGGTGGCAACCCGGCCAGCCATTAGGCAAACATAATAAAGGTATAATAAAACCAATCGAGGCGAAAGGCCAGGTGGGGCGAACTGGTCTTGGTTATATTAATATCATAGAGGGTATATCAGGTCTCATTCGAGACCGTTTTAATTTGCTTTCGGCTGAAAAATTGATATAGAGTAAACATTTAAATACAGTATTTGAAGAAGATGAAAGGACGAAAGAATTGATTGGTGGGATGCGACCCGATAAGTGAAGCGATAAGCGAGAGTCAAATGTGAAGGCCTTAAAATCTTGACTCTGTTAGACACGGGTTCAGATATTACTTGCATTTCAGAAGAAATGTTTAATGAAATAAATAAGAGAAACCCTAAGTTGCCAATTATACCAGTCAAAGGGTTCCAAATACGGGGGGCTGTGGGACAACGCTCCTCGAAGATAAATAGACAAGTTATATTGCCTGTTGAGCTTACTAAAGGGTTAATCTTGGAAATACCCTTTTTAATCGTTCCCGGTCTTACAAGGTCTATGATTTTGGGGTTTGATTTTATGACAAAATATAAGATTGAATTTCTATTTGATAAGAGAAACGGTGTTTGCATAGTGAACGGTGGAAAGCGATTTTTTATTTTATTTGAAAATTTTAATGATTTAATGAGTGTAAATAGAGTCGATTGTGAATTACGTGTAAATACTGACCAAAGGCTCGAAGATGACGTGAAGTTCGGCTGCAAGGATGACCACGGAAGTAAAGAGAAATTGATTAATATTTTAAAGAAATATGACTCATTGTTCACGACCAAATTAGGTCGTGCAAATTGTTATGAACATAAAATTATAATGGAACACAATAAACCAATAGTGATCAAAAGTTATCCAATTCCATACGCTTATAAAGCAAAAATGTCTGCAAAGTTAAATGAATTAGAGGAAATGGGTATTATAACGAGGGCTGCCACACCATATTCAAGCCCTTTAACTTTCACTTTAAAGAAGGATGGCGTCGACATACGAGTACTACTGGACGCCAGAGGAATAAATAAACACATGGTGGCGGAGACAGAGAAGCCTCCTATGCAGATCGACGTTTTAAATTCATTTCACGGAGCGAAATATATAACAACGATCGATCTAAATAACGCTTATTTTCAAATACCCATTAGTGAGGAAAGTAAGAAGTACACGGGGTTTACCTTCGAAGGTAAATCCTATGTTTATAATGTTTTACCGCAAGGGCTTAAAACTTCTGTGGGTAGCTTCAGTCGAGCGATGGACATCATCTTGGGGCCTGATGTAAGAGAATTTTGTGTAAATTATCTTGATGACCTGGCGATCATTACTTGTGGCTCGTTGGATTTGCATTTAGAGCACATTGATAGAGTCCTGCAGAGATTGCATCAAGCAGGCTTGACATGTAACTTACAAAAGTGTGAATTTATTTGCAAAGAAGTAAAAATGTTGGGATTTATTATATCGACAGATGGTATAAGAACAGATCCTGAAAAGGTTAAAGCAATCAGGGAATTTCCTGTTCCCAAGAAAGTCAAACATATCAGAGCTTTTTTAGGGCTCTGTAATTTTTACCGTCGATTTATTCCTGATTATAATAGAAGCATAATGCCCTTGTGTGAATTATTAAAGAAAGGAAAGAAATGGGCATGGGGCGATACAGAACAAAAGGCCTTTGAAGCCTTAAAGAGTCGTTTTATTAACACAATAATGTTGCATCATCCAGATTTTACAAAACCGTTTTATGTGCAAACTGACAGTTCAGGCATCGGTCTAGCCGGTGTGTTATATCAATACGACGATGATGACAATATGAGAATCCTCGGTTTTCATAGTAGATCTTTAAAAGGCGCCGAATTAAATTGGACGACCACAGAACAGGAGTTTTACGCAGTGATCAGCACTTTTAAAAAGTTTGAAACTTATTTACGTGGTGCAAATGTAATTATAAGGACTGATCACAAGGCCTTGTTGTTTGTAAACAATATGAAACTGTACAACAGTAGAGTGACGCGTTGGATAATTTTTATCGAACAGTTTAATTACACTTTCGAACATGTGGCAGGGAAGTTGAATATTGGAGCAGATATTTTATCTCGCTACCCTCCAAGTAATGAAATCATACAAGAGGAAAAGACGATCTGTCCAGAAATAGCTTACATGGAAAGTTCACCAAATAAAGATTTAAATAAACAATTAAGAAATATAAGGGAGCTGCAGGATGTAGATCCTGTGGCTTCCGAAATTATTCAAAACTTGAAAGACAAAAGGACAGAGGGAACAAACAGGCTGGTTCCACATTGTTTCATTAAAGATGATAAATTACACATGGGGGTTGGAGGGAGAGAAGTTCTGTTCCTGCCTGCTGCTTTAGTAGAGAGTGTAACAAAACAGATCCACGAGGAGATGGGTCATCAAGGTGCATATAAAATTATTAAATATGTTAGGGACAGATTTTATTGGCCTAACTTAACAAAGGATGTCAAAAATATTGTAAATAAATAAATGTCACATATGTCAATTATCAAAGTGTAATAATTTTAAATATTTTGGGCCTTGTCAATCAATTGTAACACAAAATATTGGAGACCTAGTAATGGCCGACATCTATGGGCCATTGCCAAGTGGAAAGTTTGGTTATCAATACATACTAGTAGTGCAAGATTCTTTTAGTAAATTTGTAAAATTATATCCAATGAAAAGTGCAACTGCAAGATCAGTTGTCACTAAGATCAAACATTTTATTAAAATAATAAAACCAAAAGCCATCATGACTGATAACGGGCGTCAATTTATCAGTAATTTATGGCGAAAGAGCTTGAATGATATTGGCATAAAAACTATTTACACGACTGTAAGAAATCCCAGGCCTAATAGTACCGAAAGAGTAAATAAAGAGCTGGGCAGAATGTTTAGAACATTTTGCCATGATAATCATAAGAGTTGGGCAACGCGGTTGCCTGAAATAGAAAAACTGTATAACAATACAGTACATGATAGTATTGGATATACACCCTGTGAGGTATTGTATGGTGAGAGCAATAGAATGACGTTTGATAGATGTTTAAAATTGCCCAAGGATAGACTAAATTTACAGGAAGTAAGGAAAAATGTTAGAGTATCATTAAAACTACAAAGCGAATATAGACAAACCAAATTTAATTCCAGTCATAAGTTGGTTAAATTTCATGTTGGGGACCTAGTAAAAATTAAGAGAGTGACGCAATCAAGCGCAGAAAATAAACAAATAAGCAAATTTGATTTATTGTACGAAGGTCCCTATAAAATTGCTTCAATACCATTTGAAAATGTGTATATTTTAGTGCACCCAGAGACTGGGGAAGTAAGAGGCAAATTTAATACTATTCATTTGTCAAAGTATTATAAATAAAAGTTATGAGCAAGATGTAAATAATGAAATGTAAACCTTTAAGTTTTTTTTTTTTTGTTCTTGAAAATGTAGAGTTCTAAGTTATGACTTAAAAGTATTTTATTAAAATGTAAGAGCTATGATTCGTGTTAAAGAAAAGACTGATGTATAATGATAATGATGTAAAGAAATGATTGTAGAATTGGCTAGTTCATTTTATAGATATTAAGATATTTAGGAAAGTCTAATTTGTATTCACAAAATTGTAAGAGTTTGGAAATAATCAATAAAGAAAAAAAAAAAAAAAAAAAGTTGCGTGGTTCGGGGAATGGCATTAGCACATCAATCTGGGATGGCTCCCTGTTCCAATTTCAGCAACAACACTTTGGAAAGATCACAGCATATTATTCAAAATAATATTTCAAACTGCATACCTTTGAGAAAATCATTTCATTTAATTACATGGTGAATACCTTTGGGAAGATCATAACGTTTAACCACATTCAAATGGAGATAAATGGGGAGGGGTCATCATTGGATAGATGTGGTAATAGGGGAGGTTGGTGGCCGTTCTCGTTTTTTTTTTTTATATAATAAATAAATAAACAGATGTTATTAAGTAAACGTCTATTATTTAAGCTCTGAAAAATTCTCTTTCATGAATTACAGAGAATTTTGGGGGCTGGTTGTAACTCCTCAACCCTAATATCATATATAAAATACTAAAAGAACATAAAACAGCTTGGTGGGGCTGTAAACATGTAAACACATGTAAATATAGTCAGAAATAAAAAAAATATTAAAACTTAGGAAAATACGAAAAATTATGAAAATTCAGTAAAATAGGACTTGGTATGATCGAAGAGATGTTAAAATAGCATAAAAGTTTCATAAAAGTAGTTAGAAATTGGTTTCAGTAGGGTTCAGGAAAAACCGACTTGTTTAGTATGGAAAATATAGGGGAATAGTTCTTGTATTAAGATAAACCATTTTTCGGTTATAACTCCGGAACTATTGGAGCTAGAGAGATAAAAAGTATACCATTGTAATGCTATTCACGGACCCTACGATATACAAAAGGTTTCATCCAAATCGGAGATGGTCGGGTTTTTCCGGGCGGGACACGAAGAGGAGGTTCTGGCATATATGGTGAGGGAGGGTGCGCGGTCGCGGGGCGAGGCTGCCACCTCAACCAAAGGTTGGACCTAGGATGTATGATACATGGGTCAGTCCTGTTGAGCAATATGACATATAAATAAATAAATAAAATAAAAATATAAAACTCTCATATGGCGTTATTAGCTTGAAGGTTCGTTAATAACAGAAGTTAAGAGGACAAGGCAGGTATGGGTTCCCTGTCTTATTAATGGAATATGGTAGTTTTATGCAATATTCTAAACGAGCCTAATATATGAAATGCATGACAAAATAAAAGTAAATAAGAGAGTTTGGCCTATGTTACACCTGGGTTTCCCTCCCATCTTAGGGCGGCTAACGCCGTCCGCTCGAACGCAAATGTCGGGACGAGGCAGGGGTTGTAGTGTTTGAGTTATTGACGGGGTGTGGTACTGCCCGAGTGGTGCAGCGGTTGTGTCAGTACATTTCACTGGTCCGCGGTCGGTGTTTATGTCGGCACATACCAATGCTAGCTTGGCGGTGGCGACACTTCCGTTCTTTAACTTGCATTATGACTTGCTTGTGATGTTGGGGCTTACGCTTCGACTCACAATTGTCTTGTTCAACACTGTTTGGCGATATAGTGCGAAAAGGTAAAAAGTCCGGGCCTCAGCACTGCCTAACGGTACGGCACGGTGATCTTATATGGACTTAGTTTTTGGACATGGTCCATAAGCTTCGTCTGATGTAACGATCGCTTTTAAATATTACACATTGGAGGTAGTAGCAGAATGACTGACGACGCACCTCTTAGCGCTGTCTTGTGGTTCATAGTAAACCCTGGGACTACTTCTGAGCTTTTTGGTGCTAAGTAACGGAGACGATGGTATCGACTAACACTTAATTGATGGAGGTTGATAACGTCTCTCATTGAAATGTGAAAAGCAACATCTAGCTTGGTCGTGGACCTATGCGGTGCGAATTGGGCATTAACACAAGTTATCTTCGAGGAGTGTTGTTGGTCTAGTACGCGAACACTCGACCAAATCTTCGGGAGTAAGGCTCTTCGGAGTCTGGAACTGGAGTCATGTCGGTATTCGTATTGACATGGTAAAGGGGTCTAGAATCTTGATTGGCTTGACGGGGATGTCTGTCATGCTTTTGTTGAGCTTGATATTATAATAAAAATGATACCACGAATGAACGAGAAAATGAGGAATGCCTCATATATCCTATGGTAACCATGTATTTGCAGAACGTACATTGGTTACTTCATACTATCATATGAGTGCGCGCGCGACGCGTATTAATATAAATTAATGGTTTTGCCATTATAAGCTCATTCAGGGTGTGACAGCGCTTCTGATGGCTGAACGAGAATCGATGGCTCGTAGGGACCGAGGTCGGGTCACGACGAGCATTAAGACCTATGAACGAGTTGTCCTACGGGACTTATTGCCTTTCGGGGCTTACTATAAATGATCCTGAGGTCTTAAAGACTATCTCACCACCAAGCGCCTTCGAGCGTAACTTTTATTATCAATATGTTCGAGAATGCCTTTCGGGGCTTACTGCAAATGATCCTGAGGTCTTAATGACTGCCGTAACTCGCCTTCGGGGCAAAACTCGGCACCACAAACGACTTCGGTCGCAACGGTCCCTTCGGGGCAAAACACGGCTCCGGCCGCACCAATCGACTTCGGTCGCAACGGTCCCTTCGGGGCAAAACTCGGCTTCGGCCGCATCAATCGACTTCGGTCGCAACGGTCCCTTCGGGGCAAACCTCGGCTTCGGCCGCAACAATCGGCTTCGGCCGCAACAATCGGCTTCGGCCGCAACAATCAGCTTCGGCTGCAACAATCGGCTCCGGCCGCAACAATCGGCTTCGGCCGCAACGATCCTGCTTAGGCGGGATAAAAGACCGGATGTCCGGCAAAACCGGGACGTTCGGGGGGGTCGCAATCGCAGCTGTGGAATGTTGCGGGTTGGCGATCACCGTAAGGGGCGAGGTGGAGCTCCTTACTCTTCCCACCAAACACATTTTTATTTCTTTTCTTGAAAGGAGGTGAGAATGTGGGGAAGACGATTTTATCTCGAGTCTGTCATCAGATAAGAGATAACAGGGGTGGGGAATATGAAGTGTCCTTCATGAAATATTGCCTTAGGCATGAATGGCGCTGAAGTGGGCAGCGCTATTAAAGATTAAAGCGAGCGAAAGACAATTTTATAAATATGCGATAGAAAACTAACAGTATAGTTGAATCAAGTTAAGATTTCTTTTGATGGCAAACGGTAAATCATGATCCTCAAAAAGGATCTGGATTACTATTCACAAAGTAGTGTCCTACACTACTAGACGATCAAATAAATAAATTACATGGCCAAAATTGCAGAAGTTAATTGTGACGGTGTCGACCTATTTAGCGATGCCTCCTGAGTTAATACTTTGGAGATCATCATGAAAGCTAAATTTTGAGGTCGTTTAAAATTATGCGTAGGACGTTTGGCGATTGTATTCGTATTCGTCTTTACGTGTAACATCAATACTCGCTTGCTATAAGATTAGCAGCGATTTGACATAAAAGTGGATTTTCTCTAATTCCGTGCGAGAGAACATGTTAACAAAATATTGAAACGATATATTGTGAATGAGATTCTTGCTTTGAGCTGTGCAATACTAGCTTAGCATTATATGATGTTTAGCTTGTGTTGCAGCGTATGAAATTTTAATACGTTGGAATTACGGTTCCTTCGTATAGAGAAATGTATCCATATTATAAGTAAGGTCTTAGGTTTAGTTACAGTAGGAATATAAAATACTAGTGACCCGCCCTGGCTTAGCACGGGTGCAATGCTAATACTAAAACCTACCTCTTGAATCACTCTATCTATTAAAAAAACCGCATCAAAATCCGATGCGTAGTTTTAAATATTTAAGCATACATACATAGGGACATAGGGATATAGGGACAGAGAAAGCGACTTTGTTTTATACTATGTAGTGAAGAAACTAACTCGCTGATAGAGTGATCGATCAACGCACAGCAGAAACAGCTGGATCTAGAATGAAGTAAAATAGAAAGGTTCCTTAAATGACGTAAATGTGGACTAGTGATTTTTCATAATTACCACGGGAACGGGAATGAAAAAGATCCGCTCGGGCAACGCCGCTGGGCAAGTACAGCATAATTTCTCCTGCATGTTACCGGTAATATCCCATAGAAGTGTTTCACTGAATGGACGGATTGGAATGGTTGAACCAATTACTGTACTGGGTATAGACTATCAATGCTTCGGCTTGAAATTGCTGGTTATATCCGGCAGTAGGACACCTCGTGCCGAGCTTGATTACAATTCTAGTGAATATAAAAAAACAACATTCTCACATTCTGCAGCTTATGAACACCCTTAGGTAGTTATGTATTGTATGCACGAAGAGTTAAGACGATTGAATATAAGTGACTCGTGTCGGAATTCATTTTGTAATGACGATATCAGTAGGGTAAATGTTTTTCAAGGGTAGTACCTATGCATAATATCTCGCTTAGATATCTCGTTGCCGCAGCCTGTAGCCTAAGCGGTTTTTTGAAGTGCGAGTGTCTCATACTCGTCGAGGACAATCGTCTTCATTTCCGGAGTATCTTAGGCTACTTTTTTACCTGAATGCCGTAGTCACATAGAGAAGTACCTAGTCAAAATGTGAAATGGTCTGTATGAGAAGTATACCTAAGACGCCTGAGGGACCTACAGTAATTAACACTAACATTATAAAGAGGACCGATTTGAATAATTATTTAACAAATTAAAAGTTTCGTTAAGAAATCGCGGAAAACAGCAGGTGATTTATAAACTTTATTTATTCTAAATTCTTGTGTTTTAAATAATTAATTTACATAAGTATCCTTTTTGATTGTTGATAAAATAAATTACAAAATTATGTGTCTAATATTATCGATGTGAATAATTTTTCATCTTACTTTTTTAAAGCCTGAACAACTATCAGATATGTTGTCAATGCACAACAGAAATTACATTGAAGTGACGGCACTGATGCTAAATTCTATTGCAGAATTACACTTTGTTAGGTAATTTCATAACATAAAAAACAACAATCCGCGATAAGGAAGCAAAATATCTTTAAAGATTCAACGACATGACACAGCATTCTCATGAGGTACAAATGCCGCATAATTCTTACAAAACCAGTTTGGCAAATCGAATTGTAAACGAATCGCCGTCAGGGAAAAAATATGCAATAAAAGGAATTCTCAATGTACCTGCTACGAATGGGAATAAATTATCTGACCACTTTCTCTTTTAAAATTTTGGATAAACACCAATTTGTGCTCTCAAGACTCATTTTTTATTTTTAATCTGTGTTTAATGCAATCTTTTTGTTATTAGTGTATTTTTTCTTTATCGTCGTTGAGTGAAATGCAGGGTTAAATTTACTATAATCAACCAAGATGAACTAAATATTTGTGGGGAAAGTAATATTGAGCCTCAACAAAGAAGAAATTTTAAACGAATAACCAGTAATTAACAAACAAAATCGTTTAAACCATTTAGGTTACAGGCTGCGTCCACAAAATATGCTCACCTTCAAACACTTGTTAAACATTACCCATCTTAGCTATTTGTATTTTGGCTAAGACGTGGAGTCTGGAGAGCCACGTGTACCTAATGTATAGTTTGTGGGAGAAATCATAAACGGTATTTATTTTATTATACCAGTGCTAGCCCAGTGCTTAACCCCTCGGGGATAAAAGGCGTGACAATATTAATTTGTTTTATAGAATTTCTAGGTTTGTATGTACCAATAGAGTTTAGTACATTGCACAATCAAATAAATTGCAACACAGATGAGCGAATGCCAGTGCCACCGGGGTGAGTGCTCGGTCACGACGCTTCTAAATATAGAAACAAGGGAGCCATGGGCAATACCACTGTTGCAAGGGGGCTACTATTCGCAACTGCGCAGTTGAAACGCCCTACAAGTGCCCTACAGTTTTAATTCGCCAGAAAGTTGTGCGCAGTACTTTTATACTTTCATAAGTTTACGAATAAAGAAGCCTGCATGTTTTAAATCGACTCACAAGACAAGAACAACAAGTTCTTTGATTAGACACATTAAAAGCGACAACATTTATATGGTAAAAGCAGGATTTAATTATTATATATTTTTTTAAATAATAAATAATAATATAATTTCACGCCTTTTATCCCCGAGGGGGTAGGCAGAGGTATTCCATTACTGGATATACCCACATTTCACGAGATATATTGGACCCCTAAACGTGATAGGTGGTGAGCCCATCGCCGGACCGGGTCTGTTTACACATGTCTCAGAATTAATTCTGAGACCTGCGGGTTTCCTCACGATATTTTCCTTCACCGTCGAGCTAGTGATAAATATGTAGGTACGTAAGTTTTTTGAAAAACTCATTGGTATGTAGGTACATGCCAGAATTCGAACCCGAGCCTCACTGATTTTCGGACGGCTCTTTAACCGTTCGGGCTATCACTGCCTCTTAAAATAACTTGTGTAAGAAAGGCTCTCGTTGAAACACACCCACCTCCTGGCTTTATCATCAGATCTGCTTGGTAGTAGGTAGGTACATCACTGTTGCATTGTCAATAAGCATGCCGAATTTAAGCTCAATCAGCCGTCAGTATAAGTGATCTAAAATTCTGTAACAAGGTTTGGCCTAAAATGACACACAAATATTGCGAGTTAAATAAAAGTTGCAAAAATGTAGTCAAAACACTACAGATGAAGATGAACTTGCACTTCAAAATCGTTCAAACCAAAAACATAGACTATCATAATTACATGTCATACCTCCTCCGTCCATCTCCTGGTGCCGTCTACCAGGTGGATGTTCTCATCATTTTTTCGGAATGCCTACGAAGCAAAACACGTTGCATTAACGTGACGGATCGCCGTTTACGTAATGTGTTTTTCTTGCATACGAGTAGTCCTGCGAATTCTACTTTTTTCCCGAATCAAAATAAAGTGATAAATAAAGCAGAGTGATACAGTTAGCTTCGTTTCGGAGCCTATTACAAACAAACATACAAAGAAACAAATAACAATAATAAATTGTGGGACACAATTCACACACGGTTATTTAGTCCCAAACTATGGAGAGCCTGTATAATCTTTTCTTTTTGTAAAATAGTGTAGAAATAAGGATGTTTTTAAAACACGTTTTATCTTTTTAAAGCTAAAACTGCTTCTATGCAACCTCCGTATAAACATGTTGAACATACCTCTCGTCTACCGACCGACCCTTATAAGGAAAGTAGTGATTCTTGCCGCTCTCCCAATCTTAGATCTGTTGAGTTTTATGGTGATTTTCTTACGCCTTTAGGCTTTAGAGTAAATCACAGTAAGATCTATGAAAATGGTTGTAGCTATTAAATTTAAATTCTTATTATGATTTTTAATAATAATAATAAGAATTTAAAGAGCAGTGATAGCCCGGACGGTTAAAGAGTCGGCCGAAAATCAGTGAGGCTCGGGTTCGAATCCTGGCATGTACCAATGAGTTTTACGTACATTATTATCACTAGCTCGACGGTGAAGGAAAACATCGTGAGGAAACCCGCAGGTCTCAGAATTAATTCTGAGACATGTGTAAACTGACCCGGTCCGGCGATGGGCTCACCACCTATCACGTTTAGGGGTCCAATATATCTCGTGAAATGTGGGTATATCTAGTTATGGAATACCTCTGCCTACCCCCTCGGGGATAAAAAGGCGTGAGATTATATATTATTTTTAATAATATTATTATTAATAATTGTGGCTGTTCAAATTATCCATTCGTAAATAATTCAAAGCAATATAAAAACCTAACTACGAATCAGCCTTGGAATTTATGATATAGGCATTTTTTTAATAATCAGGTTCGAATGTGACTTGACACTAGCTTCCGAATATTTTGAAGTAAGAATTAGGACTTCTTTGCATATTGCATAATTATCAAACTTGATTGTTCTGGATCTATGTGTATTTCATGCTCTCATGGTAAAAAAATTAAAAATGATATCTTCGAATGAAGCGATCTCATATAACATCGATCGAACTTCGCTTTGCAAATTCTAATTAAGTAATAATTTTGATTATTCCAGTTTGTACATAACCGACTTATATTCCTCCAGGGGTCGAATAGGATATTTGTGAATGCTCCTTCATTGGAAAGAGTGGAAGATCTTCCACAAGCTGAAGTGAGCGTGCCTGGGGACCGCGGTCCAACGATTGATGTTGTATTTATACACTCTTGTGATAATTTCGATAGTGCAGTTTACAACTTGTAACGGCTATGACTTGTTCTATTTAGGACCGATAGATGGCGTTCCAAACAATTTTGTTAAGCTCAAATGACCCAAATCATCACGTCTTTAAAAGCCTCCGCGAAAAAATCGGGTCCGTCGCGGGCAGCGCATCTGGGCGCTTGTTCGACTTTAATATTTGTCAACGTTTATAAAAAGTTATGAGAAAACGGTGGATCTGAACAGGGTATAATACTTGTAACAGTTTTCGCCGCACGAGCGCGGATGCGCGTACGCCGGTGGCATATTGAGCGGTTATGACGACCGCGCATCCGGCAGGGGTGAGGCTTAACCGACTTCGTAAATAAATGGTTAGAATATTAAAGGTACTTGTGGTCGCAGCTTTCGACTTTTTGGTAAATGTAAAAGAAAGTATCATTTTTAAGCATTGATAGCACTGTACCTACGTGAGGCCCGGGTTCGAATCTTGGTGAGGTCATGCACTAAAGAGTTTTCCAAAACTTACGTATTTAATACTCAGCTCGACGTTGAAGTAAACATCTTTAAGGGGTCCAAAGAACATCTTGTGAAACGTGGGTATATCCAGAAATGGAATACCTCTGCCTACCCCCTCGGGGATAAAAGGCGTAAGGATATTATTATTATAATCTATTTTTATTGACATTTATTTTTAGACAACATAAAAAATTGGTTATTTATCGCATGCTCAATATATAAGTACAAAGAGTTCTCAAAGTCACAAGATTTTTTCGATACAATTAATTTATAACAGCATATAACCTATCTAAGCAATTAACTCATGTCGCATTTTGTATGCAATACAAAAAAATACTTAGCACTTTATATTTTTTTCAATCTTCGAAAAATTTGCAAATTTTGCAATCATCACTTAGGTACCTACTTAAATATCGTACTTCGTACTTCGTACTTCGATACGAAGTTTGTTTACAAAGTATATTTTTTTGCGTTGCTATATACCTTTAAACTTTGTTTCCTGTGTGTTACTAAAATTCTTTTAATCACGAATGACATACTTATGTTGCTGTCACAAATATTGACAAATGAAAAAGGTTATCGGGCCGGATAATGCGTTATATAACATAACGCATCAAGTTAAAGTTACCTGCCAGAACTTTCTATATTTATTACGAAATTTATACCTTTAAGGTAACCAACTTAAATTCCACCTTAAAGGTAAGTACTTTAATTCCATTAAGGTACTTAATAGTGAATCGTTTAGCCCGCTATATTAAATTAAATTAATTATATCATGAATTGTTTACGACTTTACACGACAGCAGCAGACGTATTCACAGAGACTCGATACCTGTGCTCGATACCGTTTCCGTTCGATTCGAGTCGAATCTATCGACATCGGAAACGAATCTATCAAGATGGGCTGATGTTGGTATCGAAAACTAATTTCACATAATATGACAGTTGGTGTCACATATGACATAAAGCCGTATACAGTAAGAAAGCCGAAAGCTTGTCGGCGCCGGTCCATTCTACAGAAAGCAAGCAGATTGAAGCAGAGCGAGCAAAATGTCGTACGATGATTGGCGGGCGGCACCAGCGCCGACCGGCGCGAGTCGGCGCCGGTCGGCGCCCATCAGCGCTTGTTCATATAAATGCCTCCGCCGGTTACCTGCGTAGACCGGCGCCTGTAGGCGCCGACAGGCGCCGGTCGGCGCCGATGGGTTTTCGACTTTCTTTCTGTATACGGCTTTAGTTTTTTGAATTTAAAGAGCAGTGATAGCCCGGACGGTTAAAGAGTCGGCCGAAAATCAGTGAGGCTCTGGTTCGAATCCTGGCATGTACCAATGAGTTTTACGTACATTATTATCACTAGCTCGACGGTGAAGGAAAACATCGTGAGGAAACCCGCAGGTCTCAGAATTAATTCTGAGACATGTGTAAACTGACCCGGTCCGGCGATGGGCTCACCACCTATCACGTTTAGGGGTCCAATATATCTCGTGAAATGTGGGTATATCTAGTTATGGAATACCTCTGCCTACCCCCTCGGGGATAAAAAGGCGTGAGATTATATATTATTTTTAATAATATTATTATTAATAATTGTGGCTGTTCAAATTATCCATTCGTAAATAATTCAAAGCAATATAAAAACCTAACTACGAATCAGCCTTGGAATTTATGATATAGGCATTTTTTTAATAATCAGGTTCGAATGTGACTTGACACTAGCTTCCGAATATTTTGAAGTAAGAATTAGGACTTCTTTGCATATTGCATAATTATCAAACTTGATTGTTCTGGATCTATGTGTATTTCATGCTCTCATGGTAAAAAAATTAAAAATGATATCTTCGAATGAAGCGATCTCATATAACATCGATCGAACTTCGCTTTGCAAATTCTAATTAAGTAATAATTTTGATTATTCCAGTTTGTACATAACCGACTTATATTCCTCCAGGGGTCGAATAGGATATTTGTGAATGCTCCTTCATTGGAAAGAGTGGAAGATCTTCCACAAGCTGAAGTGAGCGTGCCTGGGGACCGCGGTCCAACGATTGATGTTGTATTTATACACTCTTGTGATAATTTCGATAGTGCAGTTTACAACTTGTAACGGCTATGACTTGTTCTATTTAGGACCGATAGATGGCGTTCCAAACAATTTTGTTAAGCTCAAATGACCCAAATCATCACGTCTTTAAAAGCCTCCGCGAAAAAATCGGGTCCGTCGCGGGCAGCGCATCTGGGCGCTTGTTCGACTTTAATATTTGTCAACGTTTATAAAAAGTTATGAGAAAACGGTGGATCTGAACAGGGTATAATACTTGTAACAGTTTTCGCCGCACGAGCGCGGATGCGCGTACGCCGGTGGCATATTGAGCGGTTATGACGACCGCGCATCCGGCAGGGGTGAGGCTTAACCGACTTCGTAAATAAATGGTTAGAATATTAAAGGTACTTGTGGTCGCAGCTTTCGACTTTTTGGTAAATGTAAAAGAAAGTATCATTTTTAAGCATTGATAGCACTGTACCTACGTGAGGCCCGGGTTCGAATCTTGGTGAGGTCATGCACTAAAGAGTTTTCCAAAACTTACGTATTTAATACTCAGCTCGACGTTGAAGTAAACATCTTTAAGGGGTCCAAAGAACATCTTGTGAAACGTGGGTATATCCAGAAATGGAATACCTCTGCCTACCCCCTCGGGGATAAAAGGCGTAAGGATATTATTATTATAATCTATTTTTATTGACATTTATTTTTAGACAACATAAAA
Source organism: Ethmia dodecea (assembly GCA_963855545.1). NCBI lineage: Eukaryota > Metazoa > Arthropoda > Insecta > Lepidoptera > Depressariidae > Ethmia > Ethmia dodecea. The sequence goes on from OY979453.1 coordinate 8,462,077, forward strand.
AATTGGTTATTTATCGCATGCTCAATATATAAGTACAAAGAGTTCTCAAAGTCACAAGATTTTTTCGATACAATTAATTTATAACAGCATATAACCTATCTAAGCAATTAACTCATGTCGCATTTTGTATGCAATACAAAAAAATACTTAGCACTTTATATTTTTTTCAATCTTCGAAAAATTTGCAAATTTTGCAATCATCACTTAGGTACCTACTTAAATATCGTACTTCGTACTTCGTACTTCGATACGAAGTTTGTTTACAAAGTATATTTTTTTGCGTTGCTATATACCTTTAAACTTTGTTTCCTGTGTGTTACTAAAATTCTTTTAATCACGAATGACATACTTATGTTGCTGTCACAAATATTGACAAATGAAAAAGGTTATCGGGCCGGATAATGCGTTATATAACATAACGCATCAAGTTAAAGTTACCTGCCAGAACTTTCTATATTTATTACGAAATTTATACCTTTAAGGTAACCAACTTAAATTCCACCTTAAAGGTAAGTACTTTAATTCCATTAAGGTACTTAATAGTGAATCGTTTAGCCCGCTATATTAAATTAAATTAATTATATCATGAATTGTTTACGACTTTACACGACAGCAGCAGACGTATTCACAGAGACTCGATACCTGTGCTCGATACCGTTTCCGTTCGATTCGAGTCGAATCTATCGACATCGGAAACGAATCTATCAAGATGGGCTGATGTTGGTATCGAAAACTAATTTCACATAATATGACAGTTGGTGTCACATATGACATAAAGCCGTATACAGTAAGAAAGCCGAAAGCTTGTCGGCGCCGGTCCATTCTACAGAAAGCAAGCAGATTGAAGCAGAGCGAGCAAAATGTCGTACGATGATTGGCGGGCGGCACCAGCGCCGACCGGCGCGAGTCGGCGCCGGTCGGCGCCCATCAGCGCTTGTTCATATAAATGCCTCCGCCGGTTACCTGCGTAGACCGGCGCCTGTAGGCGCCGACAGGCGCCGGTCGGCGCCGATGGGTTTTCGACTTTCTTTCTGTATACGGCTTTAGTTTTCAATACCAACATCAGCCCATCTCGATAGATTCGTTTCCGATGTCGATAGATTCGACTCGAATCGAACGGAAACGGTATCGAGTCTCTGTGAATACGTCTGCTGGTTCATTGTTTTGCGTATTTAAACTAGAAGCGGCGTTGCTCGCGTGGATCCTGTTTATTTCCGTGGGAATTTTCAAAAATACGTTTACGTTTTATTTACGCCATTTAAGGAACTTTGTGCAAAATTTCGTGCCTCTGAATCCAGCTGTTTCAACTGTTCGTTGATCGATCTGTTAGTTAGCTTCTTCTTTTATATATACTCAGTATTTAAAGCTCGTCTTTTATATGACAGGCCTGTTGGCTCAGTTGGTAGTGACCCTGCCCTCTGAGTCGGAGGTCGCGGGTTCGATCCCCGCTCGGGGCCAAAATTTCTGTGCATGAACATGTCTGTTGGCTTCGTGTCTGGTCGTTTAATATTTATTTAAGTATGTTTATCAGTTGTTTAGTACCCATAGTATACAGGCCCTGCCTAGTTTGGGGCTAAATAACCGTGTGTGAATTGTGTCCCACAATTTATTTATTTATTTATTTATATACAGATTATTACAGATGGATGTGAGTAGGTATTTAGTTTTGGCACTACCTATTTGTAGCCTTAATATGTTGGTAGGCTTTAATAGAATTAGGCGTCGTTATAGGTTCATTTACATCTCCGATGTATTATTTTTACACAACTGCACGAAAAGGATCATATTATTTTAAAATCTTTTTAGGGCAGTGATTGTTAAAAAATTCTCGTGGTATGGTATATTCACAGAGGTCACGACTTCTTCTATCATCCACAATGAAAGATACATTTATACCCCGTATCACGTCGTTCTACGGTTACATAAGCTATAGCTATAGAACTTCAGCTTTTAGTGGAGAGTAAAGCTTATAGCACCAAATGTCCTTTTATGACCCAAGCTGTATAATAGCACATTAAAAGACTGTTACTATACTACGATACTATTAAACTACCCACTGGAACTGTTTATCTCGCTCCATATCGTCATGAAATAATAAAATTGCCGACAATTTAGGATGTAGGTATCCATTCAGACGCCTAGGTCATTCACCTGCTGCAATTCTATGACTATACTCGAGTAAACTATGCTTCTAAATTCATAAATAATATCGTAAAAGGGAAAGTATGTTTGTTACTTAATAAATACAGGTTACAGTGACCATGAAACTTTGCCCAGATTCGACGAACACACTTATTACAAGATTGAATCGAAAACTCGCCTGCCCCAGTATTGTAACAGCAACTACGTAGGCTCAAAGGCGTTCAGGAGTTCGAAAAACACATGGTAAAAACCGGGTCGATGCTTCACAAATAGAACTCTTCTGCTGATTCCCTCGTGGACAAAGACTTAGTGTATAGTTATATCTTCTGCCTATGTATATGTCGCAGTAAGATAGATAAAGCCGTAATATAGTTATATCCCTAGGGATATAATTATATACCGTAACATAGTTATACCATAGCGATTCTTTACTATCTCACTAGGAATATAGTTATAAACCGTCGAAGTTTAGTGATATACTTATATCACTAGATTAAGTTCAGTGTTATAAATATATATTAGGGTTTGTCTCAAAAAAGTCATATTGTATCATATTGTATATTGTAGTATATTAAAGCTTATTTATTCTCAAACATTTTTGAAAAATTGAAAAAATTTCAAAAGTCAACTTTATGTACCTACCTATCCTGCAGTTAGTTACAATACTTTGTGACATTAACACGTATTAAAGTAATTATAATTAAAACGATGAACAGGATGAGAATCCACTCCAAAAAGAGCTTTGTATGGTGTTCTTTTTATAGTTTGATGAAAAGAGCAGTTTTTTTGGTACTGTACAAAGCCTATTACAATCGACCAATTAGTAGAATTATTATCTTGTAGCCAAGCCTGTAACATGTTCTTCACATCTTGAAAAATTCAATAATTCCAATGCGACCTTGCACCGGCGCACACTCCGAAAGCTATTTCACTAAACTGAATCTAGTAATATAAGTATGTCACTAAACTTGGACCGTTTTATAACTATATTCCTAGTGAGATAGTAATGAATCGCTATCATATAACTATGTTACGGTATATAATTATATCCCTAGGGATATAACTATATTACGGCTTCATCTATCTTACTGCGACATATATATGTATTAAAGAAGAAATTGTCGGACTGATTGATCAACGCAGAGTTGAAACCGCTCGGTCTAGAAACATTTTATACAGTTTGTCTTTTTTAAAGATTCCTTATATGACGTAAGTGATTCCTAAGAAGAGATTTTTGAAAAATGCCAAGGGAACAGGGAAAAAACGGATTCATAGAAACTAAAAAATTAAAAAGACAAGATAAAGTTTAAACCCGTTACACTTGTGCTAAGAATCTGCCTATTCACATACACAATAGTTTTAACGTCTAAAACAACTAGTGCGCACAAAACTAAACACCAATAACGGGTATTTGTTAGCTATAGTAGTACAACTTAAGTCTGTAAAAGCAATAATGTCGTGTTCTATACGATGCTATCTTCATGGTTGGCTTATTGAGATGATGATAAGTTCAAGGTCCGTTTAGTAACTGGTTGTGTCATAGAGGCGTCTACGAATGAACATGCCTTTTGGGTTTTGATGCGTTTGAGGATGTCATACCTTTTATTTTGTATGTCAGATTATTTTGTGGTTTGTAGAATTAATTATATGACGCATCTTATAACTTGCTTGTAATGAAATGGTCGATAGCTCTGAATCCTAATCAATCAATACAAAAAAAACTGCTAATATTTATTGAAGATATCGTCATAGCCAAGAAACTTCGGTGTTTATATAATTTGATAAAACAACTGCCAACTGCATGTTGGATTGGCACATACGAAGGGTTAAGGGGTAAGGGGAAGGGTACAATATTGTATACTACATATTATATTTTTAAACACGGTTCTTGCATGGAAACCTCCATTACAACATACTCTATGTGAAAATTTGAAGATGATACAGCCCTGTGACAGACGGACGGACAGAGAGAGAACTATTTGGGATGTAACACTGTGTGAAAAAAAAAACCCGAATAATATTAGATATTTTTAAAAAACAATTATTTAAAATCTATTAGGTATGTGAAAATAAGAATCGATTAATATGATAGATTTTTTTTTAACATTTCTTTTTGGCAAAGGTTGGGTACGGAAACCTAAAATGTAGTAAGCCTGTATGACACAACACGAATCTAGTGACACCTTCCTTGCACTTGAAAATCTGTCAAACAGTTTAGAGTACAGCAGGTCGACGGCCGAGCCGTAGAAGAAACTGTTTTTCCGAGGCTCGGTCTTAGGGCGTGAGAAGGAACAGTATGTTGAGTTTTTACTCAGTGCAAGCCCGACATAACCAAGTTGTCATCCCCGCTACCACCAGGTATAAGGCATTTTAAAAGGATGCGAAACAAAAACGGCTACAGGTCACAAAGAAACAGTCCCCCATATTGTTTTTCGTGACGTCACCTCCTCAGTATCGTATCACCCCGCAACCAGAAGTAACGAATCTAACGAATTTTTTACTAAAATATACCATATCAACCCATTTCTTTAGGCTGAGCTAAAGAAATAGATTCACATACTTACATAACATACATCCGAAAAACATTACCCTTATTCCGGTGCAGTCTGGTAAAAACAGTCATAAAGCTTGTTATTCACTAACATTACATCCACAATGGTCAATCAAAAGTTACATAACTCGATAACTAATCAACAGATGAATGCTTCAGTTATCGAAGTGTCTGCTTTCGAACACGTTGTATTCAACGCAATAAATTCCAGCTCGCATCGTGCTTAATCAAGAAGAAAGTGCGAGAGATCATATCTATGCGTTACGTAAACTTTTTGATTTAATTGGGTAATAATTAGGAGTACTGATTGATGTGTGTATCTGTACACATACCATTGATTTATATTTTTTTAAATAATTGCAGAAAGTGATCACAATATCAAAGACGATCATATGGAATTTAATTTATGTAAAATAAATTAATAACCGCTCTAAAAAGTAAAAAAAAAACGACTTCAATCTTCAACTTATATGGTTTTCTCATGGATGCCGCTGTCAGAACTGGACGAAATTAAAATGGGACCAATTTGGAAGCACCAGTTTTCAAATAAAAAAAGAATCATCCAAATCGGTTCACCCAGTCGAAAAAAAAAAACATACAGACGAATGATAACCTCCTCCTTTTTAAAGTCGGTTAAAAAGTAGATATTCTCACGCCTTGTATCCCCAACCAGTATTTTAAGGACTTCTTAACGTGATAGTGAGACCATCGCTGGACCCGACCGCCGGTATACGAGTAGGTATATGCCTTAGATGTTTTCTTTTACATAATTTACATATCATCCAAAATAAATCATATATATTTTTTATTAGCGGTTATTTTATCGTAAACATATACCTAGTTTAGGAGCATGATATGCATAAATTTTGAGCATGTTTTTGAGTATTCAACAACTGACAACCATAATTATTTTAATACATAGATAGATAATATAGGTCCGCACAAATAACCAGATAGACTACCGATATCATACTCATGCACACAAATGTTGGTCACCAGCGGAACTCAAACCCATGACCTCTGACTCAGAAGGCAAAGTCTAACAGGTACCAAAATCTCAATCAAATAACTTAAAACTTTATTTTTTGTGCCTATCTTTTTAATCAGATTTGAATTATAAAGTTCCACTCCTATAATTATTTTTTATATTTGTTATTTTATAATTATTTTTATTTCGAATCTACTATCTAACTGTTATCAATTCTATTCATTGCGATTGCTAGCTACGTCTTGCATAAAATGAATGGACGCTTGAAATCGATTCGCATTCTCAAAACTACCTCCCATGACACCTATATCAGATAGATCACTAAGCTATGGAAGTTACCATAACTGACAGTATTCTGCTGATTTTGATCTAGTATTCCTTTACATAACGTAACATGAACAGATCAGGCGTCAGGAAGTAAGCATCGTAACTTAGAAGTGACCTATTACGCGCCGGTGTCAACTTAACAATGGTCTTCCTGTCATTTAAAGACACTTGCTTAGTTAAGTGTCAGTTAGGTTACGTAAATGAAGTTTGATCGCAGGTTTTCAGATTAAAAGTAGCTTCTGAAATTGCGTCACGTGCATACTAGTACTCGTATTAGGTTTTAATTAATTAATAATATTATAAACGCGAAAGTTTCTCAGGATGAATGGATGGATATTCGTTACTTTATTAGCGCAAAAACTACATTACGGATTTTGATGAAACTTTACATTAGATATTCATAGCTTATACATCAGAATAATACATAGACTACTTTTATTCCTGAAAGCAGTTAAAGTCAAAAGCTAGTTATACATGTACCTATTTGTAATCTCATTGATTAGGCGAGTTGAAAATCTATCCTAGTTTCTGATCAAAGAACAACTTCTTAGATGTGTTGAAATTAACGTAGCGTGGCCGCTTATATTAAACGGTGAAATTACCTAACGATTTACAGACAACAGTTTTTTATGTCTGCCAGTTGACCCGACATACGCTGATCTGTCATAATCCAATAGAAAAGTGCACTTGCAGTTTGTCCCAAATCCTTTCCTAAAAACCTTATAGAATTTTTTTTTCCAAATCGGCTCAACCGTTCTCAACATAAGCATCACTTATGCTTATGTTAGATTTGTAAACCTTTACTTATTTGTAGAGATTTAAAATCACAGCAAAAGATAATATTACTGATGATTTCCTTTAGAGTAACCGTTTGAAAACTAGTGATATCAAAATCGGTATCCAAAAACAAACCAAAAAATACTGCATGCATAGTAGGTTTTATAATCACAAAGAATAATATTAAATCCATATTTTGTTCACGCATTTTGAAACCTATTTTTTCTATTCCTCACTTAACACCTTACAATCCAGACACAATCGAAAAAGCATTAAATATGTAGAGACGTCAAATAAAATACAGCCGGCCACCCGCACTGAGGATTACCATTCCATACCTCGCTTGTTTTTTTCCTAATGTGATTTCATTTGAAACACGCCATGTCTCGCTTGTGAACACGTGAAAGACTTTAGTCTTTATGCAGTAAACATAAAGTTGTTTTTAACTTGTGTTTAACACATTGCATACGGAATTTATTGGATTAAGAATTATCATAGACCAAAAACAAAAATGTAAGCTTCTAGATTCGTACTAGCGGCGCAAACTACGGGGAGTGCAAGCGGTCAAAAGGTTTTTATAATTTAGAATTTAGATAGTCAGTAACAGAAAATTAACTTAACAATATCGTCGTCGGAATAAATTGTAGCTAAAGATCAATATTTCTCATATAAACCACTCATAAAACACCAATCAAAATGTCTAGAAAAGTTAGTTAAGAAATATTAAAACATGAAACGAGTCCTCCTCACTGATATGACAACTGTTGTGTAATTTGGTATATAAATAATAAGAAGTAGGTACCTAATAATTTAAAAAATAAAATCTTCTTTTAAAGGGCTCAAATTCAGATCGGGCAAGGGCGCCATGACCGTAGGCTATGGCGAAGTTTATAATAACAAAACAACTCGTTATTGTACTCCCCAAAAAAAGGAAATACCTACATTTGATTTCGAAAAGTACAATAGGTGGTCTTGTCAAAAATGCAGTGATCAAAGTAAGAGTTTCAAAGATGATTCAGACTCTATCAATCAAGACGTAAAAATTTTTTTATGAAAAAATGTGTTTGAAAGCTCTCGATGAATTGATTTTGCTTTTGATTTAGATGAATTCAGATCTTGCACCCTCAATAAATAGAAGAACTATACGTTCACCTTTTTAAATTTTAGCCTAATCTGAAAACTAGACAAATAATTGACATAATTATTTATTAAATTGGATTTTACACCAATTAAATCAGACTCGTTTATATCTATAATTGCATGTACGACATTTGCATATAGAGGCAGGTTGATTAACAGATCGTGTAACCTCTGCCTCATCGACAGTGGAAAGTGAGCATGTGTTTCGTTCGCATCGCGCCCACATCCTACGCCACTTTCTTTCTCACAGCGACCGCCATAATTTAGATGTAACCGCCAAATTGGAGGCTTGCATAAGGAAACTTAACTTTTTTTAACGAGCAAGGAATAATTTTAGAAAATATTGTATAATTTTTTGCATGTTTATCTATACATATAGTAAAACTGTAACGGGGCTGTGTCTCTGTGTTATCGATGTAGATACCAAAACAACCTTTTTTTTTTGTCTGTCTGTTTGTGCACGCATCATGCAAAAACTAGGTGTTTGTTTAAATCTATGTGAGGTATACCAATGATTTTTCAAAACTTACGTACATATTTGTCACTATCTGGGCGTTGAAGTAAAACATCGACAAGGAAGCCCGCAGATCCCAGAATTGATTTTGAAGCATGTTGTAAACAGCACCCGGGTTTACCAGTCACGTTTAGGGGTCCCAAAAATGTACTGGTAAAAATTATAAAGGTATTTTTAGGAATGGAATACCACTGACTACCCCCCGGGGATAAAGGAGGGCGCATATTTATTTGCATGTTTACCTTATCACTTTTCTCCGGTAAAGGTCCTGTCAATGTCCTTTATCTGATCGCGTTGATGTCTTCTCTATCAACTTGACCCACAACCATGTTCGCAATGTCAACAAAATTGTTTGTTGATTTCTTCCAAAAGAAGATGTGTACAAACAAACATCTGGACAAACAGACACTATTCTTGTTGCTTTTAAGAATGTAGGTACATGCTGCGATTGTTTTTAAACAATGCGTCATAAAAACCGCTGTTATTTTGTGTAATAAATATCTACCTATGTAATGCGATTTACGCGTTGCTAAGATACAATCTAATCTTGTTAATAAGAAAGCCACTGCGTTGTTTCATCTAGTTTACTTTCAGCCAGTGCTTTTTTGGCTTACTCGATTGTTAAACAAAAAAGGGTTGTGGCTTTAACAATGCGTGCCTATATGTACTTAGGTATAAGTTATTTAATGTTTTTTTCTAACACAGAAAAAAAAATACTGAATTATAACAACAGAGGGACTGGCAACTTACTCATACTGATACCATATATCGTGTAAATATACGTAGAATAAACACTCAACCCTTATTCCAAAGGGGGTGGCTGGAAAAGTTAAATTCCAGTTCTTAAAGTAACATTTTCTGTCTATCTCTGTTTGTGTCTGTCCGTGGGCTATACTATACCTATCTTGTGATCTGTATAGGTAGACAGTTGAAATTTTCACATAATGTGTTTTTCTATTTCCGCTAAAACAACAACAACAATAAAAATTAAATAAAGCCCCTAATATATCCTTATACCAAATACCTACGTCTCTTTTTATATGAAGTGATAAATATTGTACGGTGGTAGGTAGGTACCTACGATACTTTCGTGTGCGCGTCCAACTCGCACTTAGCCACTTTTTGAATCTACCTACACTACTTAATATAATAAAGAGGAAAGATTTGTATGTTTGTAACGAATAAACTCAGAAACTACTGGACCGATTTTAGAAATTCTTTCACCAATAGAAAGCTGCAATAGGTACCGGCTATACAATATCCCCGTATTCCCACGGGAACGGGAATTACGCAGGTGAAACCGCGCAGAACCGCTAGTAGATAATATTGTAATTGCAGAAATGGAATAAAAATGTTTGCCACTTGGCTAAAGTGGCCATTTAGAATGCAACTTCAAAACGAACATTGGTCCTGCGTATTGTCATGTTAGCAAGAAATCGATGAAATTACAAAAGTCTTCGTGGATATTTCTTAGTAGGTAATCAATTTCACAGCATACCTACCTAACTACCACAAATTTGCGAATTGTGCGCCTGAGCATATAATCGATTAAGTTGTAAATAATGGTGACATTGCATTGTGAAAAGGTTAATGCGTTAACGGGTTTCACAAAATTAGGGTGACGTCTTACTTTTGAGTCGGAAGCCCACAGAAAGTATAAGCGCTCCGATTTATTAAAATACTTACAATAATATGTCATAAGAGCCCTGCAAGATATCGAAATAAAACATACACAAAAAAATAAGTTAAAATTCCTGTTTTAATTTCTAAAATTATCATTTAAATCTGCTATGGATGGATTCTTACACTTTTCTTGCGCATGTAGTCTACCGGATAGACTTGACACTTGACAAGCCGTTGTTGCCACCCAGTCTCTAACAACAATCTTGACGCTGTTTTTGTGCTGTAAATTTGAATAAGTAATGAACTAATTCTGCTTTCCCCTCGGTTGGCCATTCAAATGTCGCATTTACGAATCAAAATTATCGGACTCTCCAATTCCGATGCTTGAATGTATAATTTCAGTCCGGTTTTTTATGTGTTTGAGGTATTTTGGATTCTAAGATAGAGGTTATGGAAGAAGGTCGAGCACAGAACGAGTTTGTTACTGTTTCTTAATTAATACTCGTAATAACCTTATTCACCTATACTTAGGATTCAACAAGTGTAAATAGCAAGTTTTTCAAACGGTAACAGTAGTTTTTTTTAAATTGCCGCCAAATTGTCTGGTTTCGCTAATCTGCAAAATGGCAGACTTTTTGTTTTACCCGCAACGACGCTCAGTTCGAGGTTCCAACCGTAAAGCATGCAACGGATAAATTCTGAACCAGCATCACCTGACAATACGCAATTATTATTATTTTAACAAAACACTTACATATTGTATCCGTTCGGTCTCACGCAACAATCCGGAATTCAACAATTTTATCAAAAAATCACTTTGTAAGTATCGGTGTTCCTGGCGTAAGAACTTTCAAAACACTGTCCTTGTCAAGACTTTCCGAAGCTTTCGAAGAGTTCGGTCGCAAAATTAACCGCTTAAACGATTAATTTGAAATCCCAACGTATTGGATCTTACACTAAGTTCAATTCACCAATTAGTAATTACTTTCGAATGAACTCCAGGTGCGACAGACGTCTGTTCCGCTCCGTGGTCCGCGGTTCACTGAAGGAAGAGAAGTGAGAAGAGACACGTCACTCGCTGCGCCCGCGCCAAGCTCACCTTTACTTCATTGTACGCCGATTAGCTGCACTTGATACTGGGAGATTAAAAGAAAAATAGAAATAAGTTAAAGAAGACGAGATAGAGTTATGAGTAGACATGGTTGGTAAACGGTTATAACTCATAACATAGATTAATGAGTACCAAGACAACTTAATTAATAAGTATTATATTTTGCCTATTAGTATCATACAAACCTCTACTAAGTATACTCTAACAGACCTAAGCTCTTACTCACTATACTAGAATTCTCAAATTCTTATTCAAATATGTGACAGTTCCGTTATAAATATTTTATGTACATAACCATAAATTTAATGTAAGTTCTAAACTTTTATCTGTCATTTTCAGCTTTTCACTCCTAAATTTTACTTTAAACCGCTGAACTGATCATGCTGTTTAGTAAAGTGATAGCTTACATATTGAGGAGGGATATAAGCTGTATTTTACCGTACAACGGGAACAAAACTGGGGGTCAAAACCTAGCATTATAAATCTCTATAAAGAAAAGAAGAAACTGGCTGATGACTAGATCCCAATTACTACTAACTCATAGTACCTATAGGAAGCGAGATTTTAAGAATCCCAACGGTACTTAAGGGATTCACGCAAGACAACCCCGTTGTAAGCACAATTCTACACCTGCAATGTTCTTATAAATATCAAAACGATTCACTCCGCACAAAACCTCCAACATCCCGCGGTGCGGCCTCGATATTCCGGCAGGCAGACACACATACACCTCTCTACGCTCCATCTAAAATCTATTCCACATTCATGCCTCGTAATTGTTACTAGAAGATCGATGGACGCAAAAACTGTGAATAGTCCAAATGTTGCCCTACAACTATATCAACTAGCAACTGTCATGAAATGAAGTGAGAAAGTGGGTTGTTTGCCAAAAAAGTAAGATGCATGACAGAAAAAAATTAATTACAAATTGTCTAAGTATTTAAAAGAAACTTGTTTGAGGTTGGAGCTCAATGATGTTAAACGTTTATTTATGACAGTACCTACATTAAAGAATTTGAGTATTATTTATTATTGAAGCTCTTCGATCATTAATTTAAAAGATACAGAATCAACGCCACACAAGAATGACGAAAAACATTTGTACTCATTAGAAGATTTCGGTGCACACAGGCAAACTAGTAGTGTTCAGTTAGTAAAACCGTATTGATCTTTTTTATGTGACTGCTTATCTTTTTAGGTATTATTGGCTACTAGTCATAAATAACTTACGTACATATTATATTTATCACTAGCTCGGCGTTAAAGGAAAACATCGTGAGGAAACCCGCAGGTCCCCGAATAAATTCTGAGACATGTGTAACAGCACCCCCCGGTCCGGCGAAATCGGTATTGGATGTGCGCACGTTTATTTCCATAAAATAAAAATAAAATAAAATAAAATGGAATACCTCTGCCTTCCCCCTTCGGGGATAAGAGACGAGAGACTTTTCAGGCTTATTTTAGGGAGTAGGCAGAAGTATAGGTAGCATTTCTGGAAATACCCACGTTTCCCCAGAATATATTCTTTCCACCAAACTAGAAATTTCAACATTATTGAAAACACAAAGTGTTTTAATGTATGGATTGCATTACATGGTTCGTTGAACTCTTTTACATCAGTAACGTTTATGTAATGAAATTATTAGGACCATGTAAGAGCTTCATCCATAATGTTATTATAAATTGATATGACCTGATAATACGATAGCTAATAGAGATTCTTGATTCACACAAATTTAATTACAACCACAGTAGGTAAGAGAAGAGATAAAAGATCGAGTGCAATCTAATACTTACCTTGTTATTATATGTACATAAGTAAATTCTTCAATAAAGACTGAAATAAGTACCTATTAGTAATTTGTGACATCTCATCTCTTAAGTAATGATTTTTTTGTTTCGAGTACCTAATTCAAAAATCTTATTCATTATGTAGGTACCTACCAAAATTCTTGCAACTTGTTAAGTAAAAATTTGGTACCTACCAGATTCATACCTAAAATGGAATAGGCATTACATTACTGCCTTCTTATGCAGACCACAAAAATGTGTAAATTACGTACTAAATGGTAAAATAATCTGGTCTTCAAGTCACGTTTAAATGATCATTTAACGTGTTGTGTCGATGTCGTAATATAGCATTAAGAAACATAATTACAAGATCTGAGCATAACTGTCCACGTTATCAATGTGTAGGTAGTATAGATAGATATTACATTAAATATGCTCACGCTTTTATTCCCGAGGAGGCCGGCAGTATTAGTTATTCTGCGGCAGAGCTATTCACTTTTTTACCAGTAGGTTTATTTTATAGGACCCCTAAACATATCCGGGTCTTCTACACATGCTTCAGAATGTATTCTGGGAGCAGTGGGTTTCCTCACTACGTTTTCCTTAACCGTCGAGCTAGTGATAATTATGTACCAAGGTACTTACGTAAGTTTTTCAAAAACTGATTTGGTAACAGGATATCGCATTTACTTATGTAGATAACTAATTTAAACCTTCGAAGTAAATTACCCTGACCCCAATTTACATGCTTTTCACATTATAGGCCTTTTCCTACAAGCTGATTCAAAGGTTAGCCCGATGAGATTTTTCACGATGTTGAACACACAAATTTTATCCCTTATTTAGGAATAGTATAAGGAATTAACTTTAAAAAAAAATTTTTACGTTACATTCTTGCAAAAGTTCATGCTTCTAGCACATGAGTAAAGTTCCGTTTCTTTAATCATGTGCTTCTAGTGGCTAATTCGTCCAACTTCTAAACCCACCAAGTTCTCCATTAGTAAATTGAGCTAAGTAGGTATCTACTTAACAAACAAAACCTTTTTATAGCCGGATAAATGGACACAGAGGCAGAGACGACCGAATCAATTAAGTATCAAGCTGGCATCTACAGGGTCAACAGTGTCATAAAAAACTATAGGTAATCAGAACACGCCTAACTATTAATAATCAATAGTCATAATTTGCCACTCAAATTAACATGGATACAAATAACAATCTCCAGTTGGTCAGAGTAGGACACAATTTTACGAGCCGAAGAAAGTTCTATATGTGGGTCACAACCTGCCGTGAACTTGGCGGAACCGGTCTGCACGCAGATAACTGATAATTCCGAAAATTATTGTGTGACAGACTGGCTTTGAGTACTAGGTCAGCAACGTACCTACCCATCTTGGACTAAGGATTTTTTTGCTATTTATTTATACCTAGTTAACTTCATATTGGCGAGAGACTAGATTTTGATAAAAACTGACACAATCTCAAAGTAGGTAGGTAAGTAGGTACGTAACTATATCCTTTTAAGTAAAAAATAATGATCGGCAACGGGTAGGTAATAAATGACGGAGTTCTGAGGTAACAAACATAACCTAGACTAATTGAGAACCTCTTCCTTTTTTTTAAGTTGTTTAAAAATTTGTGTCGTTATTTCAATACCTTGTACAGTCAAGAGCACATGAAGCATTACACTTGTAATGCGAGTCTGACCTCTAAAGCGATTGTAATAATAACGTTACAAAGTCCAATGTGTCAAGCTCCACGTGCTCTTGACTGTACCTTTATTTAAATGCGGTCTACAGAAGAAGTCTTTGTGACTCTTAGTCCAATGCTCATTTCATCAATCCTTCTGTTGAAGAGCTTGATAATAGTTTTTTAAAATCAGCTACCCACAAACTCTACCTTTCAGTGTTGCAGGTTTGTTGCCGAGAGCTTAGACGCAAATATGCTGACAGTTCTACTTCCAAAAACTTAACTCTCCTTCTGCAGTGCTGGAATTCTACTTTTCTAAACAAAACTATGTATCCGCAAGTGACTTTTAGCAGTATTTTACGTTTGTTCGTTACGTTTATATTACATTTTTTCTATAAGTAGACTAGTTACCTACTGATAATAATAATTATTGATGTGATGTCTGGTTAAGTTTAGATATTAATCTCGAATATTCTATGCCTTGCTAATTGCTGGTAACATATCCACTTACAAGCGACACAAATATAACGGGCTTACTGTTAAGATGCGTACAACCAGACAGGTTGAATTTTAACTTTCAAAGCACCACATAAATTATCAAGATGGAGATTGTTATCTGGTCCGTCATAAAAAAAGTCATCTTCTAAACTCGTATTACTGCTAACCTAACGCGTCAGTACATTTAAACGATGGTTTGCGATATCGTAAGATAATGACCAAACACGTATGTCGCTTATTTAGATACTGGATTTTCCGCGCGGTTTCACCCGCGTAGTTCCCGTTCCCGTGGCAATACGGAGACAAAAAAACCGGCCAAGTGCGAGTCGGACTCGCGCACCGAGGGTTCCGTACAACCTTGCAAATTTATTTTTTTCGTAATTTTTCCTTTATCTATGCTATAAGACGTTGCTTCGTACCAAATTTCAAGATTCTGAGTTCACGGGAAGCACCCTGTAGGTTTTGATTCCCTTGCAAGTGTCGAAAATTTGCGGCATAAACGGCTGTATCTTTTGATTGCGTTGGCTTAGAAGTTTGATTTTTTCACAGCTTCAAGGGACAGTAGACCTGAGTAATTGATATAAATTTCAGCTTCATACCTCCACGCGTTCCTGAGAAAAAGGGTCTTGACAGACGGACGGACGGACGGACAACAAAGTGATCCTATAAGGGTTCCGTTTTTTCCTTTTGAGGTACGGAACCCTAAAAACAGCCACTGTTACTCCCTGTCAATGTACCTTTCCATTTCTGAAAGAATCTTTTAAATTGGTGCAGTAGTTTTTGAGTAATAAACTCAAACAGTCGCGCAAACAATCTAGTATGCGAATGGTTCGAGTTACTTTCTCGATTTTCTTTTATTTTGATTGTATAGTAATTTACAGTCTAACTTTAATAACGATAAGTTTCATCCAGTCGATTACGGCAAATATTGATACTATTTATTATCTAAATAAATGTACTAATATTGTATGATTACCCCGGTGTTCCTTTCCATAAAAACGTCAACGAGAGTAAAAAGGATTTTTCTTCAATAAAACAAATTTAAAACTTAATATAAACAGATATAATTATTAGATTGACACTGTCAACTTATAAAATAAATATTACATTACATATTAGGTACATACCATTTCTTTTTACAACATTAATCGCTACGTGACAAAAATAAAACCTTTTGGTACATTACAGAAAATTTAATGTTCCTTCCAAATTATAACTAGGTGTTCCCGAAAACCCATAATGTAAATTTCGTGTTCAAATGTTAGTATATCCTAAACCTAGTACCCAGTAATACTGTGACTAGTCAAATAACAATGACACTGGAAATGACGCCATTCAATCACAAATAACTATATTTTAAAGGAATAGTAATAGACGCTTAATATTATACCCAAATATATTTGCGAGCAAATCAATGGCTCACATAATATTTAATAATAATATGATAACTTGATAACATTTCGATAAATATCATTAAATCTAAGGATCTGTAATACTTTCTTACTTTAGTTTGAGGATCGTGGCACGGTAGACCGATTATATAAGATTCATTATTTTAGTCGATGATATTGTGCAATTACCTAAACACATTGGCCTTAACACAGAATGGTGTTTAAAGGAAGCCTGATTAAAAAATATATGTCGTCACTCTTAAAAATTGTCAAAAAAGTAACAACGTTGTTTTTTAGACAGAATGTTACTTTGAACACCGTTTTGTGACAATGCCGTTAATATTTAATGTTCATATTTTTTGTATTTTATTGGAGAATAAGTAATACAGTTATGGTTTTGTATTGTGTTATATATAAATGTCTAACCTAGTTTCGAGAAGTATCTAAGTATATCATTTATTCCATGAAAAAGTTTATGTCTATTCTCTTTATCTATAAACTATTCTAGTGTTGACTAAAGTTCGTCCTATTTTATTAAAAACATGTCGAAAAAATTGTTAAGTTGTTATTATTTATTGTCGAGTAAAATTTATTTTAACAACATAATTATAAATTAAATTGGGCTAAATAATAATCGTTGACAAAACAACTGGATAATTGGTAACTTAATGTATATTTTTATTGTGAAAACATTAGGGTCCAAACATAGTATAATACTTAGGCCACAATACAAGACCAAATAAATGAGAAAATATTTATGTTATTAATAAGTATGGGATATCTTTTCTTTCGAGACATTATGCCGCAATGGGAAGGGTCGGTATCCAGTGGTCGCTTGCTAACGAGACTGATTATGTACACTTGACCAATTATTAAGACGCTGAAAAGCTTGTCATATAGGCACGTGTGTTTGTGGAAATAAGTTATTTTTGAAATTACACTAGTGTCTCTTTTGTGATCGCCATAAGACAATCCACGACGCTAATCTAATACTGGGCTCGATTCTGCATTACAGGGAATAAACATATTTTAGTTTAGTTCTGTCATTTTCTTTCTCCTACAAAAGAAAAGAGATGAGAGATATTTAATCCTGTCAAATTAAAATTAGTCGTGTCAACTAAGGCGTGTTTAGCAATTTTAGCGACGATGTAAAAAGGTGATGGATAAAAGTGACAGATAAGCACGTTCATAAGGTTCAAATTAGTTGGTTTTTGACATTACTCTTCAATCTATGGTGTGTTTCTGTCCTTTTTCTTTCGTATTCTATGGAAAAGGATAGGCTAACTTAAAATTAAGAATTTTAGCTGGTCTGCAGAATCGAGTCCATTGACACTGAAAAAAAAGACAATCCGTAAATAGTTAAAGATTATCTTATAGTTTATACTAGGGATGTTTTGTGAGGCGTGTCAATAATAAATTTTGACAATGAAGCCAAAATCAAGTGTTATTTGGAAACATGTTTCTCGTACCGATTCCGACTCCGAAAAACTAAATTTAAAAACTCCGACTCCGCCTTCAATACCGATAAAACCACCTCCGTAACATCCCTAGTTTATACCCTGCATCCAATGTTGGCATTATGTAAGGACAATCTATAATATTGGGGATATCTCTTCATTCATGCAATGTCAATGTTGGTGTGGTAGAATCTACGAATAAGGAAATTCCTTATTCGTAGGGTAGAATGGATTGTCTCACTGATTGACTTCGAGTATATGGTCCACAACCTTTTGAATCTATGGCCGCTTCAAGAGGCCATTTCATGAAATGAATGACAGGTTTTTTCATAAAGATATGTTTTACATTATTTGGTCCAAATATTGCCATTAAAACAAAAACTAATACTTTATTTTACAATGGCACTTACACTACTAAGACAATAACAAAATCATTTTTGGAATAAATAAGGATTTCAGAATCTGTTTAATAAATTCCTGATAAACTATCCAACAGATAAGTTTTTAACTAAAATATGGTGTATCCGTCACATTATTTATCAAAAACTAAACAGAGAGCTTTGAAACAAGTCCATTATTTCGTATCCTAAATAAGGGACATACATCACAATTTTATATTGGAATGTTTTATGATCTTTTCCTAATAAAGCGATTACACGCTATAACACTAACGACATATAACGCACTCACACAGCCGAATAGTATGCTATAACAATGTCGAAAGTACAACCAGTGGGTTTATTATCTATTTTCAATCGTAATCGTTTTCCATTTGACATTTATTCAGCCTCTATTGCTTATTCAACACTGAAGGTATTGAACTAATGACAAACGTCAAACCAGTGAAGCCGATTGTAAATATACAATAAGACCATAAATTTTATAGCCAGGTAGATAAAGCTCCCATACACAGATATTACCGCGCGGTTTCTTCCTTTTGCCATTACGAATGTATAAATTAATATAAAAAACCTTATTATTATTTCTGGCTAACGGTGAGATCTTTGTATAAACCAAATTTTATTTATATATTGTAGTATAAAATGCGTGTTATGAGAGCTTGTTCGTGACACGTCTTTTAAGATGTTTATATTTAGCTAAATTGACTGAATAATCCACACATAGGCCGTTTTCTCTCTTCAATATAAGACCTTGAAAAAATCAACAATTGCCTTATTTATTTTTGTAATTTATTATTTTTTAATTTTCATGTGGAATAAGCCTAAGAAATAGATGTAGAGTCTAAAGGTATAGGAGAGAAGGTGCATATATTTATGACGATATATTTTTGAAGTCGTGTACAACATCGACGACATGGACGATGAAATATTAAATTAAATTACAATGGTTCCCTTTCACATACCATGGTTCCCTTTCACATACCAGAAATCACACTCAATAGAAAATAGGAATGTCTTGACATTACTCAACAACTCTTAGCAACGAATATTTATAAGCTAGACAACAAACTACAAACATTCTACGTTAATTGTGATCTAAATGTCGTAACCAAAGGCCGAACAGCAACTTTAACACTTGCATTATACATGTATACATTTCACTTTCAGACAAATTGTTATTCTCATCCCAGTATATCAACTTCCTACTACCAGAAACTATCTTCGTAAACAGTTTAATTAATATTCTACGTAAGAATGATGTTCTATCGACACCTTCCTCCCTACAAATCCGACAGTCACAATTTCTACTTACTTCTACTAAATTGGAAGTATTTGTTTTCTCATATTTGGCAACACTGCGTTCTTTATTTGAACTTTCCGGGTCCGTTAAGGTGATAGAGTATGGTATGTTTAGATCTTTGAGTCCCAAAGAGCTGCGAAATGTGAAATTTTGATTTAAATTTAGTATTTTTGAAGAAATAACACCGCTACTATTTTCTATACTGCTATAGCCGTCTTTTAAAAGAGTATATCCAGCAGAGACCTTGTTTGCGGGGTCAGTCGATCGACTACAAAATTGGTCTATTTTAGAAATGGATAGATTTTCGCAGCTCTTGAAATCAAATGAGTTTTGATTTAACAAAATCCCTGGCCTTAAATTCATAAGGTAGGTTATATTACTTTGCATGCCCAGTTTCCTATGACGCAAGTTAATACGTTGTTGGTCATCGTAGGAAGCTGCGTACGATACGCTTCTATTCAACGGGACTCGCATTCGACCGTGCTTATTCAAACTTTCTTGAGAACTCTTAACAGACATGAAATCCTCGAAAGAGTTTCTGAACGAAAATGGCCTTTGAAGCTTCTTTATTTGCAGCGCCATGCTTTCACTGTCCATGTCTTTATAATTATCTTTTAGGACCGATATAGACTTGCGTCTGTGCCCCGTATCCATGCCAAAAGATGCGCGCCTGCTTTTCAATATAAACTGAGAAGCTGGGATATCCTCAATACTCCTGTAGTCTCGGTCCATAACCGAATCCAGGGTCCACGACGAGGCAACATTACTGCCGGACCACTTCGAGCCTACCGTCGGCAAATACTTGTATATATCTAAACCGCCTTCCAACGACACCGACCTCTGCAACGGTGTCTCATGCTCGAACAGATCAAACCTACCATCCTTTTCTTCGAATTCCCCCAGCCAGCTGGTCACTTCCTGATTGTTCAAGTTCAAGTTCATCAACTCCTGCCTCAAGTCGAGTTTTGGGTGCGATTCTGAGTACAGTGTGGGGTGTGGTGTGGTGGAGTGCCTACGCGGTGGCGGTGGCGGTGCCACCGGCCGCGGACATCTTGCTGGCGAGCGTCGAGAGGGAGCGCCGCGGGAACGACCCCACGGCGATATCAGACTCAGCAAAGAGCTTGCGAAAACTGTGGGCGGAATTTTTATTTATAATACATAGAATATAATACTGGCGCGGGTAAATACGACATGGTTACAGGTGTAAAATCAGACCAGAAATACAGTATCGTTGCGTAGTGTGTCGTGACGCACCTGAAGTCTATCGGTTTTATTTAGTTAAGGTTGGAAAGACTATCGTGGTGTGTCGGGATGCCTAATAGTGCGACTATTTTCCTACTAACACTTTCTGACCGTACTAAAGGCACACAGAGGTGGGAAATCGCGATCTGGGATAGGATTTATGTTGTGTTCGAGTTTGACAGAAAACGGGCGCAACGCATTGATTGCGCCCGCTTTCTGTGGGACAGGCGATTTAAATGTATGAAATCGAGGGCATCACGACACGCCACGCCAGAGTAGTGTATTTCTAGCTTTATTCATAGAGGTGTATCCGACGACATCAGGTGATGTGTCCGGGCCGAACGCAGAAAAATATGAAGAGTGCCAGCCACAGTCACAGAAATTGTTTTTAAATCCCATCGGAACACGGACATGGCTCGTCCCAGACACTACACTGTGTGTGGATATAACTGTATCAACACTGTTTCTTTGTCAATAATATGTTTTGTAGCAATAGTGTTCGTAAATTCGTCTGTGGTCGAGAGTAAGCCCATCGACGTCGACTTTGTACTGTTTTATCTCGAGCAGTTGAATAAGAATACATATCGTGATATGGACTACAAATCTACAGTTTGGCTTTGCAAATACAGCGTTAATTAAACTAAAAACTAGTACTAGTAACTAGAGTAATTGCCATTTGGTGTACATATGTTACTTGCATTTAATGTAAATGTGTGCTATCTAAGACAAGTCTGCGTTCATGTGGAATGAAATTAAAAACTCTAAGTGTTTACAGAAAAAATTGCTAACTAGTAGCTAAATATCAGTATCAACTTTATACTTAATTGCCATTGATTCACACAGCAAGCAAATAAACCAAAGAGCGGCCGTACCCAGTCGCAATTGCTTTCTCAACTAGTCAGTATTTTATCAAATAAAGCAACTCGAACCAATGGCAAGTGGAACGTTTCAACCAATCAGCGCCCACTGCAACTGGCGTCCGCTGCGTAATTAACACCATTTTACAGCAATTCTTACGTGTGCCCTTTAGGTTATTTGCTCGATGGTTTCACACGAACGCATTTTTTGAACCCCCGACGCAAACAAAGGGGTGTTATAAATTTAACGCGAGTCTGCACTGTAGCTCCCAAACGGATAAACCTATTTTGATAACAAAAACAAATCTTGAGAGGTATTTTGGAACAAGTTCCAGATTGTTTTTAGGTATGATACAAGAAAATCTGTTCAGCCGTTTTAAGATTATCAGCTTTTTTCTAGTCTATGATGGGGTAAGCAATTTCCACATCGATCGATTCGAAATTTGGCTTTTTTTACATTAAAGATTCTTTTGTGTCGGGGGTTTTATTTGTTTTGTTTAAATGTTATATTCAGAGATCGGCATTAGGTAGTGTGATTACGTACCATAGTAGGTAAAGTTGCTACGAGGATGTAATATGGAGTTGTTAAAACCACCACTTTATTTAGGACTTCCGAAAATTTCCCGGGAAATTTCCGAGATTTTTCTACAGTATCATATTTACTTACTAAATATAAACTTCTTTTGTTCTTAGGTAATTTTCTCTACAGTGGCCGGTTATGGAAATAATCAACAAAATCTGCATATTTGTAATAGTACGGCTCCTTAGCTGGAAAAAAATTGAGTTTCGGTCCCATCCGACTGAAACCACACATATGAAATTTGGCATTTTAAATGTGTGGTTAGATTTAAACTAGGAACATGGTGGTTTTAACAACTCCATATTATATCCTCTACCTACTTTGGTACCGAATCACACTACCTAATGCCGATCTCTGGTTATATTCTAACCTAGTTCAATGTGTCTATGGCCATATCGTGTGGCGACGTACCGAGCGTCCAAAATGCTTCAGTACCAAGGGCCGAAAGAGATTCGAGGCGGCGGAGAGCGGCGGCCTTCATCTCGCCAAAACAGGAACCTAGCCACACAGGGCATATCAACAAAAAAATAAAATCGAAAAGAAAAAAAAGGACCTAACAAATACTATTTTTGGACAAACAAACTTCATTTGTTATCTGTCAGAAATTTTTACATTAATAATAAAGTAAAACAGTTCTTGGATATTCATAAGTTTCCAGAGGTTAAGGGTTCGATTCCCGTTCTATCTTCAAATAAATAGTTAATTTGGTCTACTGAAAATAATTTTGTTCTTTATCTGGTGACCTGATTTTCATTTAAGCCATTCGTAACTATTGATGCAGAAGATGCAAAATTCAGTCTTCAAATGCTATAAATGTTAAAACTATTCAATTTTATTTAAGAACAACGTATGTATAAGGAATAAGTCAGGACGAGTAACTATGAACAAACTCTGTCGAAAAACTGGCCCCACTTCATTACTACTAACTAAAAGGACATATTATATCCATACAGACCAATCAGTAGCGATTGCGTGACGCGATTTATTCCGACAAGCGCTGTGATTGGTTCTCAGCAGCAGGAGTGTCAAATTCGTGGACGATGTTATGCAATGGACGGGAGAGTATAATTAAAAAACAACTATTCAATATTTTAGTGTTTTATTTTAGTGATATATTTATTATTATATATTATAGATATATAGATTATAGATATAAGCTGGAAAGGTCCCGGCTGATGAAGTCTACGCTCCGCCCAACACCAGTCCAGATTCAAAATCCCGAACGTTTCCAGCTCGAGTTACAAAACCGATTCGAAAGCCTAGGCGAATGTGTGGACGTAGACGACTACAACAACAGGTTTGTGGAAACTGTCCATACGGTTGGGTCTAAGTTCTTCAAGGCTCAACGTACAAAAAGAACCAAAAAGATATCTGACTCTACCCGTATGCTAATGGAGAAAAGAAGTCAGATGGTCCTGCAGTCTCCAGAAGACGCTTCCAGATACCGGCGGCTCAATAGGCAGATCTCAAAGTCTCTGACTCGCGACATACGCCAATTCAATACGAACCGTATTGAAGAGGCCATTGAGCGGAATAAGGGCTCAAAAGTGTTCGCACGAGATCTGTCGATTGGGCAAAGTCAGCTGTCGAGGTTGAAGACTGATGACGGCAGAATAGTCTCTTCGAAACCCGAGCTACTGGGAGAGATCGAGAAGTTCTACGGACAGCTGTACACGTCGACACGAACACCTGTTGATAGCCCGAATCGGGACCCAAGGGCCACACTGACCCGACATCGTACCGAAGATATCCCGGATGTCAGCTTGTACGAGATTAGGATGGCCCTTAAACAGCTCAAGAACAACAAGGCGCCAGGCGAGGACGGCATTACGGCTGAGCTCCTGAAAGCCGGCGGAAAGCCGGTCTTGAAGGCTCTTCAGGAGCTGTATAATACCGTCATACTCGAGGGTAAGTCGCCAGAGGCGTGGCACAGAAGCGTCGTGGTGCTCTTCTTCAAGAAAGGCGACAAAGCCTTATTGAAGAATTATAGACCGATCTCGCTTCTGAGCCATGTCTATAAGCTGTTTTCGAGGGTCGTTACGAATCGTCTCGCACGCAGGCTTGACGACTTTCAGCCTCCTGAACAAGCCGGTTTTCGAAAAGGGTTCAGTACCATAGATCACATTCATACGCTGCGGCAGGTAATACAGAAGACCGAAGAGTATAACCAGCCGTTATGCTTAGCGTTTGTCGACTATGAGAAAGCCTTTGATTCGATTGAAACCTGGGCCGTGCTTCAGTCTCTCCAAAGGTGCCAAATTGACTATCGGTATGTCGAGGTGTTGAAGAACTTGTATGAGAACGCCACCATGTCAGTCCGTCTCCAGGACCAGAACTCGAAACCTATCCAACTGCAGCGAGGTGTGAGACAAGGAGATGTTATATCTCCGAAACTTTTCACCGCTGCACTGGAAGACGTTTTCAAACTTCTGGACTGGGAAGGACTGGGCATCAACATAAACGGCGAGTACATCTCACACCTTCGATTTGCCGACGATATCGTCATTATGGCTGAAACTTTGGAAGACCTCGGTACGATACTCGAAGGCCTCAGTAGAGCTTCCCAGCAAGTGGGTCTAAAGATGAACTTGGACAAGACAAAGATCATGTCTAACGTCCGTGTAGTACCTACTCCTCTGAAAGTTGGAGGCTCTACGCTCGAAGTTGTTGACGAATATGTATACCTGGGACAGACAGTCCAGTTAGGAAGGTCCAACTTCGAGAAGGAGGTCAATCGTCGAATTCAGCTCGGATGGGCAGCGTTCAGGAAGCTCCGCGATATCCTCACGTCCGAAATACCGCAGTGTCTTAAGTCGAAAGTCTTCGACCAGTGCGTGTTGCCAGTGATGACGTACGGAACCGAGACGTGGTCGCTTATGATGACCCTTATAAGAAGGCTCAAAGTCACCCAAAGGGCGATGGAAAGAGCTATGCTCGGAGTCTCTCTGCGCGATCGAATCAGAAATGAGGATATCCGTAGGAGAACTAAAGTAACCGACATAGCTCGAAGGATCGCGAAACTAAAGTGGCAATGGGCAGGGCACATCGCTCGCAGAACTGACGGCCGTTGGGGCAGAAAAGTTCTCGAGTGGCGACCACGATTAGGGAAGCGTGGAGTGGGCAGGCCCCCCACCAGGTGGACCGAAGATCTGGTTAAGGTCGCGGGAAGTTGCTGGATGCGGGCGGCGCAGGACCGGACGTTGTGGAGAACCTTGGGGGAGGCCTTTGTCCAGCAGTGGACGTCGATAGGCTGACATGATGATGATGATGATGATATTTATTATTGCGTGTTAGAAACAAATTTGTTATTTTAATCTGATATTGTGTTTACGAAGAATAAGATAAATCTATACATATAATAAATATCCAGAGGGGTCGCGTCTGTACAGTGAATATTTTTGTGAAAAAATAATAGTAGAGTAGAAAATTATAATAACAGTAAAAATAGCAAAATTAAATTAATCAAAAAATCAACGAGATATACAATCGTAAAGCTAGATTATCTATCTCTCTCTTCGAAACGAAATTGTATATGGAAGTAATATGGCGCTCCCGTCATGTGACGTCACATGACAGTTCGGATCTTACTTTTTAACAAACGACTTTAAAGCATTATAACTCGTAAACTAATGAGTATTTTGTGATTTTTTCACATTTATTTTTGTATGGTAACAACAAACTGTTGTCACCATACAAAAATATATGTTACTAATAATTTTAAAAAAATACATGCATATACCTTATTGCAACAGGCATTATTAACGATAATAAGGCCAAAACTTTTTTTAATGATTTTTGTCTGTCTGTATGTTACCAAATCACGCCAAAACTACCTGACTGATTTTGATTTTGATGACTTTTTTTATTCGACTCAGTGTTAATACGCTTGCAACTTAGGATACAAATAATCATGCTTCGATCCATTGTTGTCGTCGGATTTCGTATTTGGGGAAATTAAAAAAGAAACATTTGATAAGAAATTATACCATAAAAACTTGTATATTGCTGAAAAATGCTTGTTCTTAAATAATATTACAAATTATAATATATCTAAATTAACCTTTATGAAGTGTCTGGCTGCTTTTTGTATGATGAGGACCAAACAATGTGATAAGTTATCCCAGTTAGCTTTTTACTTCTTTCTTTACGTTTTTTAAACCAACCTACTACACAAGTGGACACTTTTGTTAAGATTTCTCTGATTTTTCTCGAGATTTACACCAATAAAACGATGCGGGCCTATGTCACTGACAGCGCGTGACAGACTGAACGACGCACAGGTCGTAGTTTTTTTGCCCCGCCTACAAGGTCGTACTTTTCGTGGGGTCATTTTTTGACAGCTGTTACTCTTCTTGACTTATTCCTTATTCGTAGGGAACAACCACATGTTATCATGCTTTTCAAACGTTTTTAAGAAGAATGGTGATAATATCGCCAATGAATAAAAGACACTAATAACACTGTATTAGTTGATTAGCAATTACTATAATTCTCGTGCAAAAACTTTTTCTGCTGAGGGCTGTATCGAACCTACCTTTTGTTTAGGCAATTGCTTCATAAGACAGGAGCTATAGCGAAACGGAACATGAAGGTACATTTTGCTGTCTTTGCATTAGTGCACCAATGATAAGAAGAAGTGCTCAATTTGTGCGAAAATGATGGAATGTATATTGTATTAAAGATTCTGAATGATTTCAAAATTCTGGGTTTAAAAAAATACATAATAACAATTCCTAGTGTAGGTTAAAAGTAATGAGCATTAAAAAATTTATGTAGTCTTTTGAAACTGTTAGATCAATTTTCCATGCTAATTCGTGCTCCGTGCCTTGTGTTACGATGATTTCTTGCGGATCTCTTTCGGCCCTGGTCGCCATTTTCCATATTTTATTTTAAAAAAAGTTATTCACCTAAAATCCAAAACACATTTTTGAACGTCACATAGCCAAACAGTAAATTTTATTATAGAAAACATAATTTTAACTTAATTTAAGATATCGTGCGTATTTCTACGACCCATTTCACAGAAAATAAAATGGAAAATAATACCAGAACCAAATAAAAAGCTGTATGTTTATTTAGCTAACACCATGAAAAACTTACAACTACAAAATTAATATTCAGGGTACATATTATATATAATCTAATATATAATAATAGTATGTATACATCGAGCCCATCCCAGTACAGCAGCCATATCGAGTCTCAAATTTCTGTCAACTATTCAACGTTTTAGCACAAAGCGATTCGTACCAATAACTCTTTAGTACCGAAAGAAAATCAGCACTTGTGAACGTCTCGACCAATCAGAGATATGCTGGGCTCTGATTGGCCGGGACGTTGACCACTGCTTTATTGACAGAACCGTATTACAGCAATACTTCTAGACTAAGATCCGAATAAGAAGCCTTCTTCAGGTTACCAAATGAGAAGTATTTTTTATCAAATCGAATGGGTTCCCTAAAAAGTTAAATATACATATTTTTTCTCTATTATTACGATTATGGCCGCTCTAAGAGATATGTGCTCGGGTTTTATACACTATAAGTATTAGCATGTGCTTCAAGGCCAACGATCTGTGCGGCGATGTATACACAACAATCCATCACAATCAGAAAGTAAAATTATTTCACCATTAGCGCATAAACGCAAGAAATAAAGTCAAGGTTACACAACAAAAATTAACGCAAAGATCTGCAATATAACTTCAGCATAGAAACAGCCACAAATCAATGAATAAAACGTGCCGAAAGTACAAAAGCTATTGCAAGTATTCTTGTGGGTAGTTAATATTCCATTACTGTGCATTTATACGCAATTTTGCAAGGTCAGTTTTCCCTAGAAACGTGATTGTATAATAAGCATATTGTAATATGCAAGTGGCTTATAACTTTCTTAAACCTACTGTACTATACTTATTGATTTATTAAGTTGTTATGTTGAATCTATTGCTAAACATCAAAATCAAAATTGCTGTATAACATTATTTGTATTACAGAATGAACTAAATTGAATTAATGGCAGTTGGATAAAGCAATAACCTCCCCATAACCGCATTTGTGAAATATGCATACAAGAAAAACAGAAAAACCAATCCATGCAAATTTAGCACCCATAGAGTATTTGTCTTACAATGTTATAGAAAAGCCCATACCTCTTTTATTTCCAATTCATGACACGATTAACTAGAATTAAGTGCACGTGACATCAAATGGCATGCTGAAGGAGCTGGGATGACAAGAGTTGAGTTCCCACCATCACTCAAAATAGGCGGAAGCGAGATGTCTAGTTGCGGAAACAAACCCGTTTCTATACCATGGCAAACTCTGGTCTGTGCACATACCACGAGTGTATTGAACCTTGTTATGTCAAACAACAGTCCGTGCAAACTTGCAATACTGCATAGCTCCAGAGGACACTACAAGGTTATGAATGTCGTACAAACAGCAATACTCTTAACTGACTATTAAAGACAGAACAGAGAAATATACACCTATCAATTTAGCAGTCGTAATGCAAATCACAAATCTGTTTACAGAGACTGAAAGATTGAAGTTTTTAGCCTCAAAATGAGGTCGCTTAAAAACTGGTTAGTGGGTTGCAACTGACAACGTTAGCCAACAAGTCGTATTGCTCTTTGTACACATACCGTCACCGTATCAGACTGGCAATCTAAAAACTGAGGTAGATGAGGCATACGCACCAAATGTTGAAGCGTCCAAACGGAGCTAATTTACACCGTTGCACTCAGTGTTCAATAGCGTGTTGTACAGTTAAGAGCAGATGAAGCTTTACACTTGTGGTGTGAGTCTGACCTCTATGACGATATGTCAAGCTCGACGTGATCTTGACTGTACACGGATGACTTGACTTGATAAACGGATCTTCAAAAAGTTTATTTTATACAATCTGCTGTTGCTTGGAACTCTGACCGCGTGAACTTTAAGTTGTAGCGTACTTCCGGAATGAAAGTAGCCTATATGGAAGATATAGGCTATCAAGATTTAAAACTATATCTAATAATAACTATTAATAACACGCAAAAACGGTTAAACCATAGTTAGTAAACATAGTTTATAACCTGGATTAATTGGACACTTTATCCCGCGAAAGGAGTCCCAAGTAAAAAGTAGATTACAGCATTTTTTTTTATTACCACCACATAGTTCACGAATATGTACTTTAAAAAGTCAAATCATAGACCGCATCTGCCTCAGTTTATAGAATTCTTAGCTCCATAATAAGAGCCAGTGTACTCACAACTTCCTGATGCCGCTGTTGCGCTTCCATGGCGCGTCGTCGGGTTCCGCCGGCAATGGGCCCTGCACCGGAGGCCCTTCGTCCTTCGCAGTCACTGTACTGCTGAGTGACGGAGATGTATCCGAGCCACTGAGGAATTGAGAAGCTTAAATTAAGCCGAATTTTTTCTGGGCACTGTCCCACATGGTTCCTCATTGGAGCACAATTTTTATGTGTAAATATTGTAAATGAATGTATATTTTCTTTGTAAAAAGTAGTAGCATGAAAGTAGTGTTCACTCACGTTAATTTCATCGACAATTTCATGTGTAAACATTAAGTTTAACAATGCATGCATTAAATGCAAGACACTGAAGTAGTTTCATGCAATTCGCAATTTTAATTTTTTTGGGTGAATTAATAATATTATAAGGAGGAAATATTTGTTAGTTTGTAATAAATAAGCTGCGAAAGTAGTGGACCGATTTTTAAAATTATTATTCTTATTATCTTACTTTTCTGGAAGTAACATGGGCTATAATTTTTTCACTGTAACGGGACTTACGCAGATGAAATCGCGGGGAACGGCTTACATTATTTATATGAGAGGAAAGTGAATAAGGGTCATTTTCTGTGATAATCGTAATTTTGGTTTCTTATTGTCATATTACAGTTTTTTATTTTATGACTTTTTTATTTAGCTTTTACCAACGCCCCACATACGTAACATTGTTTGATTCCTAGTACATATTAGCATCCCGTAGAGATCGTGGAGGATTAACAACATGGGTTTATAATATTACCTAACCTACACAAAGAGTAACAACTCTCCAACCTCACAAACGATAGCGTTTTCAATATAAGTAGGATGTCGGTGTCTCACCTGTCGTGTTGCGGCTCGGTCTGCAGCGCTTGGAGTTGGTCCTCGTCTTTGTTCAGCTTGAGTTTCATATCGTTGAGCTCGTGATCTCGCATGAACGTGGGTCGCGACGATTGGTCTTCGTCGTCCGGACCGTCCCGACTCACCGCGCCGCATGACAAGCACTTCTGGAACATTTTCGAGTCGCGATCATGCGATACGACCGTCGCACTACTCGCACGACCGTGCGGTCGTACTGATCTCTAGTGAAAGTCCGAAGTAGAATGTATCGAAATTTAATTCCTTAAAAAGATTGTCTTAAAGCAAAATTTTTTAGATATTTTTTAAATAGTCGCTTTTTTTTAAAATGTAGCTGATTTTTAAATAGGTACTTAATAAAAAAATCAAAGAAGTGACGCAAGTGAATTCTAAAAATAATGACGTACATTTTCCAAAATAAATTTGCGTATGAGTATATATGCGTAACAGATGATTAAAAGTAAATGATTTGACAATCAGTCAACTATCCAATTGTCTATCGCTCGGGCAATCATGTGATGCGACTGTCGCACTACTCGCACGACCGTGCGATCAAACTTGATCTCTACTGAACGTCCGAATTGACGCTTGCGCGATCAGTTCGTGCATGCATGAGCAGTTTCATCGAAGCCAATTAGAAAAACGCCTTTTTCCCGTCAAGGTAAACAGATCCAGTAAACCACCACATATTCCTGTTTACACTACGACTATCACGATATTACTCTTTGCAAAGTAAGCTATTATCTAAACATCTTTAGTCTTTACATTTAAAAATGTTTTACTCCTACTGACCGCAAAATATCTCTGTCTCTTTCAGTTGCATTAAAAAGTGTGAACGCCATATCACTCGTATCTCTTGATCACATATTTATTATTGGTATGCCATAATAAAGAGTTGTTACTTAGTTACTACTTTAATTTGTTCCACCAATAGATTCCACAAAGTACAAAAGTGAAAAGTATTGAACCTTATTTCTGTGTACACAAGGTGTTACTTAACCTAATACTTAGAAACTAATCATCATTATCAGATAGTTCACCTTTATTATTCAGTTGCAAAGACTCCGTCTGCCACTAACAGTAGTTTGTTTTCGCATGAGACCATTTATTTATGTTTGACAAGAAAACTTGTAGTCGTGTTTGACAAATACAAACACAGCATTTCCCTACCCTATTGTTCTGTTCACTGAGATGTTTGTGTTGAAAACAAACAACTGTGTTTACTGTCTTTCGCTTTCTGAATACATTTTCTTTGAATACATAATCACGGCAATTCCAGCTAAATCAAAATATGTTTATTTGCCTTAAAAGTCAAAACGGGCTTTTTCGATACAAGACGAAAATCTGTGGATTTTTTATCCCAACTGCACCCGAGGGAGGGTAATGATTTTAACAAATTTTAAGATAATATTTATAAAACTATTCAGTGTCATAGTATATATATACATAGTAGTTGTACTTTTTACAAGTAGATGGTCTTCTCCAAAACAATAGGGTCAAACGATCTCTACCCTATTACTGAGCTCTCATAATCCGTAATATGAGACAGTTTAAAATTTCACGAATGTGTATTTCTATTGCTTCCATATAGTCTAAAAAAAATTAAAAAGGTTGAAGCTTAGAGGTAGTTCCCATAAAAGAAACGTTTTGTGTTATGGTGGAACGGAACCCTGCGTATGCGAGTCCCACCACTAAGACTTGCCTGGCTTAGCTCGAGTTTGAGCGCATTAAAACATGATTTTTACGACATCACATTAAAAATCTTTGAAATTCTCGGATGTTCTCTACTATAATATACATGTATTATAAATATAAACCTTCCTTTTGAATCACTCTGTCCACTAATGGAAACATTAAAATACGTTACGTATTTTAAAAGATCTCAGCGCACAGACGGTAACTTTGTAGAGATTAGCGAGCGAACGCCTTCAAATTATTATTATTGTAAAGAGGGTGAGAATGAACTAAGTGCAAACAACACAAATACACTACTTGCTATTTAAATCATATCAATGTGAGTCGTACAACTGTTAAATTAAGAACTAATATCAAGTAAGAGGCTTGCACTCATGTAACACACGCTAGTTTCCTTAATTAAAAATGCTGAATGTATGTTCGAGAATGCATCAAATCCGTCGATATTAATGTTTACTAATAAATGTAAGGAACTAGTTTTTACGTGTTACCAACTAGACAAACGGTTGCGTTTAACAGTTTTTGGGTGATTAAACTAATTTTTGTGTTTTCTGCTCACCCCTGCACCTGCAGTAAATATGATACAGTCTGTTTGACAGTTGAGGTACGTAACCAGTACGAGTGAGTACAAGGAATACGAGTTCTACTACAGTCAGGATAAGCTATAAATTATGTTAACAAACATTCAGGGGTTTGCAACATTTGCATTAAATAAGTACTATTTGAGCAAATTCCTATTTAAGAATGACGCGGCTACTTCAAAATGGAAGACCAAATGTTTACCATCACGCGTCCCTGTACCAAAAAACATTGAACGACGGCTCTTTATATCATGAAGATATCATCCGACTAATTAAATATGGTTTTCAGTTTCGTATTACCCGTACATTATATGTTTAGAGCAGTGATAGCGATGTATTACTTCACCGTCGAGCTAGTGATAAATATGTACATATTTATCACTAGCTCGACGGTGAAGGAAAACATCGTGAGGAAACCCGAAGGGCTCAGAATTAATTCTGAAACATGTGTTAATAGAACCGGTCCGGCGATGGGCTTACCACCTATCACGTTTAGGGGTCCAATGTATCTCGTGAAATGTGGGTATATCCAGTAATGGAATACCTCTGTCTATCCCCTCGGGGATAAAAGGCGTGATATTATTTATTTATTTTTTATTTATAAGTTTCTTGGATTTGGTTACCTCATAAATACCGCAATGTACCTCACTAGATGTTCGTTGATGACCAAAATTATAGCTTCACATGACGCGGACTTTAGGTTTTGGACCGTATTAAAATGCATTAAGTCCAAATTAAAGTGCAGTTTTTCTGCATACCTTGTTATGTGCATCGGCCTGCTGTAGCGTGGTGATGTCTCTCTGCTGCGATTGAACTATCGCGGTCAGCTCTGAACGCTCCTCGCATATTAGACGCATCTGCAACATTGTGGAAATAACTTTATTAATCGTGCCGCACTAAAATCCTTCATTTGTATTTCATTTTTGCGTCGTCAAAAGAAAAGGTGCTTAATATTTAAATTGTTGACGTGATAACGTCTTATAATTCGATGGAGCCGGCTGCATGCACGAAAAAGTGTGACGTATACGGCGTTACAGTGCAAGCGAGAGCGCGCAACGAGCGACAAAGAGGCACAATCCATTAAATCAGTATTTTCTTATGATGTTGTCACGTTCAACTATCGTCAGTAAACCGACTTTACAGACAACCGATTTTTGTCATGTACTTGGAATTACTAGCAGCACGATGAATACATTTAAACACGTTCAGTTTACTTTGACGAAGGATCCTAGTGGATATTTGAAATAAAGTACATCAACTAAATACCAAAAAACCCGACTGCGTGTAAAATACACTGTTGTTTTACTTTCTTTCTTGTGCTGGTGAAAATGTTTATGACACATCTAAGGTGAATACAAATGTAACGACACCTCATTTATCAGTCTGTTTAGGCTATAGGCCAAAGAAATCGGTTCACATACCTACATACATCCGCAAAACATTACCCTCCCTTTTGCAGCAATTGACAGATAACACATTATACATATATACGCTTAAAACAAGAATATGACCAAAGTTGTGCGCTGTGACGCTTGCTTCAGACGAACGTAGGTACACCATAAAAAACTTAAGGAAATATTAATTATTATACTGACTGTTACTGTATGTGTATAATTTAAGTAAGTACCTACTATAATACCATGGATCAAGTTGTCGAAATATTACTATGAATATTGGACTAATTAGAATTCCTGTTACCTTCTTTATTATTACTATCACACACGTCTTCTAATGATTAGAAAGATAGGTAAATTAAATACAAATAGTCTATGGTACCTGATTCTGTAGCTGCTTATACTTCCGCCGAAGATCTCGGCTGACTTGCGCCAACTTCTCCACTTGATTCGTCAACTGAGAATTGTCCAAGATTGCCATTGTTAATACAAGCACTAAACACTCCAAAATCGAATGTAATTATCACATTTATTACAATATGTCTTAAAAATAATAGCTACATATCACTTTATATAAACAGGTGATGTCAACGGCGAAGTGAAGTGATAATACTACCACAGATCTAATCTGTCACTCGATACATGATATTCACTGCGATTTGCTACGACATGGATTAACGGAATAATCGACTACCTATGCATTTCTTGTAACGTTTTTTTGATAAGATATTGGGGACAGGGAAGGATTTGGAATAAGCCCTAGACGGATTTATTATAGCTCTTCTGTATAAACACTAAGCTGTAGGTACTGAGTGCCGTATTTATATTTTCTTTAAGTATAGGTTAATTCAGTTTGTGCCGGTCCCTGATAGATACAAACTATCTAACAAGTCACTTGTTTGAAATTTACATTCAAAATCGCGAATGATCTTGACGACTGACCAAAGCGAGCAAGTTCGCTCTGAAAGCAGCATTTTCCTTAAATACTATACAGTTTAGGTAGTTAAAGTTAAGCTATGCTCAGAAGGAAGGAACAGCTGATATCTAAAATAGGTAAAACCTGAGCTCGCTTAAGAAATTTCAATGATTAGAGGAAGATCACATTTGGAAAAATATAAATAAAATTAAACAGCCCTCGTTTCGCCACAGAATAAAGAATACTGTTGTTACGTTACGCTTAGTTTATCAAAATAAAATATAGTTCCTAATAGAGTATATATTAGTCAGGTAATAAGCTAGCTTCATATTATTGTAAAAATACTGGACGAATACTTAAAAAAGTTTAAGTATTTCCAGAGATTATCCCCAACATAAAACAAACACACAGTACCTACACTTTATATATAATAAAATAATAATATAATCTCACGCCTTTTATCCCCGAGGGGGTAGGCAGAGGTATTCCATTACTGGATATACCCACATTTCACGAGATATATTGGACCCCTATACGTGATAGGTGGTCAGCCCATCGCCGGACCGGGTCTGTTTACACATGTCTCAGAATTAATTCTGAGACCTGCGGGTTTTCCTCAAGATGTTTTCCTTCACCGTCGAGCTAGTGATAAATATGTACGTAATTTTTTGAAAAACTCATTGGTACATGCCAGGATTCGAACCCGAGCCTCACTGATTTTCAGCCGGCTCTTTACCATAATACATACACGAACAAAAAATTGCTAGCCACTTGTACATACACGTACTTATCATTTTATAAACAACTCGCTGTTCCGCGCGATTTCACCCGCGCAAGTCCCGTTCCCGCGGGAATACGGGAATAAAATATAGCATACGTTACTTAAAAGTAAGCTTTCGACTGGTGAAAGTTTGAGTTTATTCGTTACAAAGATACAAACATACAAAAATACTTTCCTGTTTATAATATTAATGTCTTTAATGTAGGTACCACTATCGCAATAATCTACAGGGGGTACTCTAAAAGCGAAGTACATACTTCAAATTCGTTGTCACATGCCATCGACCACATCCTCAAAATCCATGATAACGAACCAAGCTGCCATTTAAAGCCAATATCTCAAAAATATTATATAGCTAAGGTTATCCATCAAAAAATAATTGACAGGTGCCGCCTACAGAATAAACGATTTGATAAATTACAAAAATGTAGCTGAAAATATCGAATAATTTTATTAAAAAGACGTATTGTTAGCCTACATTGAATTGACTATAAAAGATGCAATTTAATCATCGATGCTGTAAAAATAATCGATTTTTCCTTTATCGAGACCATCCAATTGATTACATTGCATTGTGATTCTAACTCCAAATGATGCAAAGACGCCTGTGACTCAGTTTCAATTGAATTGCAGAACCGAGGCAGTCGGCAGAGGTATTCAATTCCTGGCAATACCCACTTTTCTCCAGTATATATTTTGGACACAAACGTGGCTGGTGGTGAGCTTACACATGCCTTAAAATCATGTCTTAGGACCTTTTCCTTCACCGTCGAACTAGTTATAAATCACCAGAATTCGAACCCGAGCCTCGCGTATGGGAGGCGGTTTCACTAACTACGAACTACCACTGCCCATAATACAAGTGCGTTATTAGATACATTTACAAATAAGTACTACTATATTTGAATGCAAATGTGACAAATTTATGTAAAAAGAGAGAAATATATATCGGGGTTATTATTATAAAGCAAAAGTATGAGAATTTCAGGACGTGTTCGAAATAACTGAAACAAGACCTCTGTGTGATATCTTTTTACGCGACGCCATTTCGTATCAAAGCCCAGTCACTCCTGTATAATCGACATTGTAAACCATAGCTATAATTATTATTTTACATAAATCCGACAACTAAACGTCACGTTTCGTACAATGGGGAATTCGCACTAAAATTGTATTGATAAATTATCTTAATAATTTAATAATGATATAAAAGTGCATTGCAGAAAAAAAATCTAAAATTACCTATGATCTTCCCGCGAAATATTTGAATTCTAAGTAACGCTATATGAGACGTAATTTGAAACACCAATCAGTGACGTCACCCCATCGCAAAGCCAAAAGAGGTAAGGAAATATTTGTATGTTTGAAACGAATCAACTCAAATACGACTAAATCAATTTCAAAAAATCTTTCACAAATAGAATGCTACATTATCCGCTAGTATTAAATAAAACTGAAAATATATTATTTCTGTAATAAATAATATATTCACGCGCCATGAAAAGTTTACTTCATAAGATGAGGAGTGCCGTCACGTCAAGCCGGTGCGCGGTGGGCGTTTACACGCGAACTTTGAAATGTAAATTTTAAATTTGCAATAAATTCATTGTTTGTGCATATTTTAACTTTTTTCTTTTTATTATCTTTATGTACCTAATCCTTGAATCTTTAACTTAAATTAAAAACAAAATTTTATGCAAATTCCCTATTCACCTGAAATAAGCCTCCCGAAAGAGATGATTCACAAATTAGAGTATGATGAGAAATTACGATGCATAAAATGGGGAAAATAACAAGTTGTGTCATTACTGCGTCTCGTCCGTCATGCGATACGTCATAAGAGAACAATTCAAATACAAACGACTGGGGAATGGACAAATGTTGTTACAAAATCGATTGCCTTTCAAAATAAATGCTTCATGCTTAGACTGCGAAACTACGTCAGGATTATGACAGCTCATATCTTAAGGTTAAAGCATGGTTAAAGCTATATGCTCAAAATGAGATCAACCGATGTGATGAGAGCATATTTTATTACAACTATATGCACAGAGTATTAGAGAGTCAAATGCGACGATAATTTTAACGTGAGTTCTTATGAAATACTAATTTTCTAACATTTTCGTGCATGAACATGATTGTTAGTTTCGTGTTTCGTTTCGGCGCGGTGTTTATGTTTATAAATAGTATAGGACGCAAGTAATGGCTGTGTCAAAAAAACCAATAACGAATTTCGTCTAAAGCATTAGCAAGCGATTAAGGGCGTTTAGATATTTTGTGCAAATGTGTCGATATCATATTGTTATACGCTTCTACTTACCTATATCTACCAATATAATAAAATTGAAGTTTCTGTCTGTGAAAAAGTTAAAACTGCTATTTAAGAGTGATGCCTAAACATAAATGACCGTTTTTAGAATCATTGTCCGTCTATCTGGAAGGTTATTTTGAATTTGCTCGAAACGGCTTTTAATACTGATATACTCGTATTTTATACTAGCGGTTCTGCGAGGTTTCACTCGCGTAGTTCCCGTTCAAGTGGGAATACAGGAATAAAATATATCCTATGTTACTCAGGGATTTTCTAGCTTTCCATTGATAAAAGAATTTTTAAATCGGACCCGTAGTTTTTGAGTTTACTCGTAACAAACGTACAAAAATACAAATCTTTCCTCTATATAATATTAGTATAGATTGATAGCGAAGCGAGGACTAGTCGCTAGTCTAAAACAAAATACAGCATGGTCGATATTCACCTTCTAGTCTAGACCTAAGTTTATAAAAGCATTTAAGTGCAAGTGGTCTATTACGTATGTTCCTCACCGGTAATGGGTACTTACGGTCGGTGAAAGATTTGCCTCAGTCAATTACTTTCGGAGATTAGTTCTAACTTTCTCTTGCTTTGTATTTGTCTGTGATCAATATGTGAAAAAGATATTAGGTTCATTGGCCGCGGTGTTGCAAAAATCCCATAGATTGTTTATTGTATCGAGAATCAAGATTGATCTTACTTATTAGGAACTAGCGTTGGCCGCGCGGATTTAGAATTTTTAGAATTTGCCAAAATCCCCTCATAGTGCTTGTCTACGACATCGACAGACACGACAAAATTTCATTATTATAGTTTTGGGACGTTCTTTGTCTGTCAGTCAGTGTTGTTTTTATTATGTAAAAAATCCGCACATATAAATCAACGAGTATTGAAGTGAAGTCAAATAAAGAGTACCCGAAACGGACTAGCAATGCACGAGTCGTTGGATGGGTTTGGAATTGTGGATGAAGCACGAGAGATCTGCCATGGCTGTATCAAGTGATGGTCTGTTGTCCCTGCCTACCCCAAAGGGGAAAATAGGCGTGAGATTTTGTACAGTATAAGAATCACTCTTTTTATTCATCTAGAACCAGTATATAGTAATTAATTGTCTTTGTTTGATAGCAACAAGTGTAGGTAATATCTTGATAGAAAGTCTGAAAATATCTGTTTTATCTTTTTAGCTACAAATTCTAATATGCCACATCGCAGCCATCGATCCAATATCTATTCTTTCCAAAAGAGGAAAGTTAGACATTTATGAGCTAATTTTGGTGGAACAGAAATAAGCTTTTAACTAGGTCACCTGAGCTATCTAGATCGCTTGGTCGTATACTATCAACCTTTCCACTTTCGGAACAGCCGTAAACACCCAAATTGTGTTTGCCCATATTATGTCATGGGGTGTTGGGAAGGTCGTGTGTAGGATATTGGTAAAGGTTTTTTCAGGGAACTCGGAACTTTTTCGCACTCTTCATAGAAACGAAAACATGAGAAACATCGTAATGCCTCAAAAAATTCTAATTTAGTTGGCCCATTTTATTCTTTAACAATTTCTAGATATTATGCAGTTTTAAGGTGAAGGAAAAAATATGAAAGAACCTGGAAGCCTCAGAATAGTTCGTGAGGCATGTGTAACAGCACCGCAGATACGAAGTTGGGCTTACCACCTGTCATGCTTTAGGGGTCCGAAAAATACACTAGTGAAAAGTGGATACGGGCTCAGTTGGTAGTGACCCTTCCTTCTGAGTCGGAGGTCGCGGGTTCGATCCC
This sequence comes from Ethmia dodecea, assembly GCA_963855545.1. Classification (NCBI taxonomy): domain Eukaryota; kingdom Metazoa; phylum Arthropoda; class Insecta; order Lepidoptera; family Depressariidae; genus Ethmia; species Ethmia dodecea. The sequence continues at coordinate 8,502,040 of OY979453.1, forward strand.
CGCTCGAAGATAACATTGGTGTGCATGAACATGTCTATTGGCTTCGTGTCTAGTCTCGGTCTATTATATTCAACCACATTTACATGTAATCTAATACACAAATCGAGTGACGTCACAAAATGTACCTGTCTTCCAAATCCCCATCCATATGAACCGTAATGTTTTTCCGATGCGTATAACTTCACAAATTACGATATGTCAAATAACCTGTACAATATGTTAACATTACAACGTTTATTGCGTGGATTCCTGAGTACATTACCATAACTCTTTATTGTACATCAAAAACAATACAATATCTCCGTCTCATCGCTTTCGAGTATATGCCTTGGATCTACATCCACAGAGATATGTTCATTTTAGGTCTATATGTTCTCGACAATTGTTAGATCCTAATATTGTCAGGTCAAAGATCCTCACCGACACAGTCACTGCGATTTTCAACTTCAATTTTTCTACCTGCAGTGATAGCCCGAACGGTTAAAGAGCCGGCCGAAAATCAGTGAGGCTCGGGTTCGAATCCTGGCATGTACCAATGAGTTTTTCAAAAACTTACGTACATATTTATCACTAGCTCGACGGTGAAGGAAAACATCGTGAGGAAACCTGCAGGTCTCAGAATTAATTCTGAGAAATGTGTAATAGACCCGGTCCGGCGATGGGCTCACCACCTATCACGTTTAGGGGTCCAATATATCTCGTGAAATGTGGGTATATCCAGTAATGGAATACCTCTGCCTACCCCCTCGGGGATAAAAGGCGTGAGATTATATTATTATATTAATTTTTCTACCTATTGTGAGACATACCGAAGCGGTCACAACCATCATTATTCTCAATTCTTTTTTGTCAGTCAAATGTGCGCTATGACCCGTTACTAATTCCCTAGTCCATTCTCTCCTCACGTCATAATTTGCTTTTTTTTACAGTTTTAATTTTTTATGTTTAAATTTTTTCTCCGATTCTATTTTCCGTGTTAAAATTTTCATTCCAACGGTACCCCCGTTGGAATGAAAATTTTCCAATTCCAGAAATACCCGTGTTTCTTTGTACAGTCAAGAGCACGCTAAGCTTGACACTTTGGACTTTGACCCGGCCCTGTATTCTATGGCGCGCAGTAAACTGGTAGTGTCAAGCTTGACTTGCTCTTGACTGTACCCTTAACGTGGTAGGTGGTGACTGGTGAGCCAACCGACCAACCCCAGAGAGAGTGCTTTACAGCACACACTTTCGCATAATAGTAAGATAAGCAGTGATAGCCCGAACGCGAACGGTTGAACAGCCGGCCGAAAATCAGTGAGGCTCGGGTTCGAATCCTGGCATGTACCAATGAGTTTTTCAAAAACTTACGTACATATTTATCACTAGCTCGACGGTGAAGAAAAACATCGTCAGGAAACCCGCAGGACTCGGAATTAATTGTGAGACATGTGTAAACAGACCCGGTCCGGCGATGGGCTCACCACCTATCACGTTTAGGGGTCCAATATATCTCGTGAAATGAAAAAAGGCGTGAGATTATATTTATTATTATCATTATTAAGTTGTACTCACGTTATCAATAAGCTGTTGTTTCTCCTGCAGTTGCACTTCTTGGTGTCGCAGTGTGGCGCGCTGCTTCTCCGCTGTGCTGCTGAGCCTGGACAGCACTTCTTGGTCGTGCTCACGAGCCGGGGAGGGGGGCGCGCTTGAACCTGAGGGGGAAATGATTATTGAAACATTTTGAAATATTTTTTGCTTCACTTTGGATTTTGTAAGATTTTTTATTTATTAGTTAATAATTTGGCAATGGGTAAGTGTCGAATTCATAGTTGAGCTTCGGCAGTTACACTTGACATAACTTGGAATTTTATCAACCTTATTCTTTACCTAACCACGGCAAAGGAATGGTAATGTTGGTCGGGCGTATGTTATAGTAATTTAAATACATAAACGAGTCTATTTCTGCGAAGCCTAAACGAGTTGGTAGACGGTAGGTTTAATAAACGAGATGTCATTAGGTACATTAGACTTACCCCCGGTTTCAGAAGGCAAATCGGGCGTATGTTATAGTAATTTAAATACATAAACGAGTCTATTTCTTCGAAGCCTAAACGAGTTGGTAGACGGTAGGTTTAATAAACGAGATGTCATTAGGTACATTAGACTTACCCCCGGTTTCAGAAGGCAAATCGGGCGTATGTTATAGTAATTTAAATACATAAACGAGTCTATTTCTTCGAAGCCTAAACGAGTTGGTAGACGGTAGGTTTAATAAACGAGATGTCATTAGGTACATTAGACTTACCCCCGGTTTCAGAAGGCAAATCAATCTAAATTAGCAGACAGACTATTAATCTCCTGTTAACTGTTCTGATTGGTTGAATATAATCATAAAGAAGAAAGAAAGAAAATATATTTATTGCCACAAATAATTTTCAAAAAAAATATCGGCACCTTGATAGCTTGGCAAAGGGAGAATAATCAGCTTGTTCTACCAAGCCATAATACTTGACTCAGTAGAGCTGGTTTTCATTATTCCCCTATTTACTCTATAAGATGGTATGAGACGCTTCTACGCTATAACGCTTCAACCAATCTCCACAGTAAATTTTTAACATTACATTACATTTAACAGTCGATCATCTAATTGGGTTGATAACGTCACGAAAAATTATTACGGTGGAGTTGTTCCGCACGACCTCCTGTAGCCTAAGGATTCTTATGTGGGAATACATTATCTTCTTAAATTTTATAGGCTACATTTAAAAAAGGCTTCGAGACGAAACCGGGATTTTTATTTTTAGGGGTGGGTATAATTACTACTTTCAATCATTTTGTATTGATGATTTTTTTTAATTATCTCACGCGTTTTATAATATCCTGAAATAAATGTTATTTTATTTTTTATCCCCGAGGGGGAAGGCAGAGGCATTCCATTTCTGGAAACCCACATTTCACCAGTAAAATCTTTGGTCTTCGAAGTTCCTTTTCTTTCGGCAACGATTTTAATTGCAATGGAAAATCACACTTACAATATGAAAATAAAATTCACATGATCTGCGATATTATAAGTAGCAGGCTGGGTGAAGTAGAGTAGCAAGTGTGAGGTATGAAAATTAATTTCAAATGATTTTTCACATGGTCTAAAAGCGTGAGATTACGTTTGAATGTAATATAATTCTTTTCATCTTTACTTACATCGAAATTCGGTCAAATTGTGGGTCCTTGCGAACGATAAATATCTAGGCCCCTTGTATTCTATTTTTAGAACATGATAAGAACTTTTACGTCGCAATTCCTTGAGATTTACTTGCGTAGAAAATTACGACGGAGTCTTCAGCCTCAAGGGAAAATGTTACGCAATAAAAATGAAAACTCAAATTTCTACCTACCTACTCATTATTCATATTTTTGGCCTCCGTTACCGAATATTATTACCAGTTTATAATAGGAAATAAGTACCAAAGTTTATCATAATTTTAATAAAAGAACGACCTATCATGCATAGATGGGTTTCGTTATTGGCATATACCAATGAGTTTTCCTAAATCTTACGTACATATTTACTAGCTCGACAGTGAGGGAAAACACATCGTGAGGAAACACGCATGCCCAGAATTTGGTCCGTGTGTTACAGCACATT